>WAAF01006261.1:0-39093 GCA_013400475.1 Tricholaema leucomelas | reverse complement strand
AGGCAGTTGATATAACCCCGGAGGGTGATTGATAATTATTGATAACTAACCAGAATTGTTAGTAAATACTTTGAAGCCTCTGTAATACTTGTTATCTCTTGCCAAAGGGCAGAAGGTGTTTCAGCCCACTCCGTTGGGCAGGTGGTATATTGACCCCAAGTGGAACTGAGCCGCGGGGAAAACTCTCTCTGTTAATAGTCTGTTAATAGTTGAATGCTAGTCATTGGAATAGAGTTCTTAGTAAGCCGTTTATTGTGATATTAGCCCATAAGGTCGACCCATAACCGTGAATGAACAATATTTAATACAGTGGTTGGGGGGTGTTGAGAGTTAAGAATATTGAGTTTAATAAACATATATTTTTATATAACTATCTCGCACCCATTGATTTCTTCCCTTTGCCACAAATGGGCGATAAGGGCAGAATTCCCCTCCGCCACATGAGCAAATAAGGATAGCTCCGAAAGAAAAATCAGAACATGAATGGACAGACTGTTTAGCATTCACAGTTTCTTAATATCACAGATAGAATTTGCTCATTCCATGGATAAGGCTGATCATCAGGAAAACATTTTATAGTTCTTGAATGGTTTAGGGATAAGAACTGTGTAGTGTCATGTAAACATAGTTATGGTTGAATATCAGCAGTTAATATTAATTAGTAATTCATAAGCTAGCAGAGACAAAGTCCTCGAGAACTGACAGACACTGGAGCAAAAAAGCATAATTTGATCTGAAAACACAGAAGCATAAGAGGTTTTTTTTTCATTAGATACTTACTTGGACTCTCTGGAGATGTATAATATGTTCTTCTATAGAAGATTTTAAGGTGGAAGGAACACTTAAAATTTCCTGATAATTGTCCATGAGAAAAGATACCAGTTTAGCAGAAAGCAGTTCATCCAAGTCCATTTCATCCTTTGAGCATAGAATACAACGGGAAAATGCCTGAACGATCTGAGGGAAGAAAAATCCCGTCATTATTGTATATTTTTTCTGTTTAGGAGTGGGGAGTCAATCTAACTGATCTTTAATAAAATAGATTTTGACAGCATAATACTCACCATACTTCCAAAATATCAATATATTTTTTTAAAAAGGGTATTGTGGATAGTAACACTGACTTGACTTATACATAAGACCTTGCCAAATCACCACTTCACATGGTTTTTCCAGTTCAACACTACACAAATATTCCAGAGATTTTAAAATTAACACAGGAATTTGAAAGTACAAAATACATGGACTCGAATTCACTTCTAAAAATAACAGTCAGGTTATAACAATTATTTTCATTAAATGTACATCATCTTTAAGCTATAACCTCACAGTAAAAAAACATTATTTTAATCAAATACTATTCACAGTCAATAAAAAACTTAATTGCTATGAAACAAATTCAGATTTATCCATGCCACTATGGGGTTTATTATGGAGTGGTTTTACAGCTGAGTGTTCTGTTGCCCTTCTTGCAAAAGGCTTGAAAATTAACCCACAAGTAATGTATGTTCTTACAGTCAAACTTGCCAACTTACACCTAATAACTTTGTAATAAAGTGCTCTTGCAAAAATCAGTGATAAACTCTAGAAGCAGTCATACAGAAAAAGTATTAGGAAAAAAACTAGGGCTTTGGCAAAATCTGACTAAAATTACTTACAAGTTTTCTATAGTTAAGTGATGAAAAGAAAAATAGTACTGAAATAAACTGGTAAGAATTTTTTTAAATGCCTGAAAACAGGCAAATCAAAACATTCAGCTCCACATTCGTAACTGTGACTCAAGAGGGTAGTTCTTGTTTCTCACGTTGTCTGCAGTGCATCAGAGACTTCATCTTTTGTATTTTTTTCTGCTTAATAGTTAAATCAGTGGTGATTTAACTCTGAAAGATCAGGAAACAGTTAAATTCTGAGACATTATTTATTCACAATTTACAAAGAAACCCCAATTTATTATAATTCAGAATAGCTTTCCACATAGCTTGAATAGACAAACTGCTCTTAAAGCAAGCAAACTGCATTCTCCAGTAATAACCTTTTACCTGCGCTACTCCAAAGGCCTTCTGTCTGACGTTATACATACCAAAGTTCTGGTCCGCACTGATTCAGAAAGAGGTGGCAAATCCTTATTGCAGCTGATTTTTGCCATCATCCTCACCAACAACTGTAGTCCTTTACGATTTTCTGGTGGCAGTAGGAGACAAGATATCTGAAGAGCTTCTACAGCCTTGCTGTGTTTTTGCAGTAGACCTGTTTTATACAAGAGCAGGAGATAGGGCAATATTTCTCCATTATGTATGTCGTGAGTTTTAAAGAGTTGACAGAATGAGACTCTTTCAAATGAATAGGAGAGAAATGCAGAATTATATTTGAAAGGAAAGACACAGAAAAATATATTAGAGCATATATAGGATCCATAGCAATCCCCTTGAATTTTCTGCCATCCAAAACTAATCTACAGTCTCCAGTGTTCCAATCTTCCCCCCACCTCCAAGTGCCCCTGCCACCCATAGGCCCAAACAAAGCCTGTGGAGGACCCAAACAGGCCTACTCCTTACATGCTTCTTCCAATAAGTAGCTCCTGCAAGACACGACAGGCATGAGGGAGAGGAAAGGAGGGCAAGCTGGCCTCCCTGTCAGCTTATAAAAGAGAGCAGAATTACGGGATTTTACAATTTTACACTTTCTGGTGTCCACCCCCGGACTCCTCTAATCCCTAGGGGATTTAACCCTATAGCTCCCAACCTATGACAAAGTATTTCCATAATATTTAACATAATATTTTTAAAACTGTCCTTCCCTATTCATGCAAGGCTACCTCTTGAGAAAACACAGAATGTGAGAATGACAGAGAAAGATGAAGACTGGACAGGCACAGTAGAATACGTAACAGTTTAGGTACATACAAAGAGAAGGAAGAATGTACTACACATTTGCTTAAATAGAACTACTATCAGAACAAAACACAAGTCAAGAGAAAAGCATCTGCATAACTGAAGCTTAACAGTATTTTCTCTTAAAGGAACAAGCAAGATGACAAAGAGATAGGCCTGGTTTGATTACATATGGTTACAGAGTTTGGAAGGAGTGATCTCTGAAAATTACCTAGATCTCTCTGTCTGCTCAAACTAAGGTCACCCACAGCAAGATGCCCAGGACTATGTCCAGCCAAATTGTGAATATCTCCACAAATAGAGATTCCACAACCTCTGTGCACAACCTTTCCAGTGTTTGATCGCCTTCCAATTAAAGCTATTTTTCTATATATATTTTTTCCTGTATTTTTGTTCATGTCCAGCTTTATTTTCCTGCTATTGGATCACTGATAGAAGTCTGTATCTCTCTTCTTTATTCCGCCAATGCACACATATTTAGAAGATTTTCCCTGAGCTGCCTTCTCTTCAGGCTAAACAGTCTATGCTCTGAGCCTCTCCCTGTAAGAGAGATGTTCTAAGCCCTGAATAATTTTGTGGTCCCCAGCTGGAACTACTGGCTAGTTCTGAGGAAAGATTTTCCTCAATCAGTTTTCCTAAATCTACAGGCAACGCTCTCAAGGCAGCTAAGGATGCTGCTACTTTTCTTTGCCACAAGGATGCATTGCTGGTTCATGGGCACAGCACCCACCAAAACTGCCAAGACCTTTTCAGTCAAACTGCCTCCAAGTCAGCCACCCTCAACATGCACTGATGTATGAAGTTATTTCCCACTGATGAGATGGCTTGACATTTCCCCATCCTGTTGAGATCCCCCTGCATTGCAATACAACCTTTTGCTGTATTAACTGCTCTTCTCCCTTTTGTATTATCTGCATGCCCACCATCCCACTATCAATCTCATTAGTGAAGTGTTAATCATTACTGGTCCCATTGTTCTGGGGTACCCCATGCTTACTGACCGTCTGAGGACCATCTGAGGACCATCTGGCCCAATACCATTCCAGATCAGTGTGAGAGTCACTGAGCGTGCCTAACTCAGGTATCTCAAATAGTCCCACTAAGGCCAAATGCAGATTTTTAACCATTCCAATACATGTGCTGAGTGTCTGGAGGAGATTGTTTAGGCATGTTTCTTGAGAAACATGACATTTTAAAATATATGCTCAGTATTTTAAAATAATTATGTAAGAAATGAAGATAAACTTGTGTAGCTCTTGAAAGTTCACATTACCATGGTTTTTTTTGGTGTAAAGCTAATCCTATTCGTATGGAAGAATTCCATATTAACACCTTTTTTGTGAAAGAGACCACAAAATTGATGCCTGTTTTTTTATGAAGTGCACAATTACCACATTCATTTCCATGAATTATTTCCTCTCATTTTTACATCTGTGAAATAAAAATTTTTAAAACCTTAAAGATGTGAAATAGAATATAAATGCAAGCAGGAACAGACTATGATAGGAGAGGAATAATCTTAAATATATTATCAAGAATATCTGTTGTCTAAGAGAAGGAAGTTGTAAAATTAACTATGTTTAGTTTGATGCAAGATCATTCAAGTAAAAAAATACTAAATTCCAGAAATATAGATGTTGTTCTGAAATCCTTTTTAATCTCAATAGTTTATTAAAAGCAATGTTGTCCTCCTTAGGGAAGCTCAGAAAAGCCACAAACTCAGTTGCACTCAATTACTGTTTTCTGATATATAACTATAAAATGTAAGTATTTTCACATTTACTGTCTTTCAATGGGCCATCTATAGCTATAGGATAGGTCAATCAGATACAGTATGAAGTTTTAAAGAAATTATGATTAATAACTACAGATTGTTTTTAAAGTACTACATTAGTTAATGTCTATTCTAAGGTTACGCAATCAATTATTTCAATTGCCTTCAGCTGTGTTATTGTCAGGATTAAGAACAGTACTTGCAGCCCTAATCCTTTTTTCATCTAAACTCAGTCAAGCAATTTCTGAAGTGCTGTGTTTTTAAGATGCTTAGGCATTTGTAAAAAAAAAAAAAACAAAAAAAAACCCTCCAATCTCTTTAAATCCATGTTAGGTGTGGCAGTGCTAAGCAATGAAAGCAGCCTTTGAAAATTAAAGACAAGCAATGGAAGAACTTTGAACTAATGTGGTTAAAAAGATAAGAATAAAACTGCCTTGTGATATGAAAAAAAAATTAAATATCAAACTGTTCTCCATGTAGAATAGACAGGACAGCTCCTAAACAAATGAGCTGTGATGCTATTTGAGTATGGTGAAATAATTCCAGGAAATCAATTACATCTTTAACTCCTTACCTAAAATGCTAACAAAAACATCAAAAAAATTAAATGTGAGAAGAGGTTCTTTCATCTGTCCAAAGTAGTCCACTATTGTTTTGAAGACATCTCTTTCAAATCCTGAGTATGTAGCCTGTTTCAAATATGAGTAACTTGGCCCTACAAAGAAGAAAAAAAAAGGGGGAAGAAATTTGTTTTCTATTCCAACCAATAAAAATGGAACATCAAGTAAGAAAACACATACCCCAAAATTCAGAATATTTTTTCAAAATGTAAGTGAAATTGTATTGATCTATGCTTACTGGACTAGTGAAAACGTATAGTAGAAGGAAAATATTAATTGAAGAGTAAACATTTATGTATTTCATTTAAATAAACTGCATTGTCAGAAGAATATATGCTGGCAGATCTTTTCCAACTGTAAGGCAATGATTAGAAAAAAAGTAGTGACTGAATACAAAAATGATTTAATAGAGCAGTAAAGATACAGTCAACTCAGTTGGTATTTTACAGGGGTGGGTGGTTTTGTTTTGGGTGGTTTTTTTTTGTTCTTGTTTGTGTAGGTTGGGGGATTGTTTGTTTGGGTTTTTTTGGATAGTTTTGGTTGGGGGGGGGATTGTTTGGGGGGATGTGTTCATTTTGTTTTTGTTGGTTGTTCTTTGTCTTCCCTCTCACTTTCCTTTCTACTGAATTTACTTACAGTTTGCTAGACATTTCATTGCTGATAATATCCAGTGAGGTAGTTCTTCTGCAGAGAGAAAAAAACAAAATACAAACCTTAATTTGAGAACTATCTTGAAATAAGTCTGTACTTTAGTAACTGTAGTACTCAATCAACCAATTACGCCCACTACTTTTACAACTTAATCTGCAAAATGGATATCAAGAATTTATAACCTGCCCTGCAAAATACAGCCAAATTAGCTCAAGTTAGATCTCCACTAGTGCATTTCATTGGAGCTTTTACTCTGAAATGGTGATGATGGAAAGCACTCATACATTCAGTTCTGTCATTTCTTGAGGCACTACAGTTGTCTTTACAAAGAAGATATATGTGCTCTAAAGGAGGTTTCATTCACAAATCAAAACAGACTCCAATCTCATTTCCCTTGTCTATATATCTTGTTGGAAAAATGATGGCAATAATATCATAAGTAATACATTACAGCAGCAAAGATGCTTTACTTAAAACTGCTTTGCACATCAGAAAGAAAACTCAGTACTAATTTTAAGACACATTGCCTGAAAACTGAGAAATGTAAGCATCATTCAGTGTACAACTTGATTCTTTCCCAACTTCTACATATTTCCCTCACACACACTCCAGTTCAGGCAATTAAGGTCTTGACTTTCAAAGCCATCAGGAAGTGAATAATATCCCTCTTCATAAATTAAAAGTTCTGCTTGTTTATCTCCACCTTTCAACCCTGCAAGAGCAGGAATATGTTTAAGAGAGTGAATATGGAATAAATACTGGTTCTTACTGTTGGGACATCAGAGGATAACAGTGGTATACCTCATAGAAAACCAAGACAGATGTGGTTATGCAAGTATAAAGATGCTTCATGTTTATGTAGGTTAGAACTAACCCTTTTCCTGTGCTAGTAAAAGACAGTATAAATAAATTAAATGAAAACTTATAAATACTCACTTGATTTGTCTTCTAAAATGACAATGCCCTGCTGATTGACATTGTATGCGTTTTGGACTATATATGTTGAATTCACAAGTTTTGTGTCTAAAACTTCATCCAAAGAATCCAAGCCCAAGACCTTTTGTAATCTGTAAAAATACATAGGCACATAGTTCATACATGATCTAATCTGAAAAAGGCAAACATAGGATAAGTACAATTTTGAAAAGGACACTTTTCCCCTTCACAGAATCACAGAATATCTAAAGCTGGAAGGGACCGCTAAGGATCACTGAGTCCAACTCCCTGCTCCTTGCAAGTACTCCTGAAAGTAAACCATATGACTAAAAGTGTCATCCAGGCAGATGACACTGAATTCTGACACGCTCTGTGATGTGATCACTTCCTTGGGGAGTCTGTTCCAGTAGCTGACCTATCTCTTGGTAAAGAGCTTTTTCCTAATGTTCAGTCTGAACTTCCCCTGCTGCAGCTTCATTCTGCTTTCTTGTGTCCTATTTCCAGTCACCAGAAAGAGGCATTACTAGAGAGAAGAGACCAACTGACACCTCACTACAACCACTTTACAGGTAGTTGTAGAGACCAGTTAGGTCTCCCTTCAGCTTCTTATTCTCCAGACTAAAGAATTCCAGTTCCCTCAGCTGCTCCTCAAAAGACTTGTTCTTCAGATCCTTTGCCAGCTTCCTTGTCTTTCTCTGGACATCCTCCAGCAACTCAATGTCTTTGTGGTGAGTGGCCCAAAATTGAACACAGAATCTGAGGAGCAGTTTCTCCAGTGCCAAATACAAAAGCATGACTACCTCCCTACTCCTGCTGCCCACACTATTCCTGATACAGGCCAGGATGCTGTTGACCTTGGCAACTTGGGCACAATGATGGCTTATATTCAGCTAGCTGTCAACCAGCACTACTAGGCCATTTTCTGCTGGTCAACTCTTCATCCACTCTTCCCCAAGCCTCTAGCTTTACATGGAGTTGTTGTTACAAGGGCAACACCCAGCACCTGGCCTTGTTAAACCTCATACAACTGATCTCAGTCCAGTTGGTGCCATTGCCCTCTATCCCTTAAGTCACTGCGGTCAGCCAGGCAGAGTACAAGTAATTCCCCAGTTCACGTGTTCTGTCTGCCTAACAGGCCTATCTCAGGGAAAGTAGGATGTAATCACAGTAATCTCTTCCCCGTCAGACTTCCTGATACTACTTAACTTATTCATTTCAACACAGAGCTGTATTACTAAGCAGAGGAGTTCCTCTACCTAAGCACCTCCCACGGGTGTTTTCAACTGCTGCTGATCAGTGCTGGCATAAGAGCAGAACACCCTGTAGCCTAACACCAGCATTTTCTCACTAGAGCTCCATCTGGGCAGCACTGTCAGCTGTGATGGGCACAGAGTTTAGCAAGTCCATTGCTTTCTGCCAGGTAGATACCATTGCTCCCTAGTCAAGCTGGCAGAGCTACAGTGCCCTCCTTGGGCACCAGTTGCTGTCCCACACCCTGTTTGACCACCTGGACCCTAGTGCTCAGCAGAAGCTTCTTTTGTAGGCGTGGAGGATCTCGACCATCATCGCTCTTGGCCCTATCCAGGTCTCATCCACCTCTGTTGCACAAGCTGTTGGCTCCTGGTAGGGATCTGTTCCTCTGAGGTTTCCCTGACTGAGGAAATCCCTTTGTGTACCATGTTACGTCACTTCATTGCCAATCATAGCAACGCTGCAGCTCCTCGCCTTGGCATCAGTTCATTACATGGAAATAATGTGCTAGTTCTAGATGAAAGTAGTCATTAGTAAGGCTTGAACTCTGCTGTAAAAGTAGGTAATGTGTATTTGTTTTTTCTCCTGCATAAATAGTCTAAAGCAAAGCTTTTAACTTTGCAATGGATATTCCTTTCAGAAATGGTAGAACATCTGAATCTCAAAGCCTTCTGCAATCAATTAGCCATTTCTTAGCTCATGTGAAGTACTGCATTTGTCTGAAAGGTTTCATGGTATTGCATTTCTGTAGGAGTGCTTCAATTTTCTAGCAACAAGACAAAAAGAAATTCTGAGGTAAAAAAGATTAAGCTTGACTAAGTCCACAGAACAAATGGACTTAAATAACACAGGAAAAAAAATCAAAAGGTATTAAGCACAATAAAATTCCCTTGCAAAATTTATTTGCTGAATTTGTTAGCCACATAACAAGCAGTGTATTTAATCTAGCCACTATTCCTTTGATAGCAGCAATGAAGAGAGGATGAAGTTACAATCATTACTAGAGAAGACAGACAAAACTATTATCTACTACACAGTCACAACGTAACAGCATGACTTAGAATTATACTCACTGTGCTAAAATCATGGATTTCCATATCTGTTCTATATTTGTTTGTGTCAATTCTCTGCGGAACACATGTTTACATGCCGGTACTTCCCCTATAGCTATACTGTGTCGCTTGTACCACATGTCAGAGCTCTGAAATCAGAAAAAACACTCTGCATCAACTGGTGATTTTTCAAGTACTAAACAGCACAATAAATATATAGTAGAGTATGCTTCCTATTACAAGTATTTTAAGTAGTCTTAAATTCCAGCAAAATCTCCATGATGCAAGTGAGGATTGAGGTTTCTCAGAGGTACAGCATCTTTTCTTAGTTATATAACTAGTGCAGTGATAAAAATTATGTGTCAGAATAACCATTAGAGTTCAGTAGCCAGTGGCCTTCAGTCTTATGTTCAGCTCCTCTCTGTGATTACAAGCAGTTCAATCACTTTTTTTCAGCCACCTCTCTAAGATTAAATATCTGCTTATGGAAAATTTAATGCAGAAATATTTGAAAAAATACTAAAACCTTATATTAATCCTTGTTCAGCATACACCAATCATAACTAAACATTAAGTTCATTGGCAGTTTCTGTACATGAACAAAGTAAAAGCACATAGCTACAGCTGAAGACATCAATCAAATCCATTCCATTTTCATAGCAGTAAAGCAGAGAATGCAAGAAACTACTATCCTTTACTCAACCTTCATATACCAGGCTTGATGGTTAATGATTTACATGAATGCGTTGATGGATCAACATACAGTACAGTTTGCGTCAGCAGTGTCCTTTTAAAGGAAAAACAGGGGTATGCATTTTGCTCCAGATTTCTCCTTCCCATCCCACTGAGGATAAAGGTAGCAGTTAAGCAAGTGGCTGTGTGGAGGTTAACTGCATCTAGGCATAACAAGTGTATACTAACTGTGCACATAAATAACTGGATTACAGCTGGAATAAACATTTGTTCAGGACCTCTAGATGTCCAGCAAAATGGAAGGAGCTACTTTTCAAAACAGATTCTAGGTCACCAAGGAATAAAAGGTTAGCATCCTACACTGGTGAGCACTAATAAAAGGCCTAAACTATCCCAAGAGTTCCTATACAACATATGCTAGAGGAAAAGTTTAGAATATATAATTCAATAAATCTAGGCTTTTTAAGATGTCCAGATAACAAGAATTGATACAATTTTGGTTTGCTAATAAAAACAACAGTTTGTTCAACAACTTTACAGAGGTTGGATCGGTCCAGATAAGCATGGGGCAGAATGATTCCCACTCATCCTCACAATGAAAGCAGGACTTCTTAGCCACAACATATACCTTATGAAAATGGAAATTGAATCATTAACAAACTTTCAGCATTTAGGAAGGAGGTAATACTCTTCTGCTACATGAAGTGGCTGAATAAAAGTTACAGTGTAAATGATTATAATTATTTTGTCTTGTCCTTATTGCAAACATAGCGATAAATACAGCCGTACTGAATTTACGATGCTAAGGACACCATCTACAGCAGAAAGAATATTCAAAGTCATCATCCTGAGCACACCAATAAGAACAACTTCAGCTAAGTTTGAAATAAAGGTATTTTACACTTCATTTGATAAGTATTTTGTACACCAAGAGATGATTTGTTCAATTTTGCTTTCTGAATATGCAAACATTTTGGTGTTGTGGTTTAGATTTGCCACCCAAAAGATTGAAAATTTACCCTCTACAGTATATTTACCACACTTATTCAGAAATTTGGAAGTTAAATGAAATTATATTTGCAAAACTAGACTAAATATAAAAGGCAATAAACATATACAAAATATATTTCCATATGTTTACAGCTCAACAATAGCACAAAAGCCACCCACCTCTACCAGCACATTGTCTGTACCTCCCCCCTTCCCACTGTACCTAACAAAGCCAGGACAGAATGCAGTCAGCTTGCATGTAAGATCAGGAGCAGAGATAAAGCAGCCAGAAGCCAAGCAGAAGGTAGCCAGAGAGAGAGAAAGCAAGATTGTGCTGCAAAATGCAAGATAATTCTGCAGGCCAATGGAATTAGATAAGCTTACCTTGCATTATTCTTTGTTCAATCCCTAAAACTTGTTATTCTTTAGACTGGAATGCTCTGGAAAAACTTACACTTGTTTACAGTTAAGATAGTAGGCTAGGGCACTAGCCCTAAATGGTAACACTTGAGAAATAAAAACTAGGTATCTTACTGTTGAGCTTGATTTCACTGGGATGTGTTCTTGGGAAGTGCCAGCCTTGGGTTCATTCCAGTCTGGAAATTTAATTACTTCCTTTCTACATGAAGGTTTCTTTGGATATGGCTTCAGTGGCGAGGAAGGAGGAAATCTACGATTAGAGAATATTTTCAGTGGTCGTGAACTCCACCCTATTCCACATTTGCCAATCAAAACTGTAGTAGGCCTTCACATGCAAAAACTACAGCAAACAGATGGACATTGAACAGTGTGACTCTGTTGCCTGAAGACTGATACTGAGTAACACAAAAACATTTTAAGATATTTTGTTTGGCGTAAATCTGCTGCTTCAAAACAGTTCAGATTCTTTGCACCTCTCATGATGGAGCCAAGACTTGAGTGAATATGATATCCAAGTGCGTCTCAAACAGAACCAACAGCCTGTACATAGACAACTGACTCAGTTCCGTGCTAGGAGACATCACACTGCTAGTATGCATCTCCTACAGCAAAGCTACGTAACAGAGTTACATGACTAATTCTTGGATTTAGTTATTATGCATGCAAGTGTCCATATATTTTTGTTCACACTACCATGTTCTTATGTGTTTATATATTTTCTAGGAGATTATATCCTGCTGTTCTTTTCCAAAGTATTTTTCAATCTGGTTATGAAGGAAACCAATTCACTTAAGGCATTTCAAGAGTAAAAAAAAAACAAACAAAAAAAAAAAAAAGGCACCTAAACCAAAACCAGCAACAAACAATAACAATCAAAACACAAACCACAAAAACAGTAACTCTAAGCTAGCTCTTGCAGAAAACAAGGGAAGTAAATTATACCAGACACCGAGCTCAGTCACATCTTTAACCATCATCAGAATTAAACTACTGCCAAACTTAAGTCAGAGTGCATAAAAAGAATGGCAGCACATCAGAAAGACAACTCAGTTTGATGAAGCTTATATAATCAGGCTGCCCCAGATCAGATCTTGTTTACTTGCACTCCTTGGTTTTTGATGCTTAAATTCCTCATGGAAATTGCTTCAGCCTCACTCACTCTTTTAGTAAGAGTGTAAATTACAGTTCTGTCTGTGACAGTGCAACGAGAAGTTGCACACCATTGGATGATTTCATATCCTACAAGGATACTCTCATACTCAAGAAATTTTTGAGTTTTCTCTAAAATCTCTCCTCGTCCTTTTGAGGTAGTTCCAATATTTAACTAGGTTTTAAATTGCAGGCTTTTTAGTCCAGTGGCATTAAACACATTATGGTTTTGACCACAAACAGTGAGCACATTTGGCTTGTTCCACAATGCTCCTCAACAAAATATATGCAACACCGCATAATATCTCTTCAGATAAGAATCTTCTGAGCAAAACTTATAAGCACCTTGCACTAACTCTGCAAGACTTTGCTTTTCAAATTAACACAGACTACACTGCAAATGTTTGTCTCTTGAATGTTCCAAACTTTTCATCTTTTCATTATTTCTTAGTTGTTAATGTTAAAATTTCTGCAGCTTTTGTTCCTTCCTTTGCCTTACAGTAGGCTGAACAGTTTCCTGTTTCCCCTCAAGTTCTCCACAATTTTTAGCTATATGACATATGCCACTTCATGTCTTAATGAATGTGTAAAATAATGAATTCTTACAAGCAGAAAAATAAGGTGTGTTCTCCTTTCAATAGTGTAATAAGCACCACAACTGAATTACCAGGAGTTTACTAGCAATGCAAGGGTACTAACCATTTTGCATTTAATACAATGGCTCAGATTTAAAAAAAAAAAAAAAAAAAAAAAGTAAAGATAACAGCTTCTGAAACTGTAGACTACACAGAATCAGTAAGTCAGGACACACAGACGATCTTTGTTCTTTTTAGAAGCCACACAGTTCTCACCTTCACATTTAATACTTGCCCAGTACTTTCAGGTACATCAACAGTTAGCAATATCTTGTTTCGCATACTCTGTGGAATATGCCAAACCAGACTACCACACTTACGAGCAAAGGTAATGGACAACAATTGTAGACCTTGCTGCAGTTACAATAAGTTACCACAGGAAGTTACATAAAAAGAATAAAGCTTGTTACAGTTTCCAGAGTAGGCACTGTCAGCGAAATGAAGAGTTTCTTGTACTGCTACCAGTTACCATCAGAGAAATAGATTTAAAATATAACAGTAGGGTAGTCCACCAGAGGGAGCTGCCAGGACACTAAATACATGAAGAACGATGGGATGGAAAACTTGATGCTCATCACTGTAAAAAGGAGAAAAGCATGTTTTATGGTTTAAAGTCAAACACCAAAACCATAAATAGCCTACAGGTTATTTGATGCACCAAGCCCAGTAGGAAAAAGATGGTGCCAATTCAAGAAGCATGAAAGGTATACTCTTTTAATCTAAAAAAATGTTCAGTCTGTAACTTAGTTATATTTTGATTGAGAAGCAGAGAAAGAACATGATTAATACAGATGTAACAAAAGAGCTCTCTTGTCCAATATCAGATCGTTATGCAGAGCTCAGAGAAAATGAAAAGCATGGAAATATTTAACTCAACCAACTTCTACAGTCTGCAGCTCAGGAATGTAATGGCTGAAAATACAAAGGAGAGAAGAAAAAATAATTTGAATGTGCCATGATGATGATGCCAATCAAGACTACTACAAACAAACAAAAAACAAAAAAAAAAAAAAAAGCACACAAATTCAAACCAGAGAGGTATAGCGTGATACAAAACAGCTGCCAAAACTTGTGTTTAATCTTTTGACAACGTGTCAATATCCAGAAAGGAGAGAAAGTACTTAGCACATATGGCTCTAGTGAAAAAATGCCAACAGTGCTGCCCTAAGAATCAAGAGAGAAGGACAGGTCCCAGGAACATATTAAAAACATACCACACTTACAACCATATGCTGTACTTGAACTTAACTGCATTTCTAATTCCATTTAAAAAACTAAAATGCCCACTCCACACTAGGCCTTTAGATTTAATCTTCTCCAGACCTACATGAAGTTCCCCTGCAACTCTTCTTGTCTCCCATGTCTGTTTCCCAACCTAAACCAATTGATGAACAGGTAAACTAACATGATAGTTCCTCAGAATCCTTTGCCAGCCTTCAGTCATGCTCATCTCAAAGATTGCAGAGACAGATATGGTTTTGAGACACTGGCAACAGACTTTCTTGTGCGAGCTCTTCAAAATATCTTCAGATACAAATCCTTTAACACACCGTGTCCTTCAAGTTTGAGTCCCAAATTCTAAAATGTAACATTTCCCTTAATTAACTGTTGCATGGAATTTCCCTTTATGGACCAAGTCTAGAAGTAACATTTTATTTCTCCAAAATTATTTCAAATTTCTTCAATTAAAGTTGATTGAAATTGCTTTGAGTTTTTAACTTATTTGGTAGGAAAGACGCTTTTACTACCACTCTGACTTTTGTAAGAAAACATCTTGACCCACGTTTAAGACAATGTAAAACAATTATATTGTATATCTCTTTTAAAGTATCTCAGATTAATAAATCTGAGCAACTGCACTTACAGCATCAGTGCAAAGATTAGACAGGAAAAAAAAAAAAAAGCTTTGGCACACTCTGCAAGCAAAATAGTTAAGATAATAGAACAAAATGAAAAACTAGCTCCCTCCACACCAAGTGGAAATTCAGTATTTCATTTTCCCGAAGACAACATTGAGAATTCATTAATAAAGCAATTAATAGATAAATGTTCTTTAAGTGTATAACAACAGAAACAATGAGTATTGATATAATATTATTGCTGACCTATTCTTTCTATTGCTCTTGCATGAAGATAGCTCTCATTTCCTCAAAAGAAAACTCACTCTAATAGTAGTTACAAATCTACACTTAAGGTAATGGTCATTTTTACAGCACTTTTTCACTAAATGAAACACTACGGCATGGTACAAATTCAGAACTTCCAACTCCTGCTTCCATTAAAAAAAAAAAAAACCAACTTGTTTTCCCTGCCTAATAACTCACCAGTTGAAAGGGTAAACAGGGATAAGTAAACAAGTGCCCTTGAAGGTGAGCAAATAAAACTTTGTCTCTTTTAAGAGAATTTCAATTGAAATTGTAGAGGGAAGAGAACTGGATGCCAAATAGCATCCTTAGTTTTATCCATGCCTTCCTGATATGCATTCTTCCAACACTGGCAAATGTGATGTCTAACAGCAACCAGAACTCACTACCTTGTAAAAGATTCAGAAGCTTTTGTTAGTATTCACAGGATTTAACAGAGTCAAATGTGTGGATTTTCAAAAGAAGTGGAAAAAAAAAAAACCCACACAATAAACCCCCTCCAAACCAAATACTGAGTCATGACATTTGTCTGCCACTAAAGAAAATAAATTCTTTAAGAGAAAGGGAGAAGATGTTAATGCCTTTTCAAAGGCATTCGACAAAAAAACTTCTAAATCCAATGCACAAGAGTTCTTACTCCTTGTTTCAGAAAACCAGAATTATTCAATCACCCTGTATAGGCTTACCTGTATAACTGGCCATCATCTTGAAAGTCCTCTTTGCCCCATCTTCCTTTAATATCTTCAATAACATGATTCTTCAAGAACTTTTTAAGCAGCTTAACCGTCTGATTTCGAGTCACTTCTGGGCCAAAGTTTTGATTAGAACCAAGCAGTTCATGTAAACAGTCCACTGCCTCCGAAGCTTTGAAGCAACGCTCGTAGGTTTTGAAACGACACCGATGCTTTCGTAAAGGCATTCCAGCTCGAAAAAGTTCTATTATCTCGTTCCACTAGGGATAAAGAACAAAGCTGACAGTTACTGGCACTCTTCTTCCAGATGCACTTTAGCTGTACAAAGTGGTATAAGAAGGCATCCAGATCTGAACAAAGAACTTCTTTTTTTTTTGGTCATCTGAGTCTACAAGCACGCTGAAAGCTAAAACTATGATTTAAAGAGCCAGAACCTAAGAAAAAGCACCAGATTTAGGGAGATAAATTATCTAGACATCACCCTCGCCGCACTGTCTACGTCTCTACTTACACAGCTTTAACATCACCCAGGCTTTTAACTGGACAAAAGACTGGGCTCCACTCTGCCGAGCTCTGCCGCCTCTCCAGTTAGGCAGGACACATGGGTCCAATCGCCCCACACAGACTCGGTGGGCTTCAATCTGAGACCGTCCCGCCGAGTCGCGACTGAGGACCGGCTGCCGAGATAGACCCAGAGCCAGCCACTGACGGCACACGGTCCTCAGGCCAGAGACCAGGCCAGTGAAGCAGACTCAGGCAGCTAAATCACCTCAAGGGAGACAGACAGTAAGGAGATTACCTAGAGAGCCGCCATCGGACGCGGAGGCACCACCTGGGCGGGATAAGGCTCAACAAGAAAAGAAAGAGGAAGCGGGGCGCCCAGCCCCGGGGGGTACTCACCAGCCGGGTGGCGCGGTAGGGCCCAGGGCCGACGAATCTCGGCTCCATGGACGCGGCCAGGCCTCGCCGTCTCCACGGAAACGGGCAGCCTCACGCGCCGCGCCCGCCGACCGTTTGAATCAGGGCCCGAAGGGCGCCGCCCTCACCTATTGGGTGGCGGCGGCGACACGTGACAGAGCTCCTGATTGGCGAGTGGGAACCGCCGGCCCGCCCCCACCCCTCTTCCCTCTGCGGCTCTGGGGACGTGCGGGGTGCTCGCAGGTTCCGGTGTCTCCGCCGACTGCCCGGCCTGTGAGAGGGAGGCACCTGTGCCCACCGCCGCACCCCGTGGCTGTGGGGCCTCTGCACAACGGACAGTCCTGCTGACTGGCTTCCTCGGCCGGGTACGCGGGTTGGGCCCGCCGGGGAGGGGAAAAAAAAACAGTGCTACTGCGTGGGACCGGGTGCAGAGGTGCCGAAGCAAAATTCCTCCTCCTGGGCAAGCGGAGTGTAAACGTATCCTCTGAGTCAGTCTACTTCAGTGAGATGGTTTGGCTTCCCAAAAGATACAGTACTTAATTTTTAATACGTGCTTAAATTTTTTATATGACCATAACTCTGTGGTGTGGATCGTACTTCTTCAGTGCAAGGGACTGTAGCCCAGGCTCCAGTGTGTGAAACTGTCTTAACTGCATCAGTCAACTACTGGCCAAAGAACTGCCCCTTTTTTAGAGAATACAGCCTTTTTTTTTCCAATAAACCCTCAGCCTACAACGTAAAAATTGCCTCCTTAACTAAGGAGTAGCTTGCAATGCTAGTGTTTCTTCTCCACCAGATCCAAGACCTAAATTTCCACCCAGTTCTTAAAAGCTTTAAACCCAGTTATTAAACCCCATTATTATTATCAGTAAACATTCACTGTAACATCAACAATTTTTCTGTGTATTGCACTCCTCTTTCTAGCATAACTCAAATAGACAATGTATCTCAATTTTTAGATTGGAAAAAAAATGTAGCTAGCCAGACTGTGTAATTCTTACAAGCTGTAACATCGTGCACAGAGGATGAGATTTAATAACATTTTGTACTGATCTCATTAGCATAGTCACACTATATACAACATCTTAGGCTACATCCATACAATTTGCTGACAGTGCATTCTCTTTCCCCATATGCTTCATAACTTACAAGAAACAGAAGCAGCATGCAAGAAATTATGCAGTAGAAATCTGAAATGTCACTTGCTAACAGCCCACTGAACTATTAGCATCTTCATTTTCTGCTTATTTATTATTCTCCATCTCGAACAATGGACTCCAGAGGCAGTTGGCTACTGTACAACTGCTGGACTTGGAAGCTTTTCCTGGCTCCTTTCTGTTCAGCACCTCTCCATGTGCTCATTCGTTCTCATTCTTTATGGTCTCAGCTCCTACTTAAGCCCAAGTGAATTTGAAGGATCACTTACAGATCTGGGTCCTAAACCAATAAACAAGTACTTGGCCCCTTACACTCAGCTGCAGGAAGCATTCTCTAGTGCATGTTAATGATGCCAGCCAGGGATGTGGCACAGGGATAAATCCAAAATTGGAGATCAGAACTAGGATTTGCCATTGGAATGGGCTGCCCAGGGAGGTGGTGGAGTCACTGTCCCTGGAGGTGTTCAAGAGAATGATGAGAAGGATGAGGCATGGTGCCATGGTCTAGTTGACTGGATAGGGCTGGGTGATAGGTTGGACTGGATGATCTTGGAGAGGTCTCTTCCAACCTGGTTGATTCTATTCTATTCTTCCAGGTGACCTGCAAGAGTAGAAAGGAACGCCTGCTTTCCTCCAGAGGCAGCAGAGGATTGCATCATCCATCTTGCACTACAGAGTGGCTATTACAGCCTTTCCACAAAAAGTCTGTGTTTCCCAAATACACTTGAACTTGAAGGCTCAAGAAGGCCTAAATCATCCAAACTGTCCCATTTTCTTCGTAAGTACTTAGTTAATATATTGTTGTTTAATAAAAAAAATGGGCACCATTCAAGCTTTAAAAATAAATTTCAGGCAAATTCTTTCCAGCTGTTTGGAAAAACAGCAATAGGTCTCTGTCCTTAGGAAATTACCCCCTGCTTTGGAAGCCAAAGGTATACATAACTGTCTGGAGGCTAACAGGATTTGCAACTTAAGAGTCAGAGATTGCATTTCTACTGAAAGCAATCTGTGTGGCTGCTAATCAGCATCTTGGCTGTCTTGGATTATGTGCTAAAGCACCTCTCTGCATGCACTTGCAAGGAGCCAGAACTCAGCAATGAGCATTCTAGGATCACAGAGTTATGGGAGTTAGAAGGAACCTGTGGAGATAATATAATCAAACCTCCCTGCCAGAGCAGGCTGCACAGGATAGCATCCAGACAGGTTTTGAATTACTCCAGAGATGAAGATTCCACTGTCTCTCCAGGAGCCAGTTCTGGTGCTCTACCACCTTCAACACAAATAAGTCCCTCCTTATGTGTAAATGGAACTTCCTATGTTCATGTTTGCACCTGTTAACTCTTGTCCTGTCACTGGGCGCCACTGAAAAAAGCCTGGCCTCATCCTCCTGACCTCCACCCTTTAAGTATTTATAAGCATTGAAAAGGTGCCCCCTCAGTCTTTCTAGGCTAAAAATTCCCAAGTCCTTAAGCATCTAAAATTCAGATGTCATATCTCAAGATATCCAAATTCTTTCTGGGATCTAATTTCAATCTATTGTGATAGTTGATAACTACAGGTATTAAATAGTGAACAAGATTAAATGAATAATTTAAAAATTTGTTTTACAAAGAAGACTTACATGTAATAGCATAAGAAATTATCTGCACCTCATGTCCAAGTTTAAATTCTTTTACCATTAACAAGGCACCATAAATATCAGTCTTCCTATAAAAGTATTAATGTAGGAAAACTTACTTTTGGAATTGTATAAGAGAGAGGCAATTAAATCTGCCTCAAAGTTTTGGGTACTAGAAGATCCCATATACTGGATCAGACACAAAGCAAATATCACAAGCTTCTTTTGTGTTAGTAACACACATTACACAAACAGGTAAGAATTAAAACTCATTTAACTCCTACACGTATCTGTTGTGTGCACCAATTCTTTAATAAACTCATACAGTAAAAATGCAATTTGCATACAAATAGCTAAGTCCTGTGATTTCTAGACATGTGTGACCCAGCAATCTGCCCAACCATGGGAAACAACATATTGGTTAATTTTACACAGACTGAAGTCATGCACAGTCACCACTGCCTGCTCTGCTCAGAACCTCAGGGAATGGCACATACCTTTTTTGCCTAGTTGTAAACAAAGAAATCAGTGCTATGAATGGAGTTGCTAAAAGCAAATAATAATTATTTTAAAAACCCAACCAACCAAAAACCAAACCAAAACCCCAGCAAAACAACAAACAACACAAAATCTTTCTAGGCATGTATTTCAACATATAATGAAAACAGAAGAAAATAGATTACAGTATAATCATGCTGGCTGACATATGGACCTCAATCAAAAAATATTATTTTAATATTTTTTTTGTAAAATTGGAGGACTAAGATTTTGGCTACTGAATTACAGATTCCCTTAAACTTTGCCCCCACCCGTGAACAGCCCAGGCTACCATTATCAAAATATATCCATAAATACATTGAATAAAAGCTATATTAGGCTACTTTGGTGAACAAATCAGTTAAGATGTTTTGATCATTACACTACAAAACTGATCAGATAATCCCCAAATTAGTATTTTCCTGACATTTAGAATAATGTTCAAACCAGTAGAACACAAAATTAATGATCTCAGTAAAAGACAGTATATCTAAAGATCTATCATCTCCAAATGAAACATCATACCTTAAGAGATTAACATACATTCCTTTCTTTAAAGCAATACAGATTGTAAACACATAACAATGTTTATGTATTAACTATATTAATAATGAGCTTTAGATTCTAGGAACAGTACTTACTGAAGATTCATTCTTTTACTAACACACAGCTTAAGGTAATTTTATCCCCAGTGTTCAAAGTACTTAGTACTTGTCATACACATTTAAATTTTCTCCATGAATATGTTTACTTTCATGCATCTTCTAGGTAGATATCATCTATCCATTGGTTTCTCACAGGATAGATATGAACATGTTGTTGAAAAAAATGCCTTTATTCTTTTTATTTTTTCCTTTTTCTTCTATTTTTCTTTTTTTTTTTCTTTTAGTTTTATTTTTTCCCTCCCTTTTTTTTTCTTTTTTTTTTTTCCTTTTTTTGTTTTTACCCCCTTTCTTTTAAACCAGAGATCCATGTTGTTCCCCCCACCCCTGAGATCCTGAATCCCAAATAACTTACGGTAAAAATACAAATTCTATTTTGGAAGAAAACATACAAAATATACACCACGTAGTGCGTGCACCTAAATATCTTGATTGTCAAGTAGTGCAAGTTTCCATTTTGACATAAACTCTAGTCTCTAAACCCAAAGAAGTGTGTATGTTTCACTGATCTTTGCTGATCCCATTTTTTGCCGTCTTTGGTAGTCTTTGTCCCTTTGTGTAAGCATGGTACCAGAAGTGGAGAAACAAGACTAGGAATACAGAGCCATATAGCCAAATAATGAACATGAAAATTGGATATTGGTATGGACAATCATCCATGATGTAGATTTGTCCTATATGAACTGTAATCATAACAAACTGGACCTAGGAGGGAAAAAGACAAAGAAAAAAAAATATTTTAAAAATAAATTACAAACTTACTACAGAAGTTTAAAAAGATTCAGCATAACTTGCTTACAGGAGGAATGGAAACTGAGGGGCAGCAAGGGTGTGAAGGCGGGGAATGGAGCTTTCTGAAAGGACAGAGATGCCTCTTTAGAGCCACCCTCCTAAAATGCTACTCCGCTGAAAAACACTTTCACAGAGTACAGAAAGAGAACTCCTGGGACAAACTAAATTACAAGCAGCACTAATAAAACCCTACTAGGAGAACAGGAGTCTTCCCTGACTGGAAGAAAGGGTGCAGATAGCATTTGATCAGTGACAAATGGGAGACCCCTTCAGAAAAATGGGCCAAAACAAACAAAAAAGGCAACCATTACAGGACTGATGAATGTGAATTCCTACTCTTCCCACATAATATCATATGACACACGGTTCCACAGGTCCCAAAACACATAATTTAACGGAAATGGAAAGAAAATTCCACATGAACTGCAAGTTAGTAACAAACTGGCAGAACCTCAAAGGAAAAAAGGAGCTCAAGTAAGTTACGAAACCCAGTTAAAGTTTTCAAAGTTATACATGGTTACATGAACTGTTATTCTATTAACACCAGACCTGGTGCAAGCAGATAACCATGGCTTCTCCCTACTCCTCTTCCACCAGTATCCTTTCTCAGGAGGTTTAGTTGGAATGATCAAATGGCTTAGTCAGAAGCTAAATTTTAAAAAATTAGCTATTAAACAAGTCAGGCCTGGAAAAAGCACTCAGAGCAGTATTCTTTTGAAAGTGGTTGAAGGCTAACAAAGCACTTAATATAATTACTGCAACAGTGTTTTGTAGCGCTTTGAGTTAGAGACGTAAATTCTCTGAACATATTTTCTATGAAAGAATTCATGTCAAATTATACAGACTGTTTTTCTTTTCCCTTTTCTCTCTGTCACATGTATATTCTATACATTAATTATGTTTTCTGGCTGTAAACTCACATTCTAACAGTTTTAATACAGGCAATGAGTTTCATAAATATATTTACCAAGTACTCCACAACTGAAATGTTTTGTGTGTGTCAATCTGTCATTACAGCAGATGCTGAAGCCAGCAGATTTAAGTATATAAAAAAGCAACTTAAATATATAAAAAAAAAACCCTTCTGTTTTACTCAATTAAAATACAAGTAAAGCTTATACCAACTGTAAACTGCACACAAACATAAAAGTGCAAATGCATTGATTAAGTCTGTGTTAGTGACACTCAGCTTTCTTGCAGGTGTTTATGTCAAAGAGAAAACTACTCACAAGCTGTATAGTTGTCATGTATTTTTTCCACCACAAATATTTATGATAGGCTGGGCCCAAAGAACAGATTCCATAATAAGTGTACATGATGACATGGACAATACAATTCAGCAAAGCATGAAATGTTCCCAAACCACCTGCAGAAAATGAAAACATAGTAGTATTATTCCATTCACCTCAGGTCCTAGTAGTTTGTTTTCAGTTGGGGTAGGAAAAAAAAAAAATCACAAAAATTTACAGACTTGAATTAACTCTCAAGTTACTTAATCTGAATTTGGTTGATGCCAATTCTGACAGATCACATAATTTTTCTTTCTTAGGATAGGCTTATCTAAACATTTTTGAAACAGTAATAAAACCTCACTACTCTATCTTTAAAAGATTTTTAGTGATTTTGTTTGTTCTTTGGGTTAATTTTTTTTATAAAAAACATATATGTGATGTAGACACAGATAATTTAGTATAAACAGTGTTCTTCATGCTTTACATCTCTTTTCTAGGCATCATGATGAAATTTGCAAGTCTCACAAATTCATCATCCATACAAGGCCAAGTAGACCCATGTGAGAAAAAAATCATGACTGACACTGGTAAGAGAAGAACATTTCACAAAGCAAGAAAATAAATACTACCCTTTCCATTGGATATAACTATGGAGTCGGATGATCCTGCTCAAAGTAATTTTACTTTAATGACTACAAGAAGTCTTTGGTAAAAGTGGTCCAAGAACTAGCAGACAGGCAAGTATTTTTAAGGGAATATGAACAAGAAAATACTGAGCACCACCAAGAAAAGAAGCTGACATAAAAGTGAGGGAAAAAAAAAGTCAATTTTCTGCTAAGATTCATTCAAGTTAAAAATAAAATGCATTTTGTGATTTTAGAACTCAAACAGCTCACACTAATATTACCATTTGATAGATCACAGCTGTCCAGCTTTTGAAAACTTTCTTTGAAACTTAGCTCTTTGTATTTTTCAAAATGTTTGTGTTCATGGAGTTTAAGTGTACTTTTTTTTACTTGCACAGTGAATATTCAGAAGAAAAAAAAAATTAGTTAAAATAGAGGACAAAACACAACAATCCAATCAATAGTACAAAAACAGGCTCCAGAAATCAACAGCATTTTTTTCCTTTTCTTATTTTTACAAGCGGAGTGAAAACTTGGACAGTGCTGCTATTTAGAAGGACAAATAGTGATGAAACTGAATACAAGGTAATCATCATCATCAGGACTGAAATTCTTGGAAAGAAATTGAGTTATCAAGTAGAACAATATTTGGAAAGATTAGTATGAAAATAAAAAACATGCCACAGAACATGAGTGAAAAAATACGTATAAAAAAAAAAGCCCAAAACCTATTTCTCAGTAGAAACTCCTAAAAAAAAACCCCACCACATCCTCCCAGACATGGACTCTATGACTGTGTATTTCTCTGCTCTCTGCTTATCAGGCTATTCCCATGGCAAGCTGTATTTGTTAATGGTGCACACAATACAGCATAGGAAGATGCATGCATCGACAGAGCAGGAAAAGAGAAAGCAAAGGTAAGCTTTAAGTGGACAAAGGCTTTCAATTCAGTAAAATTCAAATAAGTTTCTGTAATAAGTAGGATGCAGAAAACATTTCTGTATTTTCCTGAAAGCCAAAGTACTAGCTGTAAATAACTCCCAGCTATGATATCTAAAACCAATAAAAATAAATGCAGCAAAGCCTGAATAAATTCTTAAACAAGAAAAAAAAAAAAAAAGGAAAGAAAGAAAGAGAAAACCTAGAAACAAACAACAACAAAAAGAGAACATAGTTCTCCCAATTCAGTTTTTACATTCCAGGACTTTGAAGTACTTTCAACAGAGTTATTTACCTCATGTGTCTTCCCTAGCACTTCTGATTTTGCAGTCACATTTCTTTCTCATGCAATAATGCTCTTTGCTTGTATTCAGCTCCCTCCTCTGCAAGTTTCCCCCTCCCATGATAAATCGATACTACACAAAATATTGTGAAATAAAAAAATGAGTATTGCCTAACTATTTAAATAATTATGGTGATCTAAGTTGTTCCATAAAATACTGCAAAGTAAATTTTTTAAAGTTCATGTTTGCAAGACTTTTAATTCTGTTTTTGTCTAGCATAGTTAACTTTTTACAACTAGAAATAGTAAAACAGATCTGTACAACTGAAACTCTCTCCCCACTACCTGCAGCAAACTTGACTCCAAACCACCAGGTCCATGGCATGATGGAATGATGAAAGACATGCAGGAATGTAACTTGGTTGTTTTTCTTACGCAGCACAAAAAAGATCTGAAACAGATTTTTAATGAACAGAATGTTACAGGAGATAATCAAGCCCAGCATGCTTACGGAAAACTGAATGCATTAGTGCTGGTTGCTCACTGCTATAAGTTTTTAAATTCTGCAAAGTAGCAGTCTTGAGAGAAGAAGGGAAACTCAGGTTTAGGTTTCAAAAAGAAAAATTAAACATTTAAGTAAAATTCACCTGTTGAGTACCAAAAGCAATCTTTGAAAGCAAATGTCCCAGAGAAAACACTTACATGTGCAATGGACAGTGTAAGATAGACTTGCTTGGATAGAGATGTAGCTGAAGTACCAGATTTTAAGTCCTCTGAACTAGTAATGCAAGGCCACTTGAGAAAAATAGCCAAATAACTGGCATTTCAGAGAACTAGCACTTTATTACGAGCACTGACTTAGCTAATTGTGGAAAAAAAAGGCAAAATTGGACAGAATATACCCAGAGATTCCAAATCAATACTGATGGGCCACATTTTAAAGGAGAGACTTTGAAAGAAGTGTTAGGGAAGACAGAGTAAGAAAGCTGTGTAAGGAAAAGTCAGGTCATGCAAAGGTAGTATCAGATGGCAAGCAAATGAACACAGAAGAAAGGGAGTCTGGTGTGCCAGGGAAAACATTTTGAAACAGCTGACTTCAAGACAGCTAAGAGATAATTTTTCCAATAAAACCTAAAAAGATGGTGAGAAACAGGTACCTGATTTGGTGTATTGAAATAAAGAATTTAAGACTTTTTCAGGCTCAGAACAAATTAAACAAAGTAGTCCAACACTTGGGCAGTAAAAGGTAAATATAGGATTAAACTTGTCAAGTTTTTCCAGTTTTAGCATTCCTGGCCCTTCCATTACCATTCCATCCATCTCAGTCAGTAAGATCTTCCAGTATTCATGAGTAATCATGATTCATCCAGTAATCATGAGTATTTGCAGATTGAAGTTAGATGGCTGAAGTTTGCTTAAAGGATGCAAAGCACCTTAACTGCTCATGAGTCAGCTCCTGAATCACCACAAGTGTGCCCTGCACAATAGGGCAAATGAAATCATACAGGATTCCAGTGCTCAGAAACTGGCTTGAAAATACCTACAAGTAGTTGGTCTCTGGAAGAGGGCAAGGCTACTAGTGGTGAATAAAGTCTGCATTCTGCTTCCATGCATTCCTGTTCAGGCTTTGTTTGAACTGGGTTTGAGTGCTAGCCTGATATCAAACACAATTATAGTCATGACCCCCAAGGCATACAGAGGAATTTTGAGCAAGCAGATATTCAATGTGAAAGATAAAATCTGAAGGTGACGTCATAAAATTATTCAGCATGATCAACATCGGGTTTTATCTGCAGTGTTGTGACAAGCATTTCCATAGAACAACAGGCCAGTGTAGTCAGCTGTTAAATAGACAAGTTATCAGGGCTTCCTTAATTTTAAAAGTGTGTTCCCTTGTTAATATTTTTCCTGATAATCAAGAAAATGACCATGTAATGGCACAACAGATGAGAAGACATAATATGTTCCAATAATTGATGATTGGAGGGCTATATAAAAAGCAATTTATACCCTAAGCTTCCTAACAACTCCTTCTGCTGTGAAAAGGAAACACCAATATTTTTTTTTCAATTAGCCTACAAATACTTACAGTGTCTAATAATTCAATGAACTTGGAAAAGTAGTAAAGCCAACAAGTTCGCACCATCTGCAAGAGTGGAAAACAGAAACTGTCAAATCATAATAGCCATAAATTAAACTAAGCAGGTGCAGTTAAAATAAGCAACTATACAAAGGAAAGCACTGGGATGAGTCAGTGGTGTCACAAGGTTGACATAAATATTTAAATGTACTGTTTGGTTGTTTTTTCTTTAAAAACACAAAACATTTTTTAATCCTGAAGGAATTTCAAAACCAAGAACAAGCCAACAAATATATTGCCTCTTTCTCTCTCCCAAACAATCAGGCCCTCCAGTTATCTCACATGCTCTACATTATGCAAGAGGGCATTTCCATTTAGTGCATTCCACTTTACAACAGTACATTTGGTTATTCAAAAAGCATTTCTAAAAATAAAGTCAGTGTAGCATAACAATTCGGCTTCATGTTTGGCAACTTACTCTTAAAGCTGTAGGTGACCTGGAGTAGTCAACGATATCACAACGGAATGAGTACCCTGTGGCCCAACCCGACATAAGAAACTAGAGAAAAGAGTAAGGGCAAAGACTGGCTTCAGAACTCTTAAAAAATTCATTAATTTTGGATTACTTTTTCAATCACAAAACAGGAGGAGAAAATAACACTAAAACCTTGTTGAACTAGCAACCTTGCCAACTCTCTAACTCTGCAAGCTAGCTACTGTAAAATCTGTTGCAGATTAACGGATTTCTACTTCCACACCTACAGCCAAGAACTTTCTTCTTATGCCTATTGTCTTACCGCTAGTAACTGAAGAGGAGCAGCCACATCTCAGAAACTTAACATATGTTAAAAAAGCAGCTTTCTCTGTTTATCAGACCATAAAAAACAAACTTTTGGAAGTTTTTGAAAACTGCTATCATATGCAACCATCCTACTATTGAAAAGAAACCAACACAACATAGAATCATAGAATCATAGAATGGTTTAGGTTGGAAGGGACCTCAAGGATCATCCAGCTCCAACCCCCCGCCATAGGCAGGGACACCTCCCACTAGAGCAGGCTGCTCAAGGCCTCATCCAGCCTGGCCTTAAACACCTCCAGGGAGGAAGCATCCACAACCTCCCTGGCAACCCGTTCCAGTGCCTTACCACCCTCACTGTAAAGAACTTCCTCCTAAATATCTTAATACTGAGAGAAAACCAGTGCCACAGAAAGATATGACTTAAATTACAGCTTATCATTAAAGACAAGGAATTAATCAATATTAATATATTTTTAATAGCATAGTTTCTAAAGTTTTGCATGAACTGCATGACTCAATTAGCCTATCATCAATATGAGTGACAAGAGTCAAGGGTTTTACAGTCGAGAGCACATGCATAACCAAAGAACTGTCATAACAAATACAATCTAATCTTTTCTTTTGGAATATATTCTAAAGCTTGGACAAAAGCAACATTGTTAATATTATACTTGGCTCATTCACCTGGCAGCTATTAAGACTACAGTATGTTATATCTGTTTATGAAGTGCTTCCCATCCTCTGATCACCATCACCCATTCATGAACAATAGGAGGTTTAACTCTTTTAAGAAATGGAGGGTTATAGTCAGATTAACCTCCTAAGAGTATTTGTTGTTTAAATAAGATGAGATCTGAAACACCACCAAGACAGTACAGTACTAAAGGATCCACTGAATGGCTTGGTTCTGAAGTGAAAAAGAATCAGCTTTTTGCTTAGCATCAGACAATAACAGACATTAAACCTGTTACACTCTATCCATGCATCCTTTCATAAAATTGTGACATGAAAGTCTTGACAGCTGATAAATTGAATACTGATTAGTGTCAAACACTATCAGAAATTTATTTTTCTGCTCCTGAGGGTTTTAGCCAAAGCCAAACTTGCCACCATGTCACAAAAGGAACTTTAAATTATTTTTAAAACCAAAAATCTAAACAGCTAATGCAAGCATTTCTCACACCACTTTCCACACAACATGAAGTAGCTGCTACACTGGCTTTAGACTGCTGTAAAAGAAGTGTCAGGTAGCTCATTGTGATGAACTAGTTGATGCAAATTGAGCTAGCAGAAAGGTATCCTGCCAGTTTGGAATAACAATCTGAGAATTTTTCATTACCAGTTTGCCAAACCTGAAATAGGTGCATAGCCAGACAACAAAAACAACAAACAACAAAATCAAGAAATAACCCCCTCAGGAAAGTCAGACATTAGCTTACTAAGGTTTAAAGTTCTAAATTAGAGCTTCTGTGTAGCCTACATCATTTATGGTTATGGATTTTTAAGTTAGTCAATCCATAATGCTATAACAACTCATCAAATCTGACATTTACTCGAGCTATGAACTCAATCAAAATCTCAACATGCTTTTCAAAAGAAAGGCCATTTGCTAATTTGAGGCTGGGGCAGAAAATCAATGCCACAGATTTTCATAGTTTGCATTTGGACAGGTTTTTTATTTGTGTTTTGTTTGGTTAAGGTTTCTTTATTTAAAGGATGAAGCTCTTCAAATCAGATTTTGCTAACTTCTGTCATTTAAAAGGTAGATCTGAATAAAGATTATTGCATAGTAAATGTACTCTACACAGTGTTTGAAGTAGTGCTGACTACTGCTTAATAGGACAGAAAAAATACAGCAGACTAATAAAAATGTGTAATCTTCTTTATCTGCTACAGCCAAGGAAAAATTGAGTAAGTTATGAGAATTTTAAATTTTTCAAGTATAATATAATGGCACACAAAATACTTTACACCTTTTTTTCCAGGAATGACTTACTCCCACTATTCACATATCACCTCAATAGTTTAGCATACTGCTTGAAGGAATAGAATTACAACAGACAGAATCATAGGGTTTTTTTTGAGAATTGCAAAGTATGAATTTTAATAAATGTATTAATATAAGTTAGTAATTAGACACATAAAATGTATAAATACATTACAAATAAAAGTAGTACTTACTTCATAAGTCATATATAAAGAGAGAGCTACCACACTGAAATTATAAAACACCATTATCTGCCTAAGTTCAAAAGGTTTTTTATTCTCCATGAGTTTTGGTCCCAAAGAAGTAACAAAATAAATGTAGGTTCCAATGATAAAGGTTGTTGGAAAAGGTGAGGACATGAGTGGCCAGCCTTCCAGTCTTGGATCTAAGAGGGGGAAACAAAAAAGGGAAGAGAGAGAGAAAAGGGAGAAAAGCTGTAAGATCTTTTCCACATTTACTAAATTCTAAAACAGTTACAGAAAAGTACTTAATTCTTAATAGTTTGGGGTTTGCTGGTTTGTGTGTGAGTATCCATTAACCTCAAATCCATACCAAGTGGATAATAACATTTAGCACCTGTAGGATTCAACACTTCTTTGCCAATTCTTTACACAAAATGAAAAGGGGGCATAGAATCAGTCTAGAGTTGTCCTGCATTTTCAGACATGAACAGGGCTCAGAGGGCAGCACTGAAAAGACATTTCCACAAGACTTCATTCTTCTGGAAAAGCATGAACCTTACTTCACAAGTTCAAATGACAGACAGTGAGTTTTCCCACTTTTCAAGACCCTTGAGCTTCATAAGCAGTATGACATTAGACATAGTAGGTACAAGGATTATAAAGAAGATTTTCTGTCCCATCAGTTGGCATTCATAGCTTAAAGTACTTGAGGCTTGTGCCTACTTAGTCCAGACAGGTCACCACTTTTGCAGTACTCTAAAGCAGACAATTTCATACTACGAGACTGCAAATACCAAAAGTGTTGCAAGTTCCTCTCCAGTTATACCAGACAGAAGTAATGTCTTTAATTATTGTCTAAAGTACTGTTTATTATGGCTATGGGGTGACCTTAATGCACCCTTTCAGTACATAAAAAGGGAAGACAGTCTTTTTAGAAAGGTCTGTTGCAACAGGACATGGAATAACGTTTTTAAACTATAAGGACACATTTAGAGTAGATATAAGGGTGATTTTTATTTTTTTTTTAATGATGAGAGCAGTGAACCACTGGCAGGTTCTACCACAGGGGTGGTAGAAGTCCCATCCCTGGTAATATTCAAGGTTAGATTGGATGGTGCCCTGAGCAGGCTGATATAAGTAAAGCTGTTCCTGCTCACTGCAGTGGGTTTGGACTAGATGACTTTTAAAGGCCTCTCCCAACCTAAAACATTCTATGCTTCCATTGCAGAGTCTTCTGCAGTATGCACACCCTGTTGCCTTTCCCTGCAGCTGACATAGGTAGGAGCTCCCTGAGCTTCACCAAGTTCTATTGCACCCTTCTGTGGTTCATCACTGAGTCTCAGCTCACCAAAGGCTTCTACATTTCTCCATAAGTAGGAAAACTGATATGAGCCTCATAATTGTTAATTTTTTAAAAAAAATTGTTCCTATTTTCATAAACTAACTTTTGGAAGATTTGCCTCTGAATGGCCCCTAACTCAACTCCTGACGCAATAAAATGCCACTATAATGGTTTGCTGTTGCATTTTGCAGGTGAAATTATACCACTGCAACTTTTTATTGACCATTTAATTCACAGACAAATGTCTTAAGCTAGTTGTTTTCAACCCACAGCATTCAAGCAACATGAGATCCTCTGATGTTCTTAATAACTACTGAAAGTTTTAAAACAGGCTGAGGAGCAAATCTCATTGCAGTGCTGCTCACAGCATGCAATGTGCCCAGTGCTACTGCCCACAGCATGAGGCATCTGCATGTTGCAGGAGAATCACCAGCTCTTCAAAACTGACTGCATCAGTTTTCCTCCATCAATCCCTTGCACTGGCACTACCAAAACTTTCCCATTGGTCTTTTCAGCTTGACTATGAGGAAATCATGTCCTGCTGCTAACAGTATGCTCCAAGATGTGAATACAAGCACTGCTGGCAGGGCGATGAGGATGTCGAATTTTGAAGTTGACACTGCAGCAGAAATGACCCATCACCCAGGTCCATCACAATTCACTTCACCTCTTGAGTCACATTGATTAAATTCCCTTCTTACTTGCATGCTGTGGCACTACAGAATATGAGAAATGGCTCTTGGGTATACTGGAAAAGATAAATTAGTAATTTCATTGATTAAATCTTAACTGTTTCTTATATTTTTCCCTAGGAATCAGCTAACCTCTGTCACTATATGCCTACCATAGTGAAGAACATTCAGGAATGATACTGCAACAGAGGAGTCTTAACCCCAAACTTGACATCTCCTTGGTCATAATTCAGTAAGCATGCAGAACTGCAGAATAATCATGCTAAAGCAAAATGTGCTTAATATCCTCATACCAGCTGCAACAAGAGACTAATATTCTTTGTTGAAACAGAACTGTGACAGAGTTAATTATTCTTGGGATTAATTTCAAGATACTGTAATTTATCAGGATTTTAATTTAATTCACTTTGCAAAAGCAAAACATGGCAATACCATGCTACTAGCTTACATTCTGCAGCACAGGAAAAACATACACTACATATTCATACAAGCCAGAAGCTGTTACTGAAGAACCACTGTCTGTGCTTTGTTTAGTCACAGGCTGTACCTATAAACTAGATGAGATTTGCTCTTTTCCTGTTTTTAATACGTGGAAACTAGTCCATTCTTTATAGCTAAAAATGTCAATAAATAAGCTGGCAAGTCTCAAAAACACTTACAGGAAGAAAAAGTTACCTTAAGCTGATAAACAGTACACCTAGAATAGCTACACATTACTATTCATAATTATCAAAAGGTAATAAATTTTAGATTTAAATTACTCACCGGCATCTTTAATCCATTCATCATACAATAGCACAGCCTTTGATGTCAGATTGCTAAGGGCCATTTTCACCTGATTAAGATTTTATGATGCTGTCTGCAGGAAAACAAACCAAAACAGAATGATGGATTTTTGTAATTAAGAAAATAAAGGTCAGTAAATTGTTTTGGAAAAGATTTTCTGGAAACAGAGTGGAAAGAAATAGAGAGAGGGCTAACAGAGCACCACATGTGAAACAAAGATCTGGGAGTGTTAGCTGACCACATCGCACTACACTTGAGGATCATTCATAGCTGAGCTGTTGCACGCAGCAATTGGATTTTGTAGTCCCTACATATCAGAAAAGGTGTTTCCATTCCATAAGACATTATCCTAAGAAACCATGAGGTTAGCTGCTACAGGTAAGGGGAAAATATAAATAAATGGTAGCTGCTTAAGTTCCTTGTTACTATCATCTCCACTTAAAGTTCAAGTCACTGATATGTGAACAAGTTAATCTTTGAAAATTTTAATTTTCTACTGACAATTTAAATTTTATACCTGAGAAGTACTCCTAAGGTAAGTGGGAAGGAGGAACACTGACGCTCTGTCTGGATTCTCCTTTTAAATACAATAATTAGTATGTGAATTGCTCCCTAATGAATCAACTTCATCCATACCAGGATCATGAACTGTCATAGTAGCACTGGTAATACCATTAACTCACAAAAATCATCCAGCACATCCAGTTTGCATGCAGCATCACCTAAATATGTAAAACTTTTCAAAGAAGTATGTTTATATGAATACTGATTTTTGTACGAAAATAAAGTACTCATCAGCCCTTCTCTTGCCTCATTTCTCCTAGAAAATACTCATTAAAAATCTCAACGCATCTGAAGGGCGTCTCTTCTGTTCTCACCCAGTATCTCACTTTCCCACATGACTTCTTTACATGTCCCTGTACAATCTTCACACTGTATTAACTTTGTTAGTGCAGACTGCAGCACACCTCAACAAACAGCTTCTTTACTCTGGCTGCCCTTCTGCATCGCCTCCAGGCTAAGCTAGCTACAAGTTTGGAAAGCCAGTTCTGGTAGTACTGCATCTCTCTTCTCAGACCTCCCCTTTACCATCTTATGATTTCACTGCCAATTAGTTTTCCTGCTTTAAGTCTGATGAAAATGTTACTGGAACACAGACTGGCTAGCTCAAAGTGCTAAGCTGAAACCTAATTTAAACAAATAACTTACTGTTTCAAAACATGCTGTCAAGAATCCAAAAAATTCTGTGTGGATGCTGGCTCAAAATGAATTGCTATTTATTATGAGCTCGGGTGTTTTGAGTGACTTTTTTCTCCCTCTTATGGTGCAAACTTCTCATCCTGACAATTGCAACCTGATAAATAGACACTTTTTAGCAATTCTGCAATTGTCAATATCATTTAAATTTTGCATTAAGTGTCAGACGAACTGATGTCAGTGTTTAAACAGCAGCTTTTATGCCTGATAGGCACTGGCAACAAAACCAAGCTTTTTCTCTGGAACCAAACTATTTCCAATAGATTGTTTCTGCTTATAGTAGAAAAGCAGCAGATATAAAGAATTAATTCTCACATTCCCAGCCCCTACCATACTGATGGAGGGGCATTTTTCCCACTTCTCCTGACCCCAGCACTTGCAGCTCTTCTTCCATTAAATTATTTCACAACAGCTGAGACAGCAGAAGCTCTTAACCTTCATGTTTTCTTTTGTGTTCACAACCAAGTATGCAAGATCCAGCTCCACAGCAGTTGCTATATTTGTTTTGAAATTTTGGCAGTTCAGTTACTATCTTTCAGAAAAAGATTAATCATCCAGAGAGCAGCCACTGTCTCACCACATAGACATAATGACTGATCAATTACACTGAATCTAAAGGTAAGCAAAGTACTTAAGTTAAAGCTGGTTGTCTTACGAGCATGAGTAATATATGCAAGAAATATAGGCTATTCTGCAGACAAAAGATCTCTTTAAAATCAACTTCTATGTACAACTTTACTTTCAACATGATGTATAATTCTTTTTTGTTTTTTTTTTACTACCTACCTAATTTGATAACTTCATTTTTTATGAATGATTGTTTTAATGTTACTTTTTCCAGGACCTTTTCTTTGTTAACTACCTACATGTAGGGTTAATGACAGCAAGGAAAATACTTAAGAGTAGGAAATTTTCTTTTTAAAATAGAGTGTGTAGATTTGTTGGATACAGTAATATTAAATGCAGTGATTTTTTTAGAATTGTCTGACTGCGGTACAGCTATTGGAAACTGAAATACCGGAACGTAAGACATGGACAGGAGAGAGTGCACGAGCTCAGAAGTACTGATAGAAGGTTGGAATGACCTTAGAGAATGGTGTAACAAATATAAACAAATGTAAGGCTGGAGCCTGTGGTCTTCACCTATCTCTGCTGACAGACTGCTTAGACACTATGTACATGCTGCTGAGAGAATATGATGTATGTCTGCACTAATTAGTATGTCATTTCTGACACAAATACAGGTAACCAATTGCAGTTCAATACAATTTGTAGCCTTCTGATGAAAGGTATAAAAACACGTTTGGAATGCAATAAATGGATTTGGATTGGCTTGCATCAAGCTTGTTTCTCCTCATCTCTTACCCTATTACCAGTGGTAACCGGCCTGTGGCATAGATGAAATTAGGAAAGTCACACTCATAGACTCGTTTCCAATTTTAGATTATGTTAAATGACATATTAGAAGCAACTTACATAAACAAACAAACAAAAAAAAAAAACCAACAAAAACACCACAAACCAGTCACATAAATTCAGTCTGACTAGCCCAAAAAGTTCTAAGAAACACAGAGGCAGTCCTCTTGAGAATGTGCATTTGGAAAGCAATCAGTGAAATCACCTCAAAAACACATGCAAGGTACTCAGCTCTTAGAAAGAAATAAGGACTACTCTTTTTTTTTTGGTCAGTGGAAGCATTATTGTGCCTCTAGATTCAAGTCAACTGTACCTAATCTCATTTCCAAATACATTTTTGAACAAGTCTGTCTTCGCCATTACAAAAATAGGAGTTGTAAGTGAGGCAAAGCACAGAAATGGCTGTGTTAAAAAAGCAAAGTAATTTTCTGTTCTCTGCTTCCCACTAGCTCAACAGATAGCTGAGAGAGCCCATTAACTGCAGGTGAGTTAAGGTATACATCTTGGCAGAATCAACTTCAAGTTGGACTATTACCTTTACTGGAGAGGCAAGGGTAGATGATAAGACTGTTTACATTAGCCAAAACCACCACAAACACATCAAACCATATAAGAATGCCTCATGATAACAAGTAGTATGTATTAAGTTGCTGGAAGTGCTCAGGTTTGACAAGCACATGAAACTATTAGTGATTCTTGTAGTAAGAATTACTGGCATGCCTAAAACATTCCATATTTTTTCAGTGAGAATAAGAAGTTTCTTAGATTCCTTTGTTTAACCCACGTGAAAGATACTTGTCATTCTTGAGACTCATTTATTCCCCCTGCATAGTTTTAAAATATAAAAACAGATCTCAAGATCTGCCTTTAAACAGTAATTTTACAAGAAGGGTTTTGTGCTGATGGCTACAGAACAAAAGAAGCAATATAACTTGAGAGCAACCCAAGTCAAATGACACATGGTGATGTAAGCTCTGTCACTTCAGAAAACAAATTCTGAAACTCACTGATAAGTTAAAACACATGAAATTACTAATTTGCATTAGAAAGCAAAGCTAATTATTAGAAAGATGGGGAAGCTACTTTTGCAGGGACCCTTTAGCAAAAGACTGAAGAATGTGACAAACTAGTACAAACTTCAATGGGATAATTTCACCCAAGTCAGCTCCCAGAAAAGCAAAAGTTCTGGGGCATCATCCTTTGGCTTGGCAAGCAGGTAATGATGGGGGGATCCTCTACGCCACAGAGCCTGCTAAAGATGGAGAGAGACTGCAGAAAGCATTGACCCACGCAGTTCGGATTTCAAAATGATAGCTTAAGAAATGACACCAATACTGGCTTACATATTCAGGTACAATTATGAAACTTTCATGTTTCAGAATCACTTGGTATACTGTTGTTAATTCTGCTCTTGAAGTTCAGAAGATAATTAAATCAAGATGCTTCACAGATGGTATCTTAATCTTTACCTGGGAAATACGAGCTCTGCCCTTCCTATTTCCCAAGGCTGTGTGCTTACATAATTGCAGTTATTTTAACAGTGTTACTCCCTTATGCTACACGGCAAACAAATACAAACTGCCTATTACATTAGATGGATTAGTCACCTACATTCTGCAACACTTTTAAACTTCAGCTGGGTGTTGCCTGTTGTTACAGATTTCCCTCAGAGAAGTTTCCATCATCTTCCTGATACTTGATGCCTTCTCTCAACTACCCAACCCAATTTTGGAAAGACTCATCTCACAGGCAAGCTGGATACATCCTACTTAACATTAGGTGGCCTTTTTTGATAATATTGATTGTAATCACTGTTCCTGTTAGATGGCAGTTCTGCCCAAGTTAGTGACAGAAGGCAGGCATCCAGATCTATGTAATGAGGTACTTAAAGAAATTTCCAAGTTTTGAAGTCTTTCAAGTCAGTCCATTTTAAAACACGAAACCTAAGTACCTAGAATGTATCAACAATCTTTTCATGCATATTCTAATGTAGACACTGGGGGGAAATAGCAGATTCAAAAATAAATATCAATTAGTTTTTAAAAAGCAGAGATCCTAAAAATAGGTAGAAAGGGTTTAGAAATCCCATGAGAAGATCTACTCGTACAATTCCTCATTGGCAATCTATTATTTATCCTAATTAGTTATGCTTATTGAACTATTTACATGGTACCTCCTTATTTAATGTTCTGCTTTTTAAACTAGCAACAAATTCGTCCTTCACCCAGATAAATAGTCTGTAAGCAACAGAACTCATGAAAGCACATCTCATTTCAATCACTCTTCAGACTAGTTTTATGCCAGACTAATGGATTCCTTATTCTTGTGCTGCATAAAATGAAGATTAACTTGTATTTCCTTCTACATCTGCCTACAAACTGTTAAAAGAACTGATACTACAAACTCTCCTACCAGGGTGAACGCTGGCTAAAGGCACCAAAAAGCCCTGGTTTGTGTCCAATTCCCAGACAGAATTACAGAGGCATTCTCCTGGTCCATATACACTGAGCCAATCACCACCAAGAGCTGAGCAGGGAAACCCCACCATGCAATCTCACACCACCACTGCTGATGGGTCTGGGTCCTTTGACAGCTGCAGGATAAGCCACAGCAACTCACTGACCTTTGTGAAAGCTTAATCTTTTGAGAACAGTGTTGCTTTTTACTCAACTTGGATCTAAAAGTCTGAACAGGCTTTTGCAAAGGAAACATTGATCATATGAATTGGGATGCTGCATACAGGGAGAAAGGTGGGAGTAGCAGCCATGTCATAGTTCCCTTTAAGCTGATAGTGAAATCACATAATGAGAACACAAGATCATCATGTTAAGTCCCGCATACTCATAATCACGTGCTAGATCTACAGTCAAGAAGTTCACACATTGCACCTCAGCAAGTCCACTATACCTCTCTTCACCACAAACCCAAAGACACAACAACATTAGGGCAGAAAGAGCAAAAATGACATTGTACTGCAGAAAGAGAAGTAAATACCTGTACCAATATCTTAAATGCAACCTGAGATTGCAGTGATGTCCATGAAGGTGACCTTAAGGACTGATGTCCCACATTACACAGAAAGATACATCAAGTTCAAATGGCTCCTGCAGTCGTAGCCTGGAAGGAAATATCTTTCCAAGTCTAAACCTAGTTAGGAGTTCAACTCAAACATGAGAAAGACAGGGAAAGGCCCCTGAAAAGACTCACAGTTTCACTTGGGAAGTGATCACCATGGATTCAGTTTTGCTTCTGTATTCCCTCTGTAGTTGCAGTGTTTCAGAGAAAGGGAAAAACATAAGCAGGGGAAAAGCTCCTAGAAATTTAGTTTATCAATGCTCCTCTGCCTTTACCGAAAACTGTTTGAGCATTTGCATGTCAGCCATCCTGTAGCCAACTAATCTCACCTGCCTACTTTTCTGCCATGGTGAGTGGCTCCTGCAACCACGATTAGGACAAAAGTTCTTCTTATTGGCCCCTCAGTGCATGACTTACACTTTAAGTTTAATCCTAGGTCAGTGATGCAAGCTCATGGAGTCAGATAGGCCCTGCCACCATGGTGAGCCCAGTAACACATATCACATGACAACTTTCACCTAGAAGTCAACATAAGCTTTACCTATGTTGTAATTACTTTTATTAATGGAATATAACATCCATTCAACAATGAAAGACCTGTGACAAAGTATTGATTTTGTAATTGGGCCATATCCAATTCAGGTTAATCTCCTCCTTACCTAAAGGACTTAACAGATTCACCTTTCCCCTCCTTCCTCATTATGTAACTAGAAAACTTCTGCAGTATTTGAATTTTCCTTTCAAGACCATTATCAGCTAAACTTTGAGTCACTTTGCATAGAGAAAGAAAGAAAGAAGAAAGGAGGGAAGGA
>WAAF01006258.1:0-93233 GCA_013400475.1 Tricholaema leucomelas | reverse complement strand
GCCATTGATTACAGCGCTCCAGTTGTGTGAGTCATCTCACCATGTTTCTGCGATGGCGACAACATCATAGTTCTCCTCTCGTACCAAGGCTTCCAGCTCCTCTTGTTTGTTACCCACACTGCGTGCATTAGTGTACATACACTTCAGCTGGGCTGCTGGTTTCACCCCTATCTCTGGCCAACCACTCTTAGTCTCCTTCGATTCGTCTCTAGTACTGCTGTGTTTGAATCCCTCCCCCTTCCAGCCTCGTTTAAAGCCCTTTCAACAAGCCCGACCAGCTCATGTGCCATGATCTATCTCCACCTCTTCCAGTACTGTGATTAGCTGCAATGCCCTGAGTACACCGTAAAGGTGGAGCTCCTTACAGAGGGCTTGGGTCCCCTAATCCAAAGCATGCTCACTGACTCCAACTGTATGCCTGTCATACCTCTGACCACTCTCCACTGGCCCATCCATCAACAGTCTGCTACAGTCTACAGGCCATAACTAAACCTCACTGAAGCCTCTGGGAGACTTCCCATTAACTTCTACAAACAAGGAGTCAGCCTCATTTCACTCTCCAAGAAGCAGTCTTAAGAGTTCCTCCAAAGGACAGCATCTTACCAGTCTCCAGACACCATATAAACACGCTCACATGGCTTCCTGTCCTGCCACTATGGTCTTTTAAGTTTCTCCACTCCACCTATGTTCAATGCAGTTTTTGTTTTACTTACATATCCTGGAAGCAGGAACCTTTATTTCTTACCTTTGTTTCCAATTTCAAATACCTTTGCATCTCCACACTGCAGTCAGTGGTTACAGTGCTCCCACGTTAGCACCCTTTGCAGATTTAATTAATGGTCTGTTTACCTCCTCTTTCATCTAATGAAAAGGATTAATCATACCAGCTTGAATGCTGATCCCTGTCCCAGCTCACTGGCCATTTCAGGCTATTAAAAAACAGATTTTCAGTGATGAAGACCAGATATTTACATCACAGGTGTGCACAATTCTTTTACAATCATCATCATCATACTTCTGCCAGTTTTAAGTTCCCAGATGCCCATCCCCACCTGAAGAATCAAATGCTTCATCAGCACTCAGACACATTAGACACATCAGACAAAGAAAACATAAATGAATAAGCAATAGCAACTGAAAGCCAAGAGCACTCACCCAACTTGGCTTGCTCTTCATACTGTCTTTGCAGATGCCATTACCTGCTCACTAGAGTTCTGCATCATTCTTTTCTCTTTTCCACCTCAGTTTCCAAGGAGATACTCTGAATGCAGGAACCCAAATGCTTTTGCCATCTCTATCAGCCATCCCTATCCCTTACTTCTAGCCTTCATTGAGCACATTTCTTCTGTGGATGTTCTCCCCCACAAAAGCTAGGGGAAGTGAAAACAAAAGCACATGCTGAAAAATTTGAGAATTTGTATAAAATAGCTGAAGGTGCTTTACATTTCCACATGCAGGCATACCAATGCATGTATGGCTCACATCCTGCCCTGGAAATCCTCTCGCTACAAATACTCCCATGGAAATCTCTCTTTCCTAGGAATAGGACATCTTCTCACCTGAGTTGTGCCTTTCACCTGAAGCCACTGCAGATGAACTGAAAAAACAATCCAACATCAAATACTGGGCTGAAACTTGCTCTCTTGCCTTAAGGCCAGCAGCAGATCAAAAGAGGTGCTCCCAGTGGCCACCTCTTCCCCTCTTTCAGCCTTATCTCTCCTCTTTCTGGCCTGCCAAGAAAGGAATTCTTCTAGACTCCTTGCAAGAAGGAAGTGGACACAGAAAACTCTCAACATACAGAGGAACTTCGCAGCATTGATTACACCTCCTGCATATAAGCTGCCTGTGAATTACTAATCACAATGCCAAAGCCAAAAGGTGCCTTTTTTTTTTGTTTTGTTTTGTTGTTGTTGGTTTTTTTTTTTCCCAATCTGAACTTCTCAAAGGAAAAAGGCAGGACAAATGTATCCTTCCAGTGTGCATGACATTTGCCAGAGTTGCAGTAGAGGTCTATTTTCATCCTGAAGGAAGCGGGGGAGATACAGAGTGATAGCATGAGGGCACATGCCCAAGCATGAAAGCAGACCTCCCTCAGTGAGAGGTGGATTAGGAAGCAAACCATCAGCATCATCAATCATTGCTTAAAGGCCAACTCATGAGAAAACCCATCACATCATGAGAAAACCCTGCATCAGGAATGGTGTGGCCAGCAGGAGCAGGGAGGTCATTCTGCCCCTGTACTCTGCACTGGTTAGACCACACCTTGAGTACTGTGTCCAGTTCTGGGCCCCCCAGTTTAAGAGGGACACTGAGATGCTTGAGCATGTCCAGAGAAGGGCAACGAAGCTGGTGAGAGGCCTCGAGCACAAGCCCTACGAGGAGAGGCTGAGGGAGCTGGGACTGTTCAGCCTGGAGAAGAGGAGGCTCAGGGGAGACCTTATTGCTGTCTACAACTACCTGAGGGGTGGTTGTAGCCAGGAGGAGGCTGCTCTCTTCTCTCAGGCAGCCAGCACCAGAACAAGAGGACACAGCCTCAAGCTACGCCAGGGGAACTTTAGGTTTGAGGTGAGGAGAAAGTTCTTCACCGAGAGAGTCATTGGCTACTGGAATGGGCTGCCCAGGGAGGTGGTGGAGTCGCTGTCCCTGGAGCTGTTCAAGGCAGGATTGGACGTGGCACTTGGTGCCATGGTCTAGCCTTGAGCTCTGTGGTAAAGGGTTGGACTTGATGATCTACGAGGTCTCTTCCAACCTTGGTGATACTGTGACACGCTCTGCCCACCATGCTCTTCTAGGACTTGATTGTCTATAACAGGCTCTCTTCACTTCAGCGCTGCAGCTGAGTTACACTGCCCTTGTTCTATTCCACCCTATGTCAATCAAAATTCCACTTCTGAGATCCCACTTCTCTTCCAACCTGCATCGTAGCTCTTCATTCCTGGTTTCTCATGTCCCTTGGTAGAACGTCTGAGTTAGACATAAAGCTTTCTCGCCCAATCCATGCACACTACCAGCTACCCTGTGCTGGATGTGAGCTAATAAGAAAGCACCTTAGAGTAGCTGACTACAGACTATGGGGTTTTCCCTAACCTATAACTTTCTTCTGATCCATTTTCAAAAGAGATCCAAAATTCAATAAATTAGGGCCAGTCAGCCCCACTTGTGTCCTGGTAAGAATGATGCAGTAGTGAGTCCCTTTAGAACACATTTTGGGCATATGAAGGAGAAGGTGGTGAATTGCAACCCTTAGTGTGGATATTCCAAGGATAAATCACGCCTGACCAAACTGATTGTCTTCTATGATAAAATAATGGGACTTGTAGACAAGAGGAGAGTTGTGGAAGACATTTACCATTACCAGCAAAGCATTCACCACTGCTTCCCAGAAAGTCATAAGTTTGATAACTATTATGAGTGGACAGCCTATCAGATGGGTTCAAACAAGAGTGGATGCTCAGGTGTAGAGGGCTGGGAGATCAGTAACACAATGTCTGCAGAATGTCTGCAGGGATGTGTCCTGGGACTCATCCTGTTTACCATTGGCATCAGTCACACAAAGGCTATAATAAATAATAAAATAGTTCATTCTTATCCAGCTGGTACATGACACTGAACTAGGAGGATCAGTTGATATGCTCTAGGCCATCCAGAATGGCCTAGGCAGGCTGCAGGAAGTGGGCTAACATGAACCTTATGAAATTCAACAAGGACAAATGCAAAGTCCTACACACTGCAAAAAGTAATTCACTGTGATAGTAATTATTAGGGACTGCCTGTCTGGGTAGCAGCTCTGCTGAAGAGGGCCTGGGGGCTTAATAGGTAGTAAGCCGACTATGAGCCAGCAGCATACCCTGGCACCAAAAAAAGTTGAAAGTGCTCTGAGCTGTATTCACAGGGCCATAGCCAGTAGGTCAAGGGATGAAGCTATTACACCTCACTTGGCACATGCCAAACTGAGTCTAGAATACATTGTCCAGATTTGGCACCCCAGTACAGAAACAGGTTGATAAACTGGTACAAGTTGAATGGCAGGTGAGCAAAGTGGTCAGCATTCTGGAACATTTGCCCTGTGAAAGCAGACTGAGGGAACTGGGCTTGTTTATCTTGAATAATAGAAGGTTTTAGAGGAACTCAACAGTAGCCTTTCTCTAAAGACCTTATCAGGAGACAGGCTCTTTAAAGAGGATCATGGGTTGGCAATACACTACAGATAAAAGTGGAAACAAGAGAGGTTCAGAGTGGACAGAAGAAAAAACATCTGCAGCATGAGGACTGCCAGGCATTGGAATGAGCTGCACAGACAGGTTGTGCAGCCCTCATTTTTGGTCTTTCAAATATAACAGCCCAAGCAACCAAGTGTGAATTCAGTGCAAGCCCTGTTTTAAGCAAGGAACCTCTTGAAATCTCTTCTAACCTGAATTATTCTGTAACCCAATGATTCTACAAACAGCATAAGATGGTTATTAATTGCAGAGGTATTTCTACAGTAGGAGGAGCGGGAATAGAAGTGACAGAACCTGTCTGCCACTTCCTACCAGCTCTGCAATTACCACCTCTGCACAACAGCTCCTCTCATAGCACCCATGGAATAGGTGGGCTAGGGTTCCCAGAAGAGAAGAGCAGCTAGTCACAAGCACTTTAAGTTGAAGGCCTGACCCTGGCCACTTCCAGACTCATCAAAGTACAGCCATTTTTTCTAGTACCAGAGCTCACAGCTTCTCAGAGGTACCACTGACCAGTCTGCCAGCAACAGCAGAGCACTCTGAATGCGGTGTACTGTAGGAGTACCAAATTCTCCAGTATGTCTCTCCATACGAACACAATTCCCTCAGAAAAATCACCCTGAAGGATTATTTGTACCAATAAATATTAAAAACTATTTCCATGGCAGCAAACCAAAGGGGGCTCTGAGCAGAGCTGCATTACAAAGCAGCTGGGGCAGTTTATTGCCCCTCAGTCTCTACATCTTTAACAAAATGTTATTTCCCAATACAGCACACATAGAACTGTCTTCTCAGTTTATAAAACTATGTATCAGGGTAGGAAGAACATTGTTGTCTAGGTTTAGACATTTGGAGAGATGGCAGAAGCCTCTGGCTAGTCATTCTCTCAAAACCAGGAAGGACACAGCATGGCTCAACCTATATATCTTATGATGGAGGAGATCTTTTGCTCTTTATAATAAGGGGGAAACAAGAAAAATATAAGTTGAAAGTAAAAACTTCTCATTGGAATAATTCAAAGGGCCTCCAAAGAAATCACTAGTGATGTCACTTCATGTCTTAAAACAAAAAACAACAAACAAACCAAAACCAAACACAGAACACAAAACAAACACCACAAACCAAAACATTACATTTAGGCAACAGCTAAAGCAAGGATAGTGAGATTCCTGTCATTTGAAAAGGCCAAAAGGGATGCTGGCAGGGTATTCTAGAACAGTTAAATTTGATCTCAGCCTGGACAAAACAATGAAGCAGTTAATCCTGAATTATACTGGGAAAAATAAAATCAGAGGCTAAAAATACAGTAGAAAGTAGGTCTTGTTAGGCTGCTACCTTCTCTTTCCATTTGCTTAAAAAAACTCAAACACACACACACACAAAAAAAAACCCAAAACCCCAACAACCCAGAGGATGACAGGCCCTGTAGGTAAAGACAGCAGTGCTAGCACAGCATACCTGGACATCCATAGCAAGGCTACAGCTATAGTGAGTTTAGATGTCACTTCCAGTGACATCCAGAGTGCAGGTTCTAACAGATTGCTGGCCCACTGGCCACCCTGATGCCTCCGTTCAGGACACGTAACAAGCTCATCCCCAGATGTATTCTGTCTATAGCAGAGGACCATGGGCTGTGAAGGAGGCTGCCTGATGATAGTGGCCTGCTGGCTGCAGGAGCATGGAGAGCAGGGCATGCTGCCTTCACTCAGCTTTCCCAGTGCACTCTACTCTGCACATCCTGGAGACATGGCACAGTCTGGGCTGGGCTATAGAGGAGAGGAACATGGACTTCTGCCCAAGATTTGACAGGCAAGAATATCAGTGAAATCTGTGTCCCCACAGAAGAAGAGGAATAGAGCTAGGGACTAGAAGCTCAGTTCTTAGCTACAGGCAGGCTGCAGCCCCTTGTCTCCGGAGACACGTCTGCTATTATGAGCTTGAGGCAGTGTAAGTCTGAACAGACATTTAGGCAGGGTACAGAGATGTGCCTTGGTCTAGGATAAGGAAGACACAGCGTGAAGTTTTCAGCAATCATCCTTTCCCACCATCACCTGCTTATGAGGAGGTGAACACAATCTTTGCCTCAAACTTCCTTCTGTGACGTCTGAGGTAACAAACACATGCTGTGAGCAACCCAGTGGACATGCAATCCACAGGTTAAAAACTCTCTGAGATTCAAGATCAGTTCTCAGCAGTAAGATGGCACTAAGTAAAGTGCATCTTAGCAAAGCTTGTACTGACCCACTACAATCACAACTTGCTATAGGTACAACATACAGCTGGCTGGGGTTTGTTAAAATGAGGAAAGAGGCTACTCTCAACAACATGGGGGTCCTAGGCATAACATGAGTTCTCAGGCAATCTTTGAACTACAAGGGAAAGATCATGAGCAATATGTAAGCAACTTGCACACATCAATAAAGCAGTTACTAGATACCTTTTCCCTCAACACGTATGAGGATTTTATTCTCTTGACTATTCGAGACTGAGAGGACGTACTTACCATGATAAAGTACCTCAGAGCAGGGTGCCAGGCTTGTAGACAGAACTGTAAGGAGATCCAAAGCCAAAGCATTGAAGTTGATGGGTTCAGCTTCAGAATGAGATACTACCATAGTGCCTCCTCATGGCAAGTGGAACTACACACCAGCCAAGGGAGACAACAACATACTGTGTCTTATGCCTGTTTACACAAGATTACAGCATGGAATAGTCTTCAAATACTGCTTACCAATCCTTGCAGATGTCCTGGAAGAAATTCTGTTGCAGGAATTGATTTTCACCCTGAGAAGAATTTAGCATCACAGGCTGCTGAAGCAAGACAAACTGTGCACATCAGAGAACATACTGAAAGTCAGCTATCTGTGTAGGACCTGCAACAGGACATTGTGGAGATACGGAAAGATCACATGACTAGATCACATCTATCCCAGTTGTGTCTGCTGTTTCAAATAGCTTCCAAAAACACCTGCATCACTGTCCTTCAGTAATCAGTCAAGGGTCAAAAGACATGCAAGAATTATCCCAGAAAATGAAAGGAAAGCTTCTTTCACAAAACAAATTTCTCCTTTACCAAGAGTCACCCCAACTGTCCCTAGTGCAACTCTTCTTTGATAGATAAGCTGAGAAACAAAGTAGCTCTGAGTGCTCCTGTCACTCCATGAACGCACTGCAAGTCTCAGTCTGCAGTGACTGATCAGCAACTCTCTATTGCCACAGTTCCTGCTTTATTTCTCATACTCCTTTTTGGCAGGAGGTACTGTCTGTCCAGTCCTTGCTGGATTGTTTTGTGGAGCCCTGTGATTATTGAACCAAAATCACACAAGCCTCATGGACTTCTTTTTCCTTTCCTGCTATCAGAATGAGATTTCATCTTGATGTTCAGAGCCTAGAGACCCAAAGGTCAGAGGCCACCATACGATCCACTGAGCCACCCAGTCCCTAGATCACAATGTTAACAAATCACCATTTATCTTTGTTACCGCAGCAAGTGTCCAAAGCAAAACGGTGCCAAAGATCACATCTGCTGGGATAACCTATTGATTTGTGTCGTATTCTACCCAATCCCTATTTTATTCTTTCTCAGGCAGAGGTCAAGGCAGGTTAAAAATAACTCCTTCAGTCTGAGGTGCAGGACTGAGGAATTCACAGCCACTCTGTTCTTCCCAAGGATAGGGGTTCAAAAGTCTCCACCATAACCAAGAGGAGCAGTAAGCTACAGCAGTTATGAGCAAGAACTTGCAGTCATGGATCTTGAGCTGCAGCAGAATGTTTTGCAGCTTTAACTAAAATACTTCCTTCCTTTTTTTTTTTTTAAGGGAGAGAATAAATCAGTCATCTTAGTTCATTCAAGCAACTAAGCATTACAGGAGTTTACGTGATGTACAGACACAGTAAATGCTTGAAGTACCAGTGCACAGAGGCAGATTCTATTGAAGCAATCACACCTCTTAGTCAAGGTATACAGACCAACATCAGCATAATCCATTGTCCTTATTCCACAGTAAGCTACAATTTTGAACTTTATTAAAGTCATTTAAAAAAATATACATAATAAAAAATAACAGAGATGAAGTTGTCGCTGCTGTTCCTAGCATTAATGTTCATGTGTCATATTTGTCAGACAACTCTCTAGGCAGACACAAATTGTTATTTATATTATTTTATCCCATTTCCAGACTTCCCCTACAGGAGATAAATTACCAACACTTTAGAGGTATTTTGCCTTCCATTAACATTATGCCCTTCAGAAAATTTAAATTTAAATGAATACATATTTTTGCCAGATTTTTCATTATGCAATCATAATGCACATGTAAAAGCAGAAAATATTTCTTTACAGCATCTACATGATGCCCCAAAAATTTTGTCTAATGATGAAAAAAAAAAATGGGGCTATTGGTGGATTGTTGACTGAACATGAGTCAGCAGTGTGCCCAGATGGCCAAGAAAGCCAATGGCATCCTGGCTTGTATTAGAAACACTGTGGCTGGCAGAAGCAGAGAGGTGATCATCCCTCCCCGTACTCAGCATCAGTGAGGCCACACTTCAAGTACTGTGTTCAGTTCTGGGCCACTCACAACAAGAAAGACATTGAGGGGCTGGAGTGTGTCCAGAAAAGGATAATGAGGCTGGTTAAGAACCTAGAGCACATGGCCTACAACTCCTCTGGGGGGGCCGGAGCTATTAGTTCTGGAGACGAGGAGCCTGAGGGGATACCTCATTGCTTTCTACAACTCCTTCAAGGGAGGTTGGAGCAAAGAGGGGGCAGCCTCTTCTCCTTGGTGTCAAGTGACAGGACCAGAAGAAATGGTTACAAGCTGCACGAGGGGAGGTTTAAACTGGATATTAGGAAATACTTCTTCACAGAAGGGGTTCTTAAACATTGGAATGTTCTGGCCAGGGCAACGGTAGAGTCACCATCCCTGGAGGTGTTTTAAGCAGTGTGTGAACTTGATGCCTGGGGACATGGTTTAGCATTGACTCTTCAGTGCTGGGTTGAGAGTTTAACTGGATGATCTTTAATGTCTGTTCCAACTGGATATATTTCGTGATTATGTGACAAAAAAAAAAAAATCTTACTGTTACTCTGTCTTTGCATTCCCACTCTCATATACAGATTAGATGTTTGTTATTTAATCTTCTTCTAACAAGAGTTTCTGACAGTTACATTAAAATTCAGTAGATGTTAAGGTGACCCTAACAGGTGGACAAATCCTCTTTTCCTCACAGCAATTTACATCTGAATATCACCCACCTAATGATCACACTGTTGCAGGCCTCTGAGGCCTTCTGTGGAAGGAAGGAAGGGAGGAAGGGAGGCAGGGAGGAAGGGAGGCACGGAGGAAGGGAGGCAGGGAGGCAAGAGATTAAACCAACCTATGATATCAGGAGGTAGAAATGAGCACTCTGAATGACACAGAGAATAAAACCTTCCACTGATTACCAGCACCTTGCCTGCAGATGAAGTGATATCATAAACTATGTAACATATCTCAAGAAATTCACTCACTCATCCGGTCAAATGCTAATAAATTTGCTCCTCTTATAATTTCCTCCACTTTTCTTCCACTGGAACTGAAAGGGTCAGTGTATTTTAGTAGAATACTTTGGCCATAGCAATCTGGATGAGAAACAACAAAAGAACTTCCCTTGTGCAAAAGCAGCGTGGCAAGGATGGTGTGCAGTACCTCCACAGGAAGTGAGCAAAGCAGTAACCTCAACTGTGACAGGACGATGTATAAACTTTGCAGATGGGATGTGAAAGGTCACTGTATAGGGAGGCTGATTGAGTTAACAACAGTAAAGCCACTCTAATGCAAAATGCAAGGGAAAAAACCAGGAGGTTGAGGTTTTCCTAGGCCCATAGACTGGCCCATGAGAAGCAGGCTGGTTCACCACACACAGCCATTTAACCCTTGCTCAGCATACTGCAATTTTGGCACAGAAGGGCAAGGCACATGAGAGTAGATGGACGATACTGGGGCAAAACTTCCTATATACAACTGAGGAACATAAACATGTTCATCTCTGTACTGTCCTGCAGTGGGAAAACTGACAGGCTTAAAGATGACGGATTTTGCTAACCATTACAGACAGGTTTCTGTTTGTAACAACCAACAAGCGGAAGAGCCAAAGTGCAGTTTAAGTCTCAGCAATACCATGTTTGTTCACTGCTCCGAAGTCATCTCCTCCTTTACCATATTCCTGCACCAGCCTATGGCTATTTTATGGAGAAGGAGGGCAGATCCCAGCACTTGGGCTGCAGGAGCTGGCTGAGACAAGAGTTAACCAGCTATGGCTGCTCATTTACAACTTAAAGAGGAGACCACCAGCACAGACAGGAGGAAGAGCAGCAGGGACAGGAGGCAGCAGAGCCCTGGCAAAGTACTCTCCTCTATGCTCTCTGTAGCCGTTCTGAGGGCGATTACTCCGAAGCACCCAGCCATACCAAAATCAATAAACAATTTCTACGCAGCACAGGGAAGTTTGCCACACTTAATAAAAGTCTCCAGTCACAGTTATGGCTTCATTTCACCTTAACGTCTTCTTTAACTGTCTCTTCTTTTCAAGATCAATTAGAGGCATGTGCAAAGAGAATAAAACAAAACAACAGGGGGAAAACCTGAAAAAGCAAGGTCATACTAAGCAGCCTATCTCTTTCCCTTTTCCTCATCGCTCTCCTGAGGCAAATATGGAAAGACAGGGACTGACAGATAACACATTGGGACACCTTGTTTACACATGCTATTGCAGCCTTTGGTTCTGAGCACAGATTGGCAAGAGCTCAGTTTTCTTTAGGAGACCTGGACTATTTGTTAAGTCTTCTCTGGACATGTAGAAGACACCTTCGTTCCCTACAATATCAAGGCAAATTTAGCAACCCTGAACAATTCTAGATACAAGGATACAGCACAGGCACCTTTAGGTCTTCATCTTGTACTGGGAGTCTGACCATCCAGAACTCTGCCACTGCATCATCTTTTATACTACAGTGGTTTACAAAAGGAAAGGGGTTAAATTCCATTAATAGTAGCTGGGTGGCAAATAGCTTTTGTTTCTCCTTCCACCTTGAAAATTGAGGTGCTAATATTGCTTTGGTGGTGTGTATTTGGCTTGAAAGTACTAGAAAAGTTTCCTGTGTCTGGTTCTGCATCTGGGACATCAGGTCTTGAACTAAATAAATGACAATCACTTTATGGATCACTTTTTCTGGCCCATATGCCAGAACTTCAGTTTGTTGAAAGGCTTCTTGAGTTCAAACGCTTCATCACATTGAACCCATAGTGTCTGCCCTAGCTGAGCCTACAGACAACAATAGCTGTTCAGACAATAAAAGCTGAACCAACTCTTTGTTTTGTGACATCTTTGACCAATGCAAAATAAGACTCCACTATTCTATGCCTAAGTCCTTAACTTCTGTATAGCTGAAACAGACTGGAATCACTACAACTCCTCCATCCTTCTTACTGCTCCAAAAATCAGTAAGGGAAAATACACTTTGCATTCAGGCCATCAGACACAAAGGAAAGAGTCACCAAAGAGAAACCCTGGGGAAGCAGCGTGGGACTGACCTGTCCAGGGAAGACACTGATCAACTGCTGACACCTGATAGCACTGGCCCAGGAAATTCCCAGAGGTAATAGTCTGGCCTCTTAAATTGCTCTTAAAGAAATGGATTCTCCCATTGAAAGCAGAGTTTTGGAGCACAAAGCATAGAGATTGCAGAAAGCAGGACAATGCCTACCACCACACCACTGTCACCAGCAAAACACCTCCCCAGCTCAGGCCTGGTATCCAAAATGCATCTACATTGAATATGGGTCTCCTTTTGTGCCTCCTTCATCAGAAAAAAGAGCACAAGGGAGGAAACCTAGGGACAGACAGACACCATTCTCTAGCTAGCTCCTCCTGCTTTGATAGGGCACACAGAATGAAATGCATACACACAGTCAGCAGGGCACTCTGGCTTTCAAAATTAAAAATCTAAAGAAAGTAGACACTAGGGTAAGATACAAAGGGGGAAAAAATTCTCTCAGCTTTCAACCCAAACAAACTTCTCTGATACTGTCTCCAAAGTGTGGGCTCTACTCTTTAGTTAGGTCTCTATTCCAAACAAATGTACCTCTTATCCTGGCTCCTCATCTTCCTACCTATATATCCCTTCACACATGTATCTTCCCTGATGACTTTCAATGTGCTTTAGCTGGTATCCTGAGACACCCTGCCTCATGTCCTAAAAATTAAGGAAAATTCATTTCAGGAATCAACAGTTCAGTAATTTCTCTTTTGCTGTTTTATTTCACACTGATGTAATCACAGGCCATGTTATCATCCTGCCCTTCATCTTTTACTATTTGTAGCCTACACCCACATCTTTCCCTGTTTGGACAGTACATTCTCTAGACAATAAATGTCCCTACTCAGTCTGTAAAGCCTCAGGGTCAACCAGACTTCAGCACTGACCAGAATCTTCTGTAGTAGCATAGAAAATGAGGAGGGGAAAAAAACGTTTGCCATGATCCCACAGGCCATGGCAGTTGCTCAGGGCATCACCTTGGTCCATGGATGCTTTGCAGAAAGAATATTTCTCACATCTCCTAAATAGAAGTATGCTTGTCCAGGAGGCCACCACCTCCAGAGACCTCATGTTATTGGATATAAAAGAGAGATTCCCCAAGGAGAAAGGTAAGAAGCCATTAACCAAAGGCTGTATATCAGCCAGTACCTGCAGTTGTTCAACAAGAAGGCCTACCCTGGTTGAAGCAGTTTTTGTTTTTTGAAAGAAGCAAGCACTTCATACAGAAGCTTCCTCCTACTGCACTTCTTGAACACCATAATTAACAGAAAACTTGTCTTGGTGCTGAGCAAACAAGGGTTCTTATCTAGGGATGGCAGTGGAGACATAGTAGGATGTGTAGATGGAGCTGGATCATATAGCCAAACTGAATAACAACCAGTTCATAATGACCTGTCATAGTCTTGTGCAAGGATATGGGGAAATGGACCAAATGCTTTCCCAAAGGGAGATATATGTTGGAGAGAGAATAATAAAAACCACAGACTGAGTCTAAGCTTCTGAGCACTCCATTGCATTCCCTAAGTACATGAGAGAAATTAAGGGACAGCTTGAGAAAGAGGTCCCTTTTCTCTGATCCTTCTACTGCTGGCAAGGCTGTGAATTTGTACAGGAAAAACAGAGCACTAGGAGGATCTGGAATAGAAAAGATCATTGCTCTTTTTCCCTTTGCCAGGGTGACAGCCCGTAAGGACCTAACATAGCAACAGATCTGCTTTTCTTACTCTTTCAAGGATTATTTCAGCTGTAGCATTGTACTGCACCTTCCCATCCAACTGGGATTGTCTCCAGTGGCACTTGTGCTTCAGTTGAGAGGAGAAAGGATTTAATACAGAAATGCCCTAATGCTAATGTCTTGCCAGGGGGGCACAAAGAACTCCAGCTTGCCAAGAGGGCTGAAAATATACAGTTCTTTGGGACAAGGTCTTTTGTGCTTTTTATGGGCTGGTGCACTCTCACAACTGGAACTGATAACCAGCAATGCAGGTCATTGCAGCATCTGAAAATGAGACCACCCTGCCCTTTAAATCAACCTCCTTTAGTGCTTTCCTAGATGGAAAAAATATAGCCAAATGTCATGCTTTTTCCTCAAAACCGGACTCTCCAAACCCCAGAAGCAGACAGAATAACTGCACTTCTACATCTGTGAATTACTCAGCACAGCCCATCTTTGCCATGGGTGGCAACATCATTGCCTGGATCAGCTCCTCACAAGCACAAGAGGGCTGGGGAGTTAAGACTCCTCAGCTGTGAAGGAACACAACCACTGCACCTGTGTGCATTTAGGAATGCAGAGCTCGAACAGTACTGAAGTATTAGCACTGCCCTCACTGAATGCACATGGCCTGGCTTTCCAGGACCTGGCAGCAGGAGAAGACAGAGATTTTTTTTTTTTTTTCATTTGAAGAATGCCCCAAATCAACCAGTGGCACAGGAAGCAGAGTTATTTGTTGATATGACAGCAAATTCAAGAGTGGACTCAAGAAACAAAAAGGTGGTGTGACCTCTGCATTGCCCAGTGTGTTTCTCATTCCTTCCGAGACAAGTTTGTCACACCTGTGAAATCTTCACTTGGCCATCTCATCTTTCTTCAGTAATTCAACTGCTTAGCAAGCATCTGCATTAGCAAGCCATAAACCACTCTTTTGCAAGCAGCAGCTTGCTGTAGAAAGCAGCCACTTTACCAGGCAATAACACCTGGTGGAGAGAAAATTCCTGTAAGCAGATTCCTCGCAACTGAAGTGGCAACCTTGACTAGTCACTTCAGAGCCCAGTTACATCCATAATGATACTGTCTCCACCTTTCCCTTCCCCCAAACATGAAAGATGAGTGGTTGTGTGGAACGAGTTCCCGAGCTGTGATGGGAATCCGTCTCGCTTGGCTGCAAAAAATATATATATCCTGGTAGAGCTGTGATGAATCCTTTCATTATTCATCTGCAATTGCCCTGCTACTGCTGCTGTTCTGTTCTCTCTCTCTCTCTTTTATAAATAAAAACTGAAACAGATTAATGACAAATGTTGACAGAGATTGCCTTTTAGCAGCCACACCTGAATGTGGGCTACGAGGGAGGAGCAGTGGCAGAGCAGCATCAGAGGGATGGGAAAACCAGGAAAGATTAAGTAAGACATAGGAAAATAAAAAGATGCTCCCTCCAACTGGGATAGGTGAGCAGTGACTGGAGAAAAGTATCTTTCTGGTGATAAGGACCTTAATTTTCCCCAACAAATGAACTTCAGATTTACAGAGCTGTGTATCCAAAATATTTGGAATAACTAGCAGTAGTCAGCTGTGTTGTCTAAGATACTCTGAACTTTGCAATGGCTCCTGCAAAGTATTCACAGGGTGAAATGGCAGCACATGGAGGGGTTGCTACACATGACAGACCCCAGTGATGAATAAATAATACCTAATGCTGCTGCTCATCCCACTCCACTCCTGGTGACCAGTGAGCATCAAGGTTCCAGGTTGTGTAACCACCAAAGTTGTTTGTATTTTAGGAACAAAGACCATCTGTGACCACTCAGGCCACAGCTGACACAGTGACTGAGCACATCTAACAGAGGCAAATCTAGCATCACAGCACCCTTCCCTGTCCATTCCCCTTGTGTGATGAAACATAAGTCTTTTATTCAGGTAGCACTCCAAGAAATTGCATTATTTAGTCCAACTTAATGTTTCAAGACAGGAGCAGGAGAGGAGTGGTAGAGGTGGCATCAAGGACATAGAAAAATTGACTCACTTTACATTTACTTCTGATCTTAAAATAATCCCTTCAGACATTTATAAAAGATGGGCTGCAGGTGACGAAGAACTCTTAAAGTGCTGTCCTCTCATAACCAAACTACACCTGTCCCTTTCAGATCCTGGCACATTTTCTCCTGAGCCAAACTTCAAGTTCTCACCACACAACAGGTGAAAGACCTGAGCTCCAAAATGGCCACCACAGACTGCTTGGCATGCCACACACTGCTGCAGCACTGCAAAGAGGGGCCAGGAGCTCCATCCATTGGATGGATGAATAGATGCAACATCTGGGCCTCAGTATTCAGGACCAATCCTGCATCTTACACTGTCTAGGTGCTGTGTAAACCCTGCACATTGAAATGTCTCCTCTGCCCCATGGGAGGACTGATGTCACTTTATTGTCCTTCATGCCTCATGATGCCCTTTAAATCAGCTGAGGGGGCAGAGATTACTTTCAGATTCTGCTCTCTGCTTTTAGCCCCTTCCTCCTTCACATACAGCTTGGGTTCTGTTACTATTTCTTCTTGTACCTCTACTTTTATGGTGATCTCCAATGACTGTATACTCCTCCTGTAGGTCCAACATTTCGTACCTCAGCACTGCCAGTATACCTGAAGATACCATCTGCTCAAATCACCCTCTAGCAAACCATTTCCAAGGCTGTCTCACCTTCCTACTGTTAGTTACATCTCTTTGCTAGCTCCTTATTCCCATCAAAGTGTTTGGCATCACATGTGAGAGCAGAGATGTGCATGGATTCACCACTTCCTGCTGTCTGCCAGCCTCTCACTTAACTAAACCCATTTTCATCCTTCTCTCAGAATTGCTCCTGCTCTTTTGTTGCCAAGCCACCCTCTTGTCCTCCTCAAAGCACACTGCTCCTTGGACTCCTTTCAACAGCAGCTAATGCAAGACATTACAGCACAGAAGCCTGTGCCAACATCCAGTGCATAAACAAAGACCAGATACACGAGAGGACAGAACACACTGTCAGTATTTAATAACAAACACTAATTGCAAACAGAGGGATGGAATCCTCCATCCCTGTTCTCTCAGCAGCCAAAAGCCATCTGAGCCAGGAGACGTGGCCATTCACAAACCAAGATCCGTTAATCTCTGAATGGCCCCTGCTCGGTATCTGACTGCCGCCTGCCTGCTTACTGTCTCACATTCTCCTTCACCGCAAAGGTTGGTTCTCAGCACTTGCAATACAGTGCAGAGATACAAAGTGTTTTCCATCATTTTGCCCCATCATTCTTTACTCCACATAGAAAAACAACTCAGCTCCCTAAAGATATGAGACCCACATGAGAGATGCTCTGGGTTCTCTACAGCAGGCACATCCCCTCTAGCCATAATATATTATTAAGAAATATATGTGGTTATATCACAGGAAATGTCCCTCCTCATCTCAGCTAAAGACAGTGTCATAACTCCTAAGGAGCATGTGGGAGAATTGCTGCACACAGATCTTCGTGAGGCAGCTTCACATGACTTTACAACCTCTCAAAGCACCTCTTGCAACCTTGGACTATGTGGAGTCCCCACAAACTGCTGAATCCCAGGATGGGGGACACAGGTCTGTAAGCAATTGAGCCAAAGTTAAAACCTTGGTTCTGCCAGTTGGGCGAGTCTCCCTTATTCAAATCATCGCTCCCCAGGAATTTCTCCTGGCCAACTCTTCTCTCCAGCCTTCAGGTCTTGGACTGCCTCTGGCTCTCCCTCACACACACACTGAGTCAAACAAACTGAATAAAACAACAGAGATAATTTAATTTTTTCAGTCTTGGCTCAAAGGGGTCCAAGGAAGGAGAAGGCTTCCCCCTTCAGCAGAAACGAACTGTTTACCTGACTGCATGGCCCTGCACCCCATATTTTCAGCAAGGAAAATTATGTCCCCAGAATTTCCACCAACTGCAAAGGCTTTATAGAGTGATATAGTATTGGGATAAAAAAAATAGAGGAATGGAAGATCCACACCCTTCTGAATTTCTACATGCTATAGGGTCTCAGTTCCTACAGACAAGAAGATATTAGAAAACCTTTGCATGCATTGCAGCTGGACTTACTGTGCAGGTCCATCCAGCTGCATATGCGGTCCACCTAGCTGCATATGTAGTTCATCCTACACACTGCTCTACTCTAGACTGTACTTTGTGGTTGATGTTAACCTACACTGCCCTTCACAATTCAGTTTCAGTCTCCTCAGTATCCACTCCTCTCCTCAGGCTCCCAGACCAGTTGCATAGTTACTTGTACAGTTACACAGAGCAGCTTCATGACAGAGTTTCAGGTGTTGCCTTTCCTTGGAAACTTTATTAGCTTTGATGTTGCTTGTTGTTTTGCTAATTAACATCCTTCATTTATCCACATGAAGCTAAGCTGCCCTCCCACCACTAGGTAGATTTGAACTCTGTGGAAAGACAGATGATCTGGAGTCTGTTGACCTTCACACTCCATCACAAAGTCCACCTTTCACTCCAGCTTATATTTAATGAAATGATATGAAGTGCCTAAGTACTGCTATGGATATAAACCACCTAAGCAAAGACCTAGTCCAAGCTATCTCTCTTTTCTCCTTTATCTTGCCCCTTGTGTCTCACAGCTTTGCCCCTTTGCCCTTGCTTTGACTCTTTTCCTGATCCTCCCATCAGGTAACAATTTGAATTTTATAGCCATTTACACTCCAAAAGGTGCATAATCAGATTTTTATCCCATACTTTCCTGATGTGACTTTTTTATTATGACATCAAGTACTGACCCCTAATAAGGATGTAAATGCCCACTTTAATGTCTATTACCAGTATCTGCAGATGCATATAAAATTATAGTATCATCACATAACTACATATTAACCTCTTGAGCTCCATGACAGAAAAACTCTCCAGGGAACACTGCATTCCAGTTTTCAATTACCAGTAGTAGTTCAGTGACAAGCAGTAGAAGCTGTACTCATCCACATCCTAAACACTCCAGATACTTGCAGAATGATAGAGAGTTGTCACATTCTAAATACACCAGTTCTGATACTTCCACTTGCCAGCTATTTTTGACAAGCATTTGTGTCTTTCCCAGGAATATATACATAGTTACAGCTAAGTACATGCACAGGTGTGATGCAGCTTACCCAAAGAAATTTGTGGGTTTCAGCAAAGTTGCTTCTGAGTCACGTGGTGGTGCACAATCATCACTTTGCCCACAGCAATTAGCAGAGAGAAGGTAAGGTGCACAGCAACATGCCATGTGTCATCTTTTAGGCTTCTGTTAAGCAAACAAGGCACTTCGCTCAGAAAACGCACATTTAGCACAGGTGGAAAGGTGCAACATGTGAGCAAGGAATGATGTGGTCCACAATACTTTATTGCAAGGATAAGGACATTGCAGCTGCAGCTACCTACACAATCTTAAGATGGTATTCACAGAAATTAAAGCATTCTCACTTTCATCTTCCAGGTTAGTACCATCTCTTTATATCACAAACCAGGTATTCAGCTGTCAACAGAGCTTGGTAACCCAGGTCTGACATCAGACCTACAAAAACTTGTAGAGGGAGACTGTTTGTGGGTTTTGAAGCAGATGCACTAATTTCTCTAGAAGATCTAGTCTCAAGAGGCAATGGAAAGAGCAGAACAAGACATAGGACCGTAAAGGCAGAAGTTCATATTGTATTTCTTTTTACCTTTCCCCTTCTTTCAGACAGCTCGGTGAGATGATTGGTTCTGGTTCCAAAGAGGTTCTCTGACCTGAGGGTATTCTTCCCAAAATACACACTAAAACTTCTAATACTTTAAAATTCTGATGAATTTGGCACTAATAGACAGCCTAACATTCCTTAAATAACAGGCAGGTTTTATGCACTAGAACATCATTACTTTGGAGTATAGGGAAGAGAATCAGAGGTCAACACTTGAAATGCAAGTGCAAGACAAGAGTCCTCAGGTATATAAAGGTGCAACTGCTCAACAGCAAGTTTTCACCTACCTATGACTCTTTCTCGAGTTGTAGACAAGCTATTTTACAGGAGATCCTTTCTGATAATGTGCATTTGGGTTGGCCTTCCACTTTCAGTTCCTTTGAAGTCCAGAAATCATAGATTTTTCCAGAGGCAAAGCATTATTTTGGCAAGCTAAAACACCCTGTAAGGAAACCCCAACATGAAGTGAATAAATACCTAAAATTCCTAGCTCAGAAGCAAATTAAATCCATCTATGTACATAGAGACATGTTACCTGTTTACAGATAAAAATACTCAAAAGCAAAAAAATGGACTGTCACCCTAATTCATAGAATCATAGAATGGTTTAGGTTGGAAGGGACCTCAAGGATCATCCAGCTCCATCCCCCTGCCATAGGCAGGGACACCTCCCACTAGAGCAGATTGCTCAAGGCCTCATCCAGCCTGGCCTTAAACACCTCCAGGGAGGAAGCATCCACAACCTCCCTGGGCAACCTGTTCCAGTGTCTTACCACCCTCACTGTAAAGAACTTCCTCCTAACATCCAGTCTCAATCTCCCCTCTTCCAGTTTAAACCCACTACCCCTCGTCCTGACATTACTAGACCTTGTAAATAGTTCCTCCCCAGCCTTCCTGTAGGCTCCCTTCAGATACTGGAAAGCCACTATAAGGTCTCCTTGAAGCAAAATGAAATGACCACACAGTTTATTTTCTACAACTTTCTAGCTTCAGACAGAGCACAAAACACACGCTTCTGGAGAACTGAGAGCCAAAAGCTGAAAGAGCTTTTCATTTGCTGCTCAAGACAGAAAAGACAAAGCTGGAAACCATCAAGGCAATATTCTTGTGATGGAAGCAACTGACCACTAGCTCTGAAGTTGTGCCTGCTGTCTGTTGCAATCTCTCTGATGTGAGAAGCAAGACAGAGACTTCAGCAATGAGGACACTGCTCCTCACCTCATCAGTAATTGTGACTGGATTTGCAGAAGCTCTGAGTACTCACAGCTGCTATGGAACTTTGTAGGAAATGTGATCTGAACCTACAAAAGGCTATGAAGCTGCTCCAAATTGCTAGTGCCTGGGTATCATATCTTGGGCCGCTCACGTTCAAATATAACTACCGGTTTTTGCTTCAATCATTCTAAACTCCCCATCTTAAAAAATCTTAATATCCAAATTCCCAGCACATAAATAAATTCATTAAAATTCTAAGATGCCATAGTAGGAGGTAACCTGAAGACACAAGGAAGGAAATTACTTCTTTCCTCTTCAGGTTGGAGAGTGGATGTTGTGCTGTAAATAAAGCTTGAAGTCAGTTTAAATTAGGAGGGAAAAACCCAAACCCAAGTACCCATATAGTCAAGAATCTCAGCTCTCCTACATTGACTGAGGCAGGAACCTAGTGTGAAAGGGGTGGAGAGACGGATGGAGGCAGGGGACAAACACAGCCTTCAAATGCAACTGAGCATGCAGAAGAATACTGCCACTTGAATTTCAGTCTTGTTTCTTATGGGAGCACAAATTTTCCAGTATGTTTTCTTTATTATTGGGGGGTGTGGTTAAAGAAGGTACCTGTTTCAATGTCTGTGCTGGTTTAGGGCTCATGAGCTACCCAATACCAGAGGTCAAAAATTACTCCTTTTGGGCAGTAAAAATAGAAATGCTGCACACTGTTTGGGAGTTTAAAGGGAAATTCTATTTACAGAAGGCATTCAGGTAGAACGAATACATTCACAAACTAGGCCAAGCTTATCAGATTGAAACCTTCTAGAATCCTCTACCCCTCCAGCCTCAGCAGGCCTGAGAGAAGGCCAAAACAGCCCTCCCCACCTCAGGCCTCATGATACATCTCACAATTCCCTGCCAAGTACCAGCCGTCTGCCCTAGACAGACCATGAGATACGCAGGGATGTGCTCCTCCCCGAGAGAGAAGAGAAAGGGAGAAGAGAGCCGTACCAGCTAGGTACTGCTTTGTAAGAAGGAAGCAGAATAGATTAACAATGTTACAATGTCCTGGGATGACCAGGTCTGCCCCTTGGGATTCACTATCCCTTTTTTTGGAGGACTCTGTGGTTTTCTTAAGAGGCAACTAGCCCAAACTGCCACAATGTCATGGACCAGCATGAAGCCTGTGGCTTAGATTGTGCAGCTTACTGTTGTGATAAGGAGAGTGGGAAATGCCACTTGTCCCAGAGTGGCCCCATGGTAGCTCCTGCACTGCTTGAGTACAGGACAATGACCACACCTAATGGTCTCTCACCTAGCAATCAAACTTAGGACTCATCGTTCCTGCTCCCTGCTGTTTCCACTGTACTTGAAAGGGTGAGAGGCTCACAAAAGCTCCCCTTGCTGCTCCTGTTTGTATAGGCTCCTTTCATGGTGACACTAGAAAGCAGAGAAAGAAAACACGTGGTGGGCTGCTGGGTGAGTCCAAGCTCTGGCAAATTAGTTGGTGAAGCTGGATGAAGAAATAGTCTCATGCAATTTTGGTGAACCCCTCACGAAGCTGGTGTCAAAATTAATAGAAAAACATCAGCGTCAGTGCTGGCTTTAGTTTAGCAGAACCACTGGTTTGCCACCACTACCCCTGCAGGGAACTGTGAGGAAGAAGCCAGAACTCATCAAAGTAAGTTTTAATATTGCACAAGTATGTTCTGCAAAATCCACATCTCACCTGCCTAACAGGAGCAACTCCTAAGATCTGCTGTTCTTCTCATCTTTAGATACATCCTTGTCGCTCTCACACTAGAAATGAGCAAAATTAATGTCATTTAAGTTTTTGAAAGTCTAAACTATGTTTCATTGAAAAACTATGATCAGGTATCTTTTACTGGAAATACTGCTTTTCGTCAGTAAGAAACAAATCTGACAGCCCCAGATTTGAAATGCCCTTAACTTTGATGTAAAAAATCCTCCATTAGTACCTAGCAAGTCTATTTGTATTCATTTGAAGTTTCAGCTGATACTCTCTGAGCTGCAAATGTACAAAGCAAGCATACTCTAGAAAAAAAGCAAACTATTAAAAGCCAGCACAGTCAGCCTTGTTACTGAATTCGCCATCAGCTACTCAAACTGAACCAAGAAAATTCTCAGCCTTTAGGTGTGGTGCTAAGGATACAAGACAAGAACTGTTCAGCATTTTTTGTTTGATTGTGGGGTTTTTGGGTTTGTTTTCAACAGAAATGTCTCCAATTATTAAACTGAATGCTCTGTTCTTCAGGAAAAAAAAAAGCAGATGGAAAGCTGAACCAGATCCATCTGGCATATTTGCCTGCTACCCATAGCTGATCATCTTTACCGCTTCCTGTAAGAGAATCTATTGTTAAAAGCTCTTTTCCTCTTGCTCCCAACAAATTTCACACAGGAAGACTTCCTAATTCTCACAACTGAAAGTTGCAGATAAGAGGAAAATCATCACTTCTAAAAAATGGACACCATTCCTCCTACCAACGCAGTGTTGAAAGCTTGAAGCAATTTCCAAAGGATATTCATCTTTTTGTTTGAAAACATTCAATCAACTGGGGATCTAATATTTTTGTAATTTGTTCCTTGGAACAGTTAATGCAGAGGGAGTCCTGTTTTGTTCCTTCCACAAGTGTGCACAGTTATCAATACTGGGACACAAATATATGCAAAAGGAAATTCAAAGTCCACTGCTCATTTGATCTTGGAAGTCACTGCTATCACAGCAAAAATAAAGAATGATACTAATCTATCTTAAAAGGATGTCAGTGTTGGCAAAGTGAACAGATATCCATTACACTGTCAGCTGAGACTGACCTGCTAATTTAAATGAAATCCCTTTTGGGACTGAGCGGATCTGAAGCAGCCACTTGGAAGTGGAAGTCTGTTTAAGAAACTCTGGAGTTGTTTGAGATTCCAAACAAGGAGCATCTCACTTGCTAGAAAGAGCATCGTGACAAACTGGGGAATAAAACCATTGCAAAAAACCTCAAAGAATGGACATGGCAAGTTACTGCATATCCTTCACTCAAGTCCACAGTTCAAAGGAAGGAAAAAACCCAGCAACTCTGTGTAGATCTTCAGGTTACAGTTTATATCTAAAGAAATGGTCATGGAAGCATGCAGATTAATGGACGCTCCAATACTGTAAGTCTAGTTCAATGCCTGATCTAGTTGAGGATGCCCTTGCTTACTGCAGAGGGGGCTGGACTAGATGACCTTCAGAAGTGCCTTCCAACCCAGACCATTCTATGATTCTATGTTTGTGAAACCTCTTTTCTCCCACTCTTTACTCAGTTTACTTCATGTCAGATGAAACACTTCTTCCATACATTGATTTATTTCTAGTTTCTGTAATCAGAACAAAGATTCTGCAAGAATCTTATTCCAAAAATACACAACATGTTTAAGACAGAGGAATACAAGCAAGAATCTTCCTTATTTACATGTTACCCTCCCAAACAGCTTCCTAAGAATCTGGAGTCCAATCTCCACGAAACAGTTAAATGTCATGACCACATAAAACATTTAGAGTGTGCACAATGTCGCTCATCAAAGATTCTGGATAGACCTGTTCATGAACTATCTCTAGGTAAGCCCTCTGGGATAGAAGAAAAAAAGCTAGAATTCATATGATAGCCAAACAAGTCATTGCTCCCTAATGTTAGGGAACATATTACCAGAAAACTCCTTCTTCCAGTCACTCCATCTCCTCAGACAAGCCACAGAACAGCTCTTCCACTTGGAGAAACCTAACATCTGCTCCTTGAGTGTAACAGTAAAGGCTACAGGCTATCAAACAGGCAAGGAGAAACCCGTTACATGCCATTAAGAGAAAAAAGCAGAAGCAACTGCTGCAGCAATGAAGATACTACAGGCTTTCTAGGCAAGTATCCTATCAAGGTAATAAGCCCACTGATGCTCTCCCTTACTTGTTTCTTACTGCAGTGCAATCTGCAGGCAGTTCACACAGCTGAGTGAATGAACTCAGAGCTGCTGAAGATGAACGTGTACAGGAAACACTACCCCAAGCCAGCAGAACTGTAGCTGTCAGTACAGCAAGAAAGTGGGAGTCCTCATCCAGGATATTTTTCATCTGAGGACTGTGTAGATTCTGAAGACTGCCCACCATATGTCATTATACTACACACAAACTGGCATGCAGAGATGATGCTTCCTTTCAGCTGGCACAGATTTTTTTCCCACCTCACCCTGCCACACCAATTCTATGACAATCTTTTGGTAACACCATAAAACTTCACTCACCATGATTTTTCCCTATGTTTGCCAAAGCATTTCCCTTTTTCAACAAATCTCTGTACTGTAGAAAAGTCTTCCGTCTTCTCTGAGGTTCTAACCCAGAAGCAATTTGTTTGCTGTAGGCTGATCTTTCAGATGCTTCTGTATTTATTTCAATGGCTTATAACTGGTTACAACATTCCTTCCATAAAGCTGCTGAAGCCTGAAGATACACAGAAGCTACTGCTTCTCACAGCACTTTGTTCCAGTGGTTAACACTGTCCTTGCTGTTAAAAGCTCACATCTTATTTCCAACTCAAATTCAGGTGCACTGAAAAGCAGTGGTAGGAACTTTTGAGTCAGAGCCAACTGAGTATCACTTTGATGGTAGCGTTACTGCAGTGTTGAGGCAGCAAGGGCTAGCATGACATCAAGATATACAAGTATATGAAGCCTGAATACCCACAGGGAAGCAAGTGTTCTTGCTTCTGTAAAGAATAGTCTAAGTGTAGACACTAGAACTGAATGTGGAACACTGAGGATTTTCATGCAGGAGCATAACTGAATGCTAAATGACAAGTTTTACAGTGTGAGGCTTATGAAAAACAACTTACATGGGTTACTGGATTACAAAGGACTTGCTGACTCTGTATAGGTACTCACACATGACAGAGAAGCCTAACTGTAAAGGAACAACAGGATTTTTCCACCTCACTGAAAACAAAAAGCATAGCATGAAACAATGTCAGGATGCTGATATTCCAAGAGAATAATCTAAGAGAAGATGCAACTTTCTTGTAAAGAAGGCAGTTAATAAGAAAACTGATGACCAAAAAAGATAAGCTAATTCCTACTTGATATTTTTAAAGCCAGGTTACATGTCCTTCTAAGAATATAATTAAATCTAGCTGCAGGATAAATACTACAGCCAAAAGGTTTGCAAACATTTCCTCCAGCCTTGATGAAGTAGTTTGTAAGTCTTTTTGAGACAGGACATCAGGCTAAAAGAACACAGAAGTATCACCATGTAAGTAATCTGTTTTCACAGTACCCTGCTAGGTATCCAAACCCAGCCAGCACAACCTTTCTTATGCTGTTCACCCCATCTCCAGAGGTTACAAGGAAAAGACGGCAGCTTTGCAAAAACCCTGCTCATCTTCATAATACTGGCAACTCTGCTTTAAGACAAAGAATACTCTAAGTCATACCTGCAGGGCTCAATACTGCTTTTTCTGATTACTGACTGCAAGGTTATGTGTTTTGCATCTTCCTCTGATGTAGCAGGGTATGTGAGTCCATTTCCCACTCCTACCAGTTCTTTGAGCTGGTACAAGAACTCCCTTTTCTTAGCATGCCACTTAACACATCTTTGTCAGCTTACTGGAGTAGCACTACCAGCCAGGTCTGCAACTGAGAATGCATTTTATCACATTAAAGTTTAGAAGCATATTGAAGGTTCTGTTTCCACAATGTCAGTCTGTCCCTTGAGGGTCAGCCACAGACCCGTCTCTAGGTTCTTGCAGTGACAGCTCAGACTCCCTGCATTTGCGTATAGCAGAGTTCACTTTCCTCAGAGTGAGCTGGTTTATTCTCATTCAGGCTTTATATTCTTTATGCTGAATGTGATCTTTGTAAGATTGTCTTGTCTTACTTTCTGTATAGAAAGTGGTCCCTTATGCTTTATATCTTAAGCAATGCTGTAAACATGAGGAGAAACTCCTCAATAGGAGAAACGTCTTTACAGTGAGGGTGATAGAACACTGGAATAGGCTGCCTGGAGAGATTGTCAAGTCTCCTTCTCTGAAGACTTTCAAAGCCCACCTGGATGCATTCCTGGGTGAACTACCCTAGGTGACCCTGCCTTGGCAGGGGGTTTGGACTTGATCTCTGGAGGTCCCTTCCAATCTCTAAGGTTCTGTGATTCTGTGAAAGTATTTTTCCCATATTTGATGGTACAAAAGTAAGATGTCTCAAGCTCAAAACACTTGGAAGAGAATACAGGCAATGAAGCTACAATAATGTAGTATCACAATGACAGTATGTCCTTTCATAGTCTCCTGAAGACTCCTACAATACATTTCCTGAACAAATCAGATGTATCACCTTTCACTGTTGCTTCACCGAAATGTTCTCCGGTTACAAAACTGTTCCTCAAGACGACAAAGCAAAGTTCTTATTTACTTATTGTATTTCCCTTTTAGTATCCAGGCACACACATTGTTTTTTTTGTGGCATCTTCCTTCCTCAGTGCAGAAGGGGTTATAATAAGAGAGGCAATCAATCACTCTTCTCATTGCCTTTCCTCTAGTTTCCCTTCTCATCCTCTGTCCACTGAGCAGGTCACCACATCTGCAAAGTAACAGCACAAGATTCTACAGTTCAGAGGACATCACTAAGTGTCTCAGTGTCATTATTCAGGAACACTGGCAAGACACACCTCTGCATGTCACAATCGTGAAGCTCATCTATCACTCTGTAGCACTTGTCACAGCCTCTTACCAGTTTCTCTCCAGCTGCTGTTTTATTGCCTTCTTCACTCTTTACTGTACCTTAAATTCATAAATCCACCATCCCAAAAACTACATTATTTTTAATTTGCACTTCTCCAGTACCTACCAAATAGGGCACTAAACCTCACTAGAGCTGACCAGAACTACTGGAAATGTGAAAAGAACTACTGAATGTGCTCCTCTCAGCTCTCAATTTCACCAAATGTCAGTCTTCTCCCTGCACTAAATACAGTCCTGTTTGCAAAAGCATGTCATTGCAGTCTTGTAGGGCACCCCAAATTTCTTCTCCCTGCCTCTCTCTCTGGAGGTTTGAAGGGGAAAAAGAAGGTGTGAAAACTGCCTTCCCCCACCCCGTGGGCTTGAAGGGGGAACAGCAAAAGCATCTTTTCCACACATGTACTGACTTGTGTGGAAGCTGACACTGGGAATTAGCTGGTGGTTGGCTGGAATCTTCTCTTCCAGTATAATGTTTGCATTTGGCACTTCAAGAAGTGTTCTAGCTCTGCTTGTTCCCTGTGTATAGATTTCCAAACTGTGCATTTCAAACCTTGTGAATAAGTTTTCTGGTAAGTTTTAATGTTAATAAACCATGTTTGTAGTTATTAACAATCTTTGCCTGGATATCAAAATTAATACAGATTATTACTTTTGCATAATTCATCACAAGTGAGAAATGGGTTGAACTGCCAGTCTCAAAGAATAATGATGGATGGTTAAGTCTGTGTGATGGCCAGTAATGAAAACCACATCTCAGAAGTATTGCTAGTGTTCAGCAGTCATTAGTGATCTGGTAGAAAGAGATCAAGCATACTCTCAGTAAGGTCAGAAATGATGGCATGTTAACAAAGACAGCCACTGAGATACTAGAGGGTGTGGACACACCCACAGATTGGAGGATTGACACCCACAAATTTAAGGAATTAGAAGAGGAAACCTTATGAAGTTTATTAACAGAACAGTTCAGTTGGAAGGGATCTACAACAATCATCTAGTCCAACTGCCTATTTCAGAGTTGACCAAAAGTTAAAGGATATTATTAAGGGCATTGCCCAAATGCCTCAAACACTGACTGGCAGGGAGAACTGACCACCTCTCCAGGAAACCTGTTCCACTCTTTAATCATCCTCTCTATATAAAAGTGTTTCCAAATGTCCAGTCTGAACCTCCTGTGACACTTCTGAACTATTCCTATGCATCCCATCACTGGATACCAGGGAGAGCTCAGCAATTCCCTCTCCAGTTCCCTCCTCAGGAAGCTGGAGAGCGAGCGTGAGCAATATTGACATTCATTGGTGTCCTTTTCTCCAAACTAGACAACCCCACAGTCCTCAGCCACTCCCCACAGGACCTGCCTTCCAGCCCTTTCACCTGTTTTGTTGCCCTCCTCTACACACATTCAAAAATCTTCACATCTGTTTTAAACTGTGAGTCCCAGAAGAACACACAGTACTTGGGGTGAGGCCACACCAACACTAAATACAGCGAGATAAAATCCTCTTTGGACTGGCAGGTTATACTGTGTTTGATGCGCCCCAGAATGCAGTTTGACCTCTTGGCTGCTAGGGCACACTGCTGACTTAGCCTGCTCTCAATCAGTATGCCCTAATCCCTTTGTGCAAGGCTACTCTCCAGTCACTCCTCTCCCAATTTATACTGGTGTTCAGCATTACTCTGTCCCAGGTGAAGAATCTGGGACTTGTTAGATTTCATGCCATTGATGATTGCCCAATGTTCATATATATCTAAATCACTTGAAAGGCCTCTTGTCCCTTGAGAGTGCCAACAGCACCTTTTAGTTTAGTGTCATCAGCAAACCTGCTAACAGTGCATTTAACTTCTGTATCCAAATAACTGATAAATAGAAAGAACTGTTGCTAGAATGGAATCCCGAGGAACACTTCTGCTGTCTGGTCAACAGCCACCACATCCACCCCACTCATGTACACAACTCTTTGAGCCCTGCCATTCAGTCACTTTGTCACCCAGCACACCATGTATCTGGTTATTTCACAGCTGGACAATTTGTCCAGATGGATGCTGCCAGGACCAGTACTGAAAGCTTTACTGAAATCCAGAAAAACTATAGACACCACCTTCCCCTCATGCACCAGGTGGGTGACCTTATCATAGAAGGATATCAAACAAGACTTTCCTTTTGTTAATCCATGTTGACTATGCCAAATCACTGCATTGTCCATCTAGTGCCTTTCAATAGCATGCAGACAGATCTTCTCTGTAATTTTTCCAGGTCAAATCACTGCATTGTCCATCCAGTGCCTTTCAATAGCATGCAGACAGATCTTCTCTGTAATTTTTCCAGGTATTGAGGTTAGATTAACAGATCTGTAGTTTCTTGGGTCTTTACAACCTTCATGTAAATTGGGACATCACTGGCCAGCTTCCAGTCAGGAGGAATCCCAAGACCTTTGGTAGGTGAGGTTCTGATGTAACATCCACTGGCTTCTTTGGTACTCTGAATGATTCCCATCTGGCCTCATGAACATTTAACTGATACAGCTGTTACCATTACAGTTTCAGTGTCCATAAACAGAAGGTCACTGTTCCTGCAGCCATGGTCCTCCAATTCAGAGGACTGGGCAGCCCAAGATCTGTCAGTATTATTACAGATTGAGGAAAAAAAAACCAACCAACCAAACAAACACTGAATCCCTCCACTTTTACTTCATTCTGATTTGTAAGGTGGCCATCTTCATTAAGTATTGGTCCAATGCTTTCTTCAGACCTCCTCTTGCTATTAAAGTACTTCATAAAAACCTTTCTTGGTGTCTGACACAACACTGTAGAGTTTTAAGTTTAATTAAGCTCAGGCCTTTGATGTTTTGTCCCTGCATATGTAAAATGGAGCTCTGTAATCTTCCTGCAAAGCCTGACCTTGCTTCCAGAGATCATACAATTCCTTTTCCTCCTGGGTTTCAAAAGGAGTTCCCTGGTCACCTCAGCTGCTCCTCTCTGCCACTTGTTTGACTTTTGGCACAAAGGGATTGCCTCCATTTGTGCTTTTAAAAGGCAGTTCTTCAAACTGGACCAGCACTCATGGACCCCTAAACCCTCAAAAGCAGATTCCTGGGGGACACTGCTAACTAGCTTACTGAGTGGAATATGAACAAGCTGTGTATCTTTGAAGCAATAATCACACACTGGACCACCTTAGCAGAAGCGCAGCTACCAAATCAAGGCACACTATTTATGGTTCCTTTCTACTCAAGCTACATCTGAAGGTCTGTGTCCTTCACTGCAAGTCATGTGAGTAGTGTGAGTTCTAACTTGTAAATTTGACTTAGAAGAGACAAAAAAAATATGCACCTAGTTAATTCATCTAAGAATGCTGCAAATATTCAAATCAAGATACTGAAGTCTGAAGATGAATTTTGATAAATACCCTGGAGTAACAAGATATATTTGTCTATCACTCAGCAGAATCAATTTGGTGGAGAGCTTGACTGATCTGCAAATGGATTCTAAACTAGTAATAGGAAAGGCAGGGCAGCTCAAGAACTTGAGTCTCCTGGCCCTTTCGGAAAGTTATTGTGGCAGGAAGTATGTCTTACCAAGATAAGGTCTGCTAGTTATGCTTCAGTACATCTACAGGTATATTCTACCTTTAAAGGAAAAGAAGACCTGCTCTCTCCAAAACCCCTTACAGCTTGTCCCATAATTCAGACTGGCCTCTGTGCTCCTTCAGCAAGGTAGAAAGGCTTTCCATATTCTAATTAGCTCTGGAAAAAAAAAAAAAAAGAGCTGTGAGAGGGATTTACATGAACAGATCTGACAGTTTGCCTGGGCTATGAAATACAAATCCAATTTGGATCTCTCCCCCAAAATAAGTAGCTATTAGGGGATCAGACAGGGACAGTGTGTCTGTAATATAACTGTATTTGTCAATCATGATTTAGCAAGTCATTCAATTTTTGTGTATGTTATGACCATTTAACATTTTAATAGTCACTGCTTTGTATCGTCACAATCAAATCTGACCCTCAGCTATTTGATTTATAAGGGAGAGCAAAACACACGCAAATTTTGTTACCTACTTAAGAGTGCTAACTGCATCTCCACACACAAAATTAATTTTACCAGCCTGAAAAGTCCTGCCCGAAAGCTCCATCCAGTAAGGAAAGCAAAAAGAGTTGTATATACAAATATATCAAGGACTCAAGCAGTTATGAGGCCACCTGTTCTTTGACACATGCTATGCAGGTATATATTCTAATAATGCAGCCCAAAATAAGCTCTAGACAGAGTAATCCAAGAAAGGTGAGTGGAGTGCGATCAAGAACTAAAGAAAAGAGCGGGAAGGAATCATTATCAATGTATTCTGCAACACAGAAGGTAATAGGAGACCAAGCTGAAGTGCTATAAAGAGAAGAGCATACATCTTTGGTGTATGCTGCAGAGTGAAGTACAATCATCAGTAGGTGGAGATACATCCAGTAGATGTAGCAGACAATGCCTTTTGAAGGAAGGAAAAACATGAGACAGAAATGGTTGCTCAATACCCAGAATGCTCTGAACTCAGGTGAAACTTCAAATGACTTTTTTGATCACTGATATGTTCATTTCGATGGTGAGCATCCTCCAGAAACACTAAAGGAAATTTTTTGGTTTTTACACCACAAACTTGAAGGTTGGTGTATCCTCTACAACACCCCAGGGATATCCAAGGGCTCAGGCTCATTTCCAGGTTACTAGCTTGCACATTTATGTCCAAGTAGTCCTCCCACATCCTTATTCAGTAGGATGTCGGGAAAGAACACGCATTACATGACCAAGAGTAAAGACATTCAGAACAAGAAAGAAGGAAAGAGTCTAATGGACCATGCCACTAGTGAGCAAATGGCAATTTCTGAGTGGACAAGCTCAGTATTGCTTCACTAGGAACAACATGAATCAAGTCCATTAGTACATGGCCTGAAAATATTCTGCAAACACAGACTTAGGTTCCATGTTTCAACTTGTTTACATTCTCTCCTCATTCCCCAGCCAAGAAACTCTCCTGGCCTGGAAAGAAAGCATGGGGAGACTTTTGCCTCCCTGAGCAGCTGTGGGACTTTAACCCAAAAACCACCAAATGCACAAACAAGCAACACGTCCAGGAGTGAATAAAGATCTAAAAATCCAAAAGAACCTGTACATGACCCAGTACACATGAGCTGGCATCAGGAAAGGAGATGAATGTATAATAAATACAGCAATAGCAAGAACACTTTTAAAAGCCACTGCAGTCTCAACGTTGATTATCCTTTGTTTTAAACATAGATTCCCAAACGCAATTTATGTATGTGGGGCACACGGCTCAGTCTGGATGATGGCACACATCACACACCAATACTGAAGACACCGCTGCCAAACAAGATGTTTGGTGAAGACACACACCAGAGTCAAGTATTTCCCAAATGCAGCAAGCTTGGACAGTTGCAGTGCTCTCCTTTAGCTGTATGCAGGGCTCTTCTCTGGCGGCATTTTAAAAAAGTGACCGGAGGCAGCGATAGCGGCTTTCTCGGCTGCTGGTGCCTTCCCTGTCCACTCAGAGTTCTGGGATCTCAGTGATGGTGTTGCTGGTAGCTCTGACTCTGCTGCATCCATGTGGGCAGATAAAGTTGCTGGAACAGGACGAACAGAGGAAGAGAGTAGGAAAAGGCAATAAGAAAAAAGTTAAAACAATTGACTTTGTGCAAACACCTCACATACATATTTCTCATATGAAGTTGTTATTTGCTGAGCTCCTGTATGCTCCTCCACCAAATCCCTCTGAAATCCCGATTCTTGACAGCACTAACACCTTTGCCCTAAGGAATGGGCTGCCCAGGGAGGTGGTAGAGTCATCGTCCCTGGGGGTGTTCAGGAAAAGACTGGATGAGGCACTTAGTGCCATGGTCTAGTTGACTGGATAGGGCAGGGTGATAGGTTGGACTGGATGACGTTGGAGGTATCTTCCAACCTGATTGATTCTATTCTATTCTATTCTATTCTCATATTCAGAACTCCAAGTTCCCAGTCCACTGACTAGTTACACTAGTCAAAGATCCTGTTGGGAAATCAAGAGCTTTAACTGTTACATACTTTAACTGAATCCATTCATAATCACTTAGCTGAAGATAACTTGATCTCTCCACAAAGACTCAATTAACCCTGTATCTGAGAATTTAAAGTCTCCGAAGGCTTGGCAAATTTCAGGTTGTAAAGCTCAGTTAAAGAGGAAAATATGTTTCTGCCTTACCCAGAAAAGACAGTACCCTGAACCTCCACATATAGCCAATAAGGTAAATCAGCATGTTAAAACAAGAAACTTGCTAAGTTACACCGGAAGCCATCAGCTTTTTCTCAATTCAACCACTGTTCAAAACGCGACAGGTTTTTAATTTGCAAGAGAGATTTGCAGATTCATAGCTCAACCCAATAGTCACCTAAATTTCCAGAGGATTGTCAAATTACTCCCAAATGACAGTTTACTCCCACTCTCAGTATCCTGAATTACTCAATCCTCACAAGCAAGACTGGATTAAAAAAATTGCCCATGAGTTTCTGGAACAATCAGAATCTTTTTAAACAAGTTAACTGTTTCAGTACAAAACAGATCTCTTTTTTCATTGTATTCTCACAACAGGTAATGAGTTGTTTTGTGTGAGTTTATTGCAAGTTGCATCTGAAATTCTGTAGTGGATAAAGGATATAGAGAACATAACAAATCTTTACTAGAGGAGTGATTATTTTGAAGTTTAAATAAAATGCTGGTTCAATGCCTGAGGTTCCACACTCACTAGATCTGGAACCCAAACAATCTTACTTCTGTATATCCAAACCAGTGAGGCATTCCCACAGAACCACAGTGAGATTAGTTGAAAACAGTACATCATTTATTTCCCCTCCAGTTCATCAACTTTCTCTACCTGAAGTTTGTATGACACAAGCAAAACAAATAGAAGTCAAAATTCTTAAACCAATAATCACCACATATGTCACATTATGGGCCCCCTACTAGCAGCCTCCCTGCTCAGGATCTCCATCTTTACTCATAAAAAGAAAAAAAAAAAAAAAAGCCAAGGAGAAACATAAGATTCTTACTGCTGGGTACCATCACACCATGACAGAGTGAATGAATCAACAAGATATCAGAGAGAGAAAATTCACCAAATTGCTACTACTCATCAGCCTGTTCTCTGAGCAGCAGTTTAAGAGGTTAACTGGCACTTGCTAGAAATTATTATTTTTCACAAGTGTGAACAAATACTACAATAGACAAAAATCTATTTATGCAGATTTTCACACCAGACTCACTGTAGTAATTTAATAGGGTGCCAGTTGCAATGTGCACTGCTACATATATAGGAGATTGGACCACGTAAACATTAAAAACATCAATGTAAAGCTGGAGAATTAGTCATCATTTATTCCACAACCATTTATATTTGTGGCCTGACCATCAGAAGCCAGATATGACAGTCTTCATCAGGTCCCTTTCAAACTAAAGAATAACTACCATGAGAACATCTTCTACAGTACTTTTCAGTCGAGCCCTACTGTGCTATTGGGGACAGTATTCCAAATTCATTGCACTGCAACAGAAAGTAACTAAACACAAGGACACTACTATTGCCTTTTGAAGTCCCTACGTTTTAGATCACTAAAAGCTCAAAGAACCTTTATCACTACATACTTTCTTCCTCCCTAGGCACTGGCTGTTGGCCACCAAGTTGGATGAACTTCTGGTCTCATCCAGTATGACCAGTCTTAGTTCCTCCAGATTTCCGTATTCCACTGCCAGACTACACCAGCCAGAACTTTGCTATTAGCGGTGAAAACCTCATGCATTAGGGATCACATACTGCTCAATTGTGTAGTGTGGAAAGCATTAACTTTCATTTTCAATCTCTCTCAATATTTGCATAAGCCTGACCAACACCATTTTGTTAACAATCACTTCCTGAAGTGCAAATGAATTCTGAATTTTCTACCCACTTTTTGCTGCTTTCAACAGCCAGGCTTTGTTCCAAAACATTATCCTTTAACAGCTATCTCAGTTACAATATTTAGGCCAGTTAGTCTCAAAGGACACGACTAATACCAGAAGTTTAATGCTATAACAACATAACAGAGACCTAGGCACTTCTGCTACAGCAATGAAATGTTCTTTGTGTTCATACACAAGGGTCTCTGACATGAGATGCTTCATGAGAACCTATGGTTCATGAAAGTACATGAAAACAACATGACATAAATTTAGTTTGCTTGGCTCCCAAATAAACCTATCTCCAGCCTCATTCTCTCATTCTTGCAGGTAGAATTACATCTCATATACTTTTTATTAGCATCTTCTGATTTCAGCCAAATTCAACTCAAAACTTTCTGTGGATGGGGGGGATGGTGAGGCGACAGGAGAAGATTTGTAGCTGCATGTTTAAGAAAGAAGCTAAATTCATCACAATGACAGGGGAGAGCGTTGGCAGAGATTTGAGCTATTTATTCTTTTAGGAAAATCCTATAAAGAATGACACGAAGAAGCCTCTATCTGCAGTCTTGTTCATCACAGTGGTGAGGAGTCCGATAACAGATGTATGCAGTAGCGTGATTTAGTGCCAGGAGCTGGCCCCTGATGTGTATTAATACAGCGGCAAAGCGGAACGAGCCCCTCTTCATCACTCATCTCTATAAAAGAGGTGGAATCCGAGATGGCCCGATGTTCGGCAGAGCAAGCCCATTTGTTCTGCTGACTGATGGAGCCAGCTCGGGCTGTGTCCTTCACCTCCATGGGGCACTCAGGTTGCAAAAAAGGAGATCACTCAAGCAGGACCTGGTCAACAAGTGAGACAAGAGCACTGAGTTGGACTCAGCCAAGGAGCTATTTAAAGGTGAAGAAATCCAGCTCTCTGTGTGCCTGCAGTGATGAGAATGGACCTGCATTTGGATTCACCTGTGTTTCATCTTTGCAGAAGTAAAATATTACAAACATAAAAAGCCTCTATAGTAAGAAAATGAGACTTCCATCATTCCTCAGGTACAGGGGAACCCCAGTGTAAGACACTTACGCAAGGGCAAGTAGACAAACAGCAAGAGAGAAAAATCTGTATCTATTTCATCAATATCTACCAAGTGTAAGAGTCTTCAATTAATGCCACATTATTGCAGAGTCATCCTACGTACTTCTTTAGACATTAGTAATTCCAGTTCCAGTTCAGAAGTTTCCAAGTTACACACCCAGGTTGTGCTTCAGTTGCATCTGAGAGATGGTTGTAGAAAGTCAGCTAAGACACACCTTCAGTTACTCAATCATGTAAGTTCTTTCCACAAGTCAGTATTGCAGCAGATTCTGTGCAAAGCTGTTTATTTTGCTGGGGTTATTTCTAAACAGGGTCTAGGGAAGAGATCTTTACCATTTCTCACCATTATAGATCTTGCAGCATCTTTCTCACAATCAGCACAAGCATCCTGTCCAGACTCCAATAGCTACTTTCCTTATTTTGTAATACACATTCCAATTTTTTGTCCTTGAACCTCTGCCTTTCAAACCTCTGTGATACTTTCCAATACTAAGTCCCACTCCAGATAGAGATTCAACTCTTCAAAAATGCATTCACTAGTCAATTTGCCTTGTCAGGTAGGTAGGAAGGATTTACATAATATTCTGAAACACACAGGCATAGAAATAGAAGCTTTTGCTATAGAAAGTGACCAGCAGCGCAGTACAGATTACACTCTTAACAATAAACAAATGGACAGGTACCAGGGGACATCAAGAAACTAATGCTCACACCAAGAAAACCTAGCATACAAGAACTAAAACTGTGCAGCTAAGCCCTTCATCACAAAAATCTGGATATCCTAACACAGAATACTCAAAAGCCAGGACAGAATATCCGAAACAAACAGTCCATAACGTGTGATGGTTTTCCTGAGCAATTGATTATTAATTCACCGTTCTTTTCTCTTTTCAAATACAGACCCTTTCAGACAGTCTGTAATTCAGATTTGTGGTCTGGAAAGTTAGCAGAACTTTCTTCCCACCAGCCCAAGCAAAAAATCTGAACTTCATTCTTTCTATTCATCATCAGTACACTCTGTACACTGATCACCTCCTTACTACCATGGAGTGCATAATTTAGGAACAGTAGAAATAACAGCTTATGAAGAAACAGATTGTTAGGCACTGTAGAGTGAAGCGCTGTCAATCATATTAGCTTTCCATAGCTGCATCACCAAAGACTTGTTTGGTAGGCAGCTTTTGATGCTGTGCAAAACACACATGATACTCTCTCATACATGCTGCCTCTCACACACATTTCATGACTTTCAAATCCAGGTAAGGCTGGTTTGACTGTTGTGACTCTGGCATGTGGCTCAACTCATGACTTCAGAAATGCTGGCACACAGATAAATCCACGTTACCTGATGTTGGGCTGGATATGGAGGCTGCCGCTGGCTTTCGTTTCCTCTTGATGTCCCTTGAACATGGTGGTCCCAAGTGTACATTTGCTTGCCTACAGAGGAATTAAGAAAAATTCAACTCTGTTCCACTATCACCCCCCTATCTGACCAATCATCCTTTAACTCCCAATTTCCCATCAGCTTCTTAACTAGCAGGCAAGGAAATAAAGTTTCTCTGGAAAGATCTGCTTACATTCTTAGTCAAAATACCATTCTGCTTCATTTCTTTTAAGAGCTCACACACATACATTGCTTAGAAGATAATTATTTCTCAACCTTTAAAGGACCTGGTTTTGCATTAACTTTAAAAAAATCTTTGCAAAAGTAAAGATGCAATCAAGCAGCATTACAACATGTGCCCTACCATTACTTCTGTGCAACTGTAACAAATGTCTGCAAGACTGCTGTTGAAAGAAATCACATTTACTCCTTTATTCAGAAATTATTTTGCAACCTTTCGGGATGGCTTTTATCACAACAGCTAATGTGTCTGCTCCCTCAACATGAAAGTGAGTGGAAGAGGAACACACATAACTCAGGGTTGAGATAAAGAGGTAAGAGTTTTATCTAACATGAGATATCATGAACACAATGTGTAATTACCTTAGCTTTTAATTAATTAATCTAACAATACAATACACAATTACCTTAACTTAGACTACCTGCAGAAGAAGCAGAGTGAAATACAGGGAAAGAAACAGCACAAAACAGAAAACCAAAACCACCAACTACTCAACTCCCAAACGCCTCGCTGCCACCCCTGCAGGAAAAAAGAGCCAACATCCAAGAACCCAGAAGTAGCAATCAGAACACAAAGTCTTCCATGTTGCAATCTCAACTTCAAGCCTCAGAACACTTTGCTCCAGTCAGCACTTTCATTTTTGAAGCTGGCATGACTGCAGCATGGTATGAATAACAGCAGCAGGTTCAACTCAATCCTTTAGTAGTGTAGAGCCATCTTAGAATGCATCTGTATTTCAAATATCCATGCATATTTCCACTGCAGCATAAAGTTCATGAAGTTAGGAATGCAAAACTGTCTCACAGATTATTATTTCCTTAACACAGTGCTGTGAAACAGCTGAACCTAGCTTACGACAATCCAGCCTTCCTGCACCTGTAAACTGGCTGAAAGGCATCATCTGTCCCAGCCACATCAACTGCCAAGTCTGAAGCCTACTGATGACCACTTCAGCTTAATTATTTGCCAATTAAGAAGAAACCTACATTATTGAGACCGACTGAGCATTCCAAGTTCTGTATGTATGAAGAAGAGGAATACAGTTCAGCAAAGAGGGTCTTGGCAGCAGAGCAGAGCACATTCTCAAATAAAATCCATCAGCAATACAAATGTGTAATTTAGAAATTATTGGGTTCAAATTCCTGCTTTGGGATAACAGAGTTTCTTTGGCAAATTCCCTGGCCACGCTCTGTGTCAGGTCTGATGTGCAAAATGCAGAAACACAGTGCAAATAAAATCCATTAAAGATTGTGAGGTTCTTACATGGTGTAAAAATTTGAACCATATAATTTTTTATGATTAAAGCTTCTGTGTCTTTAAAGCCGGTTCTTTTCAATTTAAAACATTATGTAAGTCTGAACAAACACATTTACCAAGTACTGAAATCTTTTACAGGTAACAAAAAGTTCATGGCTTCATATTTCCATGCCAAAATATTTATTATTTTTAAAGTAGCATATTTATAATACATACACTTTTAAATGCTGAATTTATGCAACAACCAAAGTGTGCTGTTGTAGTTACACAGAACAGTGTAGGGAGCACATAGAAAAATTTCCTATACCTGTCAAGACTATAAATTGTTTGAATGTTCATGGGTCCACCTAGTTACCCATAACAGATGTGCAACCACAAAAAAAAAGAAAGAAATACAGAATGGTTTGGGCTGGAAGGTCCAAAACCCATGAAGTGAGCAGGGACACCCTGTGTTAGATCAGGCTGCCCATAGCCCTTTCAAGCCTGACTTCGTATATTATTATTACCTACTGGGCAACCTGTTCCAGTGTTCCACTATTCTCATGGTAGAGGGACCTGGACAGGCTGGACAGATGAGCTTTAACAAGGCCAAGTACCAGGTTCTGCACTTCAGCCACCAGAACCCCATGCAGCGCTACAGGCTGGGGACAGAGTGGCTGGAGAGCAGCCAGGCAGAGAGGGACCACGGAGTACTGGTGGACAGGTGACTGACAACAAGCCAGCAGCGTGCCCAGATGGCCAAGAAGGCCAATGACATCCTGGCCTGTATGAGAAATAGTGTGGCAAGCAGGACCAGGGAGGTCATTCTGCCTCTGTACTTGGCACTGGTTAGGCTACACCTTGAGTACTGTGTCCAGTTCTGGGATCCTCAATTTAAGAAAGATGTTGAGGTGCTTGAATGTGTCTAGAGAAGGGCAATAAGGCTGTTGAGGGGGCTGGAGCACAAGCCCTATGAGAAGTGGCTGAAGGAGCTGAGGTTGTTCACCCTGGAGAAGAGAAGGTTCAGGGGAAACCTCATTGCTCTCTACAACTACCTGAAAGGAGGTTGGAGCCAGGTGGGGGTTGGTCTCTTCTCGCAGGCATCCGGTGACAGAACAAGAGGACAGTCTCATACTGCATCACGACAGGTTTAGGCTGGACATTAGGAAGAAATTCTTCATGGAAAGAGTGATTGGGCATTGAAATGGGCTGCCCAGGGAAGTGGTTGAGTCACCATCCCTGGAGGTGTTTAAAAGGGCGCTGGATGAGTCACTTAGTGCCATGGTTTAGTTAATTAGAAGGGTTAGGTGGTAGTTTGGACTTGATGATCCTAGAGGTCTTTTCCAACCTGGTTGATTCTGTGATTCTGTAAAGAACTTTCTCCTGATGTTCAACCTAAACCTACTCTTCTCTAATTTAAAACCATGTCTTATCACTACAGGCCTTTGTAAACAGTCCCTTTCCAGCCTTCACGTTTTCTGTCTTGTCAACTAAAATTCAAAAGGTCTACAAGAAGTCTACACTGACATTAAGTAACAGCACAAATTAAAAATCTTTGAAACTAAGTTTCAGTGAAAGCAAACTTTTCAAATCTGGGAATGCCTATTAAAACAATCAGACATAGCATTTTCCCAAAAACATCAGCTAAAAGCTCTCCAAAATACCAGCATGCCTATGAGACTGCATAATCAAATGTGTTTGCACACATAAGTGATTAACCTTTGAGTGACTCTGCATGTTATAAAAACTGCTTTTGCACATGATTATGATAGTGGCTCTTATAATATTTTAGCACAGCTCTGCCAGGTGTTCTGAAACAGCTAGGCATACAGAGGGAAGAAAAAGATAGTACCAATCAAGTGTAACTTTGGGTTTTTGTTTCGCACTGCTGACACAGTACTAGGTTACTAACTAGAAGACCACAGAATCATATATAATAATTCAACTCATTTTATGACGTAATAAGGTTCCCTCTTTAATATTACAAGCTTATAGCATTAGCCAGCTGATCCTTGGTGAAGAATCACTACAAACTAGGAAAGTATGCACTACCATTTCCAAGAGGCTCGATTCAGATTTTGCCAGTTCACAGACTTTACAGCTAGATATTGAGTAACAGCTCTTGGCTCTCAGCTCCATGCTCAAACCGCACCTACGCTCTTACCTCATGATCAGACAGGGGGTCCAAAACAAAAAAACAACCAACACAACCAAACAAAACCACAAACAAACAGAACACAACAACAAATAAACAAAAATCCCACAAACAAACACCACCACACCACCACCCCCCCAATAAACCACCATGCCAGAATGAGAATCTCAAAATCACTTCTTGTAGTTAAACTAAAGGTAAATCACACTCCAGCTGGACACTAATAGCAAGGACTCTGTTTCTACCAGTCCCAACCTCTAACACGCAAAGGCTCAGAGGTCATAAATTGTCCCTGTAACATGTACTTCATTCAGGTTTATTCCTTATTGATCACCCACACTTCAGTTAGTAAATCAGGAACTTATTGATTAGTCACTGGCTTTGACTGACCTGGTGACAAAAGTGTCATTTTCAAGCAGTTGGTGCACTTTACAGGCACCATAAATCCGCATATAGAATCTGCAGGTGGTCGTTAATTTGGGAGAGAAGAGGAATGCACACAGGAATGATAGTCTTCATTAAGTCATGGACAGAAAGGGTGTCTGAAGTATAGCTTATGGAATATATATTTTTGGCAGATACCACACCTTTTAAATCTAAATTGCTCATCACTAGTTTGCATAGAGGTGCTACATCAGTAAGAGTTGAATTGGTGAATCCCAGTTTAAAAGCAGACTCCTAGAAGAAACACCACCAGAAAAGTCAGATCATGGATATGCACAGTACACTGTCCATTGCAGTGGACAGGTTGAATTATGAATTATGACAATCTCACTGACAGGCTATGACCAACTTTCTGCCAAAGTTGTATTTTAACAAAGTGCCATGTCTACGTGTTTTTTTAATACCCCCAAGGATGGCGACTCCAACACTTCCCTGGGGAGCCTATTCCAATGCTTGACCACTCTTTCAGTAACAAAATACAACAGAGAGCACAAGCAGACACCAGCCCACAAAAAAAAAAAAAAACAAACAAAAAAAACACCACACTGAACAGTATTAGGCTCCTGAAATCTTCACTATCTGCGAAGAAAAGTCTAGACCGTACAGTGAATCTCTCAAAATTCAGGGTAAAAAACACCACAGTCTCACAACCAAAGTCTCTGAGAAGATGTTATGGCAATAACTCTGCCAGTCTGTGCCCTTCTCGGAGGAAGGCAGAATGCACATCAAACACTTGGGGGTGTATGTATCTTACTGGTATCATCCAGATTCTCTCATGACAATCTTCATTCTAACCCTATCCTTAGAGAAAGCAAACGATTTGGTTTATGTAGTGAAAGTGATGAGCAGCTATTAATCTACTGTCATTCAAACAATGGATGCTATTATCCTCATGTTAGAGTAAATGTTCAGCAGAGACAGCTTTCTAAGAAGAATACTGCTACACAATCCAGCTGTTGTCGTTGTGATGCTACGTTCCCAGCAAACACAGCCCAAATAAAAGGCTCTTTCTCTAAGGCCTGAGGTATTACCTGAGGCTGTTGATGGTGGCTTCACAAAATTAATAGTAAAAGCAGAGTTATTCCTCATTTTTCACTACAGAGCCAGCTGGGCACCAAAGTCTGATCTGTGCATAACATGTGTAAATCAATACAGGTTGCTCATCCAATCTGCATGTAAAGCTCCCATGCATGCAAGTGATTCTTGCTATCATATCACACTGTATTTATTTCCTATGCATAGCCATTTCCTCTGTCCTGCAGAGCCTCAGGGGAGAGCTTCTAGAGCACATTTTCAGATTCCAAATTCACTAACAGGTCAGCTCACTTCTTTAATCAACCAAATCTCACAGGTCTTCATGCAGCAGCAGTCTGTTCCCCAAGTATGCATTTCCATTTCTAAAAGTCTGTGTGGCAAGTGAACACATTTTCTACTGCTTTTTCATGTAAGTGTTCTAAACGGAGACAGTGTGATCCCATATATTGCATTCTATTTTCATATTGAATCATACGAAATATGTGACAGAAAGTCTGAATATTTACTAGACCTGCTGAGTACACAGATTTGATAATGGGAACATGCTTTATAGATGAAGAAAGCAACAGCAATTAAACAAAATTCTGAAAGCAAGAGGAATTTCTCTTTCACTTCAGAGAATTCAAATTCAGCAAAATGGGAGCATTAAACCTTAGACACTAGGTTGATAGCTGCTGTTCATTGCATGCCTGTCAGAAGAATTTTGTTATACCCCCAACTGGAATATTAGCTAGGCCAAAAAATGCAGGTTGGGGGGGGCGGTGGTGTAGAAAAATGCCTAAAGCAGTTGACAGCAGATATTTTTACATAAAGACAATTCCTGGAAGACAAAGAAATGTGCACAGGTAGCATGGAATGAATTGGATACTGTCATGGTCAAGTGGGAGAGCATGCAATTCACTCCTTCAGCTGCCTCATTCCAGGCAATCCCTGTACTTATATACGCTTGGGTAAGAGGCAGAAATGTTAAGATCTCTGCACAGAAGACAAAGAACAAGATTTACTTCAACAAGCACATACGTAGAGCTGGAGCTAGAGTTAGAGACATTCATGCCTTTTCACTCTAACTTCACCACCAAATTGAGGACTTGGAGCAACTGGCAGTTTAACAGGAAATGATCAGTCAGTCTTTTAGATCTTTATGTTCCAGGCAAGATGAGAGACTTGCTTCTAAACTAAATTAAACTCTAAGTTTATGGCTAATATTAACTGAGAGAACATGCAAAGTGCTTTTCTCAGATTCATCTGTACTGTTCAAATTCTTCAAATCTCCACCTTTAACATCTACTTGTCACCTGAGGTCCACTATTCCTATGACCTCCAGAAGGAACATTTAATTGAGTTTTTCACCCATAATCCTATTTTCAAGGCTAGGCAAACAATAAATGGCAATATAGAGAATTTATCTTCTACCTTCTTCTGGTATTCTACCTGCTATCCAAACTCAAATTGAAGGAGCGTTGGCTCTACGCTCATCTGAAACTCTTACCCTGCCTCAAGGGAATACCATTCCACCAACTAACAACCTATAATGTCTTCCTACTGATAGAGCCACTACCTAACCAAACTCTAATATGATATTAGGCTTCAGCCTGTAAAAAATGCCCTTAAGTAGAGAAAGTTAAAGAATAAAATTCTGTTCAGACCACTCCTTTCTCCCACAGAGGCACATGGGCAGAGAGGAAAAAGGGGAAGGATTACTTGGGCCATCCACGCAAGTCTCTACTTGCTTGCTTTTCAACAGCCTGCATCATGAAGCTGAAACCTTAACAGACAAGACATGATTAGTGAATGCTTTGTGCTCTTAAAGGAGAGTAATTATAGGCATGTGAAAAAAGGAAGAGATCCCTGAGGTAGTCTTCCTTGCATGCCTCCCGAGAGGCAGCAGGGCCATTAAAAATTCCATGATGAAGAGGAAAAACAGCCTGGGAACAGCCAGGAGGCAATACAGCAAATTAATACACCAGCTGTCCCTTGGGAGGACTGTAAGAAAGCAGGAAACTCTCCTCGCTTCACAAAATAAAATTATACCACTAATGATAACAGTCACCACACACACAAAACTGCTTCTAATGATGGGTGTGAAATTCCCAGTGCTGTGTATACATTTTGAATGAAATCTTTTCTCATCACAGACATAAAGCAAGAAAGGTAATCTTGATAGTGTACAATTTATAGAGCCTTTCAAATAAGGCTTCCCAAGGAATTCTCCACAGAAAACCTCCTTCTTGACACTGAAAAGCCTTTCTTGAACATCTCCAACTGTGCTCAGTATTCTGGCCTTCAGCTTTACCTAAATGAAGCACCTTGTTACCAGTCTTCCAAGATGAACCACACTTCCAGATGAACTGAACCAAAATCCATTACTGAGACAAAGAAACCATTCCCATGAGAAAGAAAAAGCTCCACCTGGTAACTATACTCCATTGGACATTTGTGATAACAGAGACTAAACAGAGAGAGGTCATTTTGCCTAGCATGGTAGGCACTGGGTTGAAGAAACTGAATGTCCACAACACCAAGACATTTTCTTCTCTAATACATTTCATATTACTCGTAGGGGATTAACTTCCCTCAGCACATACCATTCTGCCAAATTTCTGAGCAGAGTTTCTCCAGGATGAGGTGCAAGCTGAAAGAAGCTTACTAAAGCACAAACTACTGAAACTGACTCCATCCATGGCAAAGGAGGAAGACTTTAACTGGGCCACTGTCTAAACAGTGCTTAGGGATCACCTTAATCTCCTGTAAGAACATGGACTGATAATAGGCTTGGCTCTTGAAACACCTGAAAAACAACTGCTGTCAAGAAAATCTTTCTGTGGAGGAACAATTTCCTATTGTGCCCTTGGTAGCACCTTCACATAAAGCAAGCACCTTGCACCAAAGAGTTCAGTATCTGCCACATGCATGGGGCCACATAACATTCATCCATTCATCCCATATTTCTTTCTCCTATAGACTATTGAGCACATTTCACACTAAAATAGGAACTACTTTCTTAAACTAAAGGCACTTAAAACCACAGCCACCTCTGGGATAGGACAACTTCTCTGCTAAAATTCAGTAACAATTCATCAGAGATTATGACCTGTTCATTAGAGGAAGGAACTAAGCATATATATTAATTTCTGAAAGACAAACTTCTGTAGAGCACTAAGTAAAATACTCAAGGCACCAGAAAGGTTACCCTAGCTGTAAATGAAGGGACCAATACATCTTCTTGCTTCATGGACACAAAACATCCCCAAAATGGGGGCAAAGCATGGAAAGGAACCAATTTGCTGATGCACAATCTTCTGAATTCTTTTTATTCTCATCCAGTTGAGTGTGTAAAAGTTGATTTCTTCTTTTCTCTCCCTTTCCAGCTTTAACATGCTGGCTATAGCAGCATGAGATCATGGTGCAACATCATAAAATTGCCTGCAGAAGCCAGTGGGAGGAGAGGCTTTGCTGGGTGGGTGCCAAGCTTTCGTTCAGACACATACAACCTCAGTACATTTTTCATGCTCTATTTATTAATTAACAAGGGAAAGAAAGCCATGGAGCTCAAAGTCCAGACATTTCTTTCAGATTTGGTCCTTCCTACAAGCACATAAGCAGAATTTCGTCCCAAACAAGGCTCTGCCTCCTTGCATGGAGAAAGAGCTCAAGGGCACCTTACCTTTACAGTCACCTGCAGCACAAGAACAGGAGTCACCTCTAAGGCCAACACTTGAATTTAATTTAAGATTAGTCAGCAGAAGGTGCCAGAAGGTATATTAACCCCAGCTATGCAGACTCAAATATACCTCATTTGGCCAGATCAGATCTACATTTGAGCTATAGCAAGAGAGGTATCAAGCCATTAGAAGTCACCTCAGGTGAGTTCTGAATCTGCTCAGAGGGTCTATTTTAGGCATCTAGGATACCAAAATGCCTCAGCATGTCACCTACAGAAGCTTGTCAGCACATTCCCTCTCATCTTGTTCTGACTTTAATAGCGGGCAACAATACTCTGTCCATTTGTACAAACACAACAGAATTGCAGCAACTCACTGCACAATACAGAACAGATCACGCTTCTTTCTAAGAGCACAGTATGTTCTACCTGTCTGTCATTCACTTTCATATACTCTAAGCATCTGGTGCATTGGGACTCACAAATAACCTGCATTAGTATATTTCACACCAAGTTTGAATACAGATCTCCTAGGGAAAAGTGTAGTAACTTTCAGGCCCATGAATATTGTTCAGATCTCACAGTGCTACTGAAGAAGTGAGAATCCCAATAGAGCAAAGCAAGACAGTTACCTGGCAGTGCAGTGTGCTGGTGAGCATCTTCGGTGGGAAGCATCAGCAAGCACATCCAGAGAGTACAGAGGAGACAATGGATTGAACTGGAAAGTCAAAAGATTTTAAGCAACATGTTAAATGGTTTCCAGATACATCTGCTCATGTCTATTCCCTGTAGTTGTTCAGACAATACAAGGAGACTTTTCCTACACATCAAGAGGTAAGACTAGGTGAGAACTACCTCTCACTCCAGACAAAAGGATAGCAGTGTGCTGGGTGACTAACTGCATACTCAAAATGTTCTACTGCTTCATGTCCTGAGCAAAGTCTGCTTTCCTTTCAGGAAGCCTCTCGTCTACCTTCACATTATAGAAAGAAAAATCACTGTTATGAATGGTGCAACCCCAGAACTTCACACAGGGCAGCTCCAGTATTCCCTATGGTCATATGTATCACTGAAAAAGACTGCTAAAAGATTCAGATCCACTAGGTTCAGTTCACCACGAGCTCCCAGTTCAATCCACAAGTGAAATGCTCTCACACTCCCAAGCCACCTCATAAGCTAATCTTAAATCCTTTGTTAGGCAAGCAATACACTTGAAAAAAAAATGATGCAAGACAGTTTGGTGTAGGATATGCAACCCTTAAGATCATTTTTTAAAGGTCAGTACAGAAATGGAATAATCCAGTCAATCAATGCATAGAGCAAACTGGTAGCTTCTCTGGTCTACCAGCGTTACACTTCCATTCAGCAGCTCTTTATTTATAATTCACACCACAAGCAGGAAATTAATCTCAATCTGCTTTGTGAAGTGCTACACAAACCTCCACAACCCTCCACATGCATTACTATGATTATTGATGTATTTTTAAAGCAGGACAAATGAATAATCTATAACTGTAGTAGGACTCATCATAAAACCTATCTGCAACTCTTGAACTCAGTACTAGACATCTGCATTCAACTTTTCTGAGAAAGGAGGGCCACTTATGCACCAAAAAGCTCCTGTTGTCAGGGAGCTCATTCTTGAGTTGTTAGTTTACTGTCAGTTACTACTGCAGCTGCCAGTAATCCCCTGAAGGTGATCCAGGTTCATTTAAGAAACACAACAGTAATTTATTTTGGTCATTTTAAAGTTTATGTATTTATCATTCCTATCTTTAGCAAGATAAAAGCTGTATGTGACATATTCGCATTAACAGAAAATGCACAATTGTATGAAGTCCTAAAAAGGATTTCTTGCCACGTATGTACTTTCAGTCACCTGGAGGGTAAAAGAGATTTCAATCCTACCGCTCATCAAGCAATAACCAACACATAAGGGTACAAAAGAGGTACAAGAGGAAAACTCCGATGTTGTCGCCATCACAGACACATGGTGAGATGACTCACACAACTGGAGCACTGTAATGAATAGCTACAGACTCTTCAGGAGAGACAGGCAAGGGAGAAGGGCTGGAGGAGTGCCCCTATATATTAGGGAGGCTCTGGATGTCATGGAAGTAGAGATTAAGGATGATCAGGTTGAGTCCCTATGGGTAACAATTAAGGGGAAGGCCAACAAGGCTGACATCCTGGGTGGAGTCTGTTGCAGACCACCCAACCAAGAAGAGGAGGTTGATTTATTAGTCTTTAAGCAGATGGAGGCTCCCTCAGGATCACCTGCCCTTGTTCTTGTGGGCAACTTTAGCATGCCAGACACCTGTTGNGGATGCTGCCAGGTCTTGTAGGAAAAAAACTAGAGAGGCAAAAGCCCATTTAGAACTTAAGCTGCCACTGCTGTTAAGGAGAATTAAAAACCTTTCTCTAAGTATATTAATGGCAAAAGAAGGGACAAGGACAACCTCCAGTGCTTATTAGATGCAGAGGGGAATATGGTAACAAAAGATGAGGAAAAGGCAGGGGTACTTAACACCTTCTTTGCCTCAATCTTCAATAGTGGGACAGGTTGTCTCCAGGACAGCTGGCCTCCTGAGCTAGCAGATGGAGCCAAGGACCAGTATAGTCTCCCTGTAATCCAGGAGGAAGAAGTAAGGGACCTGCTGAGCTACTTGGATCCTTACAAAGCCATGGGACTGGATGGGATTCATCCTAGGGTGCTGACAGAGCTGGCAGATGAGCTGGCCAAGCTGCTCTGCATCATTTATCAACAGGCCTGGCTCACTGAAGATGTCCCTGAAGACTGAAAGCTGGCCAATGTGATGCCCATCCACAAGAAGGGCTGAAAGGAGGAACCAGGAAATTACAGAGCTGTCAGCCTGACCTCAGTGCCAGGCAAGGTCATGGAACAGGTCATCTTGAGTAGCATCACAAAGCACCTACAGGATGGCCAAGGGATCAGGCCCAGCCAGCATGGGTTTAGGAAGGGCAGGTCCTGCCTGACCAACCTGATCTCCTTTTATGATCAGGTTACCTGCCTGATGAATGTGGAGAAGGCTGTGGATGTAGTCTACCTGGACTTCAGCAAAGCCTTTGACAGCATCTGCCACAACAAGCTCCTGGCAAATCTAGCAGCTCATGGCTTGGACAGATTCACTCTGATATGGGTCAAGAACTGGCTGGAGGGATGGGCCCAGAGAGTGGTGGTGAATGGTGCCACATCCAGTTGGCAGCCAGTCACTAGTGGTGTTCCCCAGGGATCAGTGCTGGGCCCAGTCCTGTTCAATATCTTTATTGATGATCTGGACCAGGGGACTGAGTCCAGAATCAGTAAGTTTGCAGATGACACCAAGCCAGGAGCAGGTGTCAATGTGTTGGAGGGTAGGAGTGCCCTGCAGAAGGACCCTGACAGGCTGGATAGGTGGGCAATGTCATCCTGGCCTGTATCATGAACAGTGTGGCCAATAAGACAAGAGAGGTTATTCTTGTATTGTACTCGGCACTGGTCAGGCCACACCTTGAGTACTGTGTCCAGTTCTGGGCTCATCAATTCAAGAGAGATGTTGAGGTACTGGAACATGTCCAGAGAAGGGTGACGAAGCTGGTGAGGGGCCTGGAGCACAAGGCCTATGAGGAGAAGCTGAGTGAGCTGGGAGTGTTTAGCCTGCAGAAGAGGAGGCTCAAAGGTGACCTCACTGCTGTCTACAACTGCCTGAAGGGAAGTTGTAGCCAGGTGAGGGTTGGTCTCTTCTCCCAGGCAACCAGCAACAGAACACAGGGACACAGTCTCAAATTGTGCTGGGAGAGGTATAAGCTGGATGTTAGGAGGAAGTTCTTCCCAGAGAGAGTGATTTGCCATTGGAATGGGCTGCCCAGGGAGGTGGTGGAGTTGCTGTCCCTGGAGGTGTTCAAGAAAAGACTGGATGAGGCCATAAGTGCCATTGTCCCGTTGGCTGGATAGGGCTGGGTGCTAGGTTGGATTGGATGGTCTTGGAGGTCTCTTCCAGTCTGGTTAATTCTATGATTCCATGAAAAGAGAGTGAGCATGGCTAGGAACCCTAGTGCAATCAGATTGCTCAAAGGAAAAACCCTTTTTGCTTTCTAATGTCAAGAACTGAAGCTCTGAAGTTCAAAAGCCTCCTAGTACTGAAATGGCGAGAAATTTACTGGAGAATATAGAAGTGCATATACAGGTTTCAGTTACAAGAATGTCCATTTCTCTTGCTTATCACTTCTTACAGTTTCCTGTTATGGCTGCTACTTAACTACCATCAGCTCATCAATTTTCTCCTTTGTCTGTTGATGAGCCTACCATTTAGAAGCCTGAACCAAATAAGGCAAATCAAATTGTTTGGAAAGAAAAAGATGTTCGAATTCTTAGGGAGTTCTGAAAGGTCAAACCTCCTCCTGTCATGAGGCATTTTCCCTTCCATTCACTGTTAAAATGGAAGGCCTACATTAACCCGAAATGGGAAAATAAACAAAAGGAGTTCCTGAGCTGTTCAATTTAAATAGACAATACAATGCCTGAGACATGGGTTGTGTTCAAAGACCAGAAGACAACAAAATGAGAAGGAATGGGGCTGCCTTACCTCATGGGCACAGACCACTGTGTTTGGGAAACCAGAAGCCACTTTGTTGTTTCTAGAGAGAAGGAAACCAAGACAATAAAAAAGGCAAACCAGAGTCAGCTTACCTTGTTGCGCTCTCTCTTCCCCATGGACGGTAACCAAAAACTGGAAAGTTGGTAGGACAGGTGGGAGCAAAGCCATGGAAGGAACAAACACAGGGTGGGGAGGAATCAGAGGGTTGGGCATAAGGAGAGATGGCGAAGAGAAGAACAAAGATGGAGGGAGAAAGAAAAAGATTAAACATCAGCAGGAGTTTCATCAAAACCAACAAATTTCAGATCCAAGGAACAAAACTGGAACCACAAACAGCTGGTGAAGGCTGGACACATTGCACTACAGTTAAGAGGTCCCCACCTTACTCATCCATTACCTGACAAGAATAGCATTACAGGGAATCCAAAAGAGAGACGCCATTGATATTTTTAGTGCTAATTACAATTTAAATATGCTAAGTGATGAAGGAGACAGAACACCAAAGAAAGAGAAAGTAATTTTGTGTCTGCCTTGTCAGCATCATTTCTGCATTGGATATGCATCCAATTCATACCTTCACATACAAGCTTTTTGGAAAGGTAACATATAGGGCTCAGCATTCTCATGATGTGCAAGAGATGTGCAGTTATTGCAATAGTACATTCTAAAGGAGGGGAAAAAAAAGCTGACTGCAGCCAAAAGGGCATCTGAGCAGTGTCCACACATAGGGCCAGCCTTATAAACAAAAGGGAAGTCAGCAATTGCAAATAAGAAAATGGAGAAGCCACCATCAGAGGACTGTTTCCCATTCCACACATTACTGCATGCTTAAACTACTACCCAGTTCTTCATTCCCTTCAGTTCCAGGACAGAAGAGGACCCTACAGTTCTCCCTCTCCTCCCAAAGCTCTATGTAACAGCTGTTAAAGGCCTTACTCTTTCTGGCGTGGATCACTAACAATATGACCTAGCCTCTCGGTGCCAAGAGTGCTCATGGAGGTCTCCTGAAACACAAAGACAGGTAAAGGTTGCAGACTCTCACACAGTGAGCAGACATAATAGTTTGTCGCTACCAGTAAGAACAGATCTTACTTCCCTGAGTCACATCCTTTCCTTCCCAGCCATCATCTTCACCTTGTACTTTTAGAGCAACTAAGAAGATTTAACTAATTAGAATGGCACAAAAATCACTCACTTTTATTTGTGGGTCTTGGGTTTTATTATTTTAGTGGTGGTATATGTGTACACACAGAGGTGAACCAAGGACTGAACCAGTACAAAGTATGCAGCACAAAGATGCAGTTAAGAATAGGAGAAATGGCTAAAAACTGTTTACTTCCAAGGTTGCTGGGGTCAGCTGGGCCAGAAACAGGCTGAGAGACAAGAGATCACACTGTGTCCAGCTAACAATGGGGATTCATCACAACCAATAGGATGAAACAAGGAATACGCATGAAGTTTTAGCCCCTTCTGAAAACATCAATTCATCAGCAGAATGTCTAGCAGCTACAGAAAAAGGTATAGCCTAGGAAGGGACATGCTCTGGGAGAGCATTTATCCCTGCCACATGCATGTGCTTGATGCTGGCCTCCACATGCACACAGCCTGAAGCATCAGCTGTTCACAGATGCACAACAACTACCCCCAGGAAATAAAGACACTTTGCAGTAAGGGTCTGAAGACAAGGGCAAAAGGCTTCAACAGGTAAGGTTTGTTTGTGTCAGGTACATGGACAACATGCACTCAAAGTTTGGGGGGAGTTGTAGCAGCAGGAGTAAAAGCTGGGCTATTTGTTACAGCAGGAAAATTATTAACTTAAAGTGCTGTAATGTTTAAATTTACGGTTTATTACTGTGTAAATTACAAGCCGTACTTTTGGCAATTAGCAGCTCGCTGGCGGGGAGCTCTGAATGAAACTCATTATTTATGATTACAATTTAGAGACATGGGGAAGGGGGAGTAGTGACCTCCACTGCAAATGACAAAGATCCCTTTAAGGTGATGAAGATGAATTAAACAAGTAAATATTATCCTTCTCATGTGGATCATTAGAGGTGCTACTGGCAGGCCCAGCCACTTGCAGGTGGCCTGAGGAACCCTACCCAAAGTCAGTATCTTGCCAGCTGTGGAGCTGTAATTTAAATATTGGTTACAACTAAGCAAGGTAAGTGGCAGGAAGAGTAGGGAAGCAAGGATCTTTCAGGTGTGACTGAACAGAAGGAAGAAGTCGTATTTCTCTAGACTCCAGGCCCTCTAACATGCCTTGCTAACAGACTCTATAAAGCCAGTCAGCTCAGAACATATGCCAGTATGTTTGAAAGCACATCCCAATAAAAAAAGCCAAACACAGCCAATACTTTCCCTCCCAGAAACATCTTTTATAACAGACAGCAGCACTCAACTCTTCAAGATCTAGACCCAGCTGGGTGTATCCCTCCCTCTTTTAGACAGACATCTGCAAGGTACCACTTATACCACTAAAAGAGGAAGAGTTGTTCACTCTACATATAACAACTCTAGTCACTGACTTTGGGTCTGCATTATTGCACATAGCTTTTAGTTCTTCTGTCTTCCTACTAAGAATGCAACCGCTAACACCACCTTGCTTTGCTGCCATTCCTGTCAGGCTACTTCACTATCCGAAAGTTGGCCTTCCTTCACCCTTGAGCCTCCTCTCTGCTTCTGTAGCCTTGGATTATGAGCATGCACAAGTCTCATGCCATCACCATTTTCTCCTTCATTCTGTTTAAATCTTCTTGATATTTATGTTCCCTATCATTTATCTTCAGACCTCTTTTCATACTGCTTTTAACACCGATCAACTGGTTTTGCCATCCCAAACCTGCCTTCAAATCCACTTAGTTGCTCAAGCAACTTCTGACTGTCAAAGCAGTTAAACAAGTCAAACAATAATGAAACAAAAAATGTACAGGTCCCCTTCCTGCGGAAAACAATTCATATTGTATCTTGGGATAGTACTTCAAAATTGATCAGCCTTGGAAATGTAAAACTATTATCCTAGAAAAAGAAATACCTTGCCAACAAGCCTCCTCCGACCCCTTCGGAGACAACGGGCAGCAGCTCCAGGAAGGCGATTCAGGCGAGCATGAAATCCTGAAAACCATATCCAGAGAAACTGAGTAATGAATACAAAAGATTCTTCCTGAAAGAATCATCAGGTAACAGAGTTCAGTTGTCAGGTCAGATCCTCTGTTTTGTTTCTCACTCTGCAAGAGTTAATTGTTATTTACTCATAAATCAAGTAAAATCCCTTGAAGACTCAAGAATGTGGGCAGCAGGAACATATTCCTCTCCAGCAGCGCAACTATTTTTAATTGGAACACATAAAAAGAACAGATCACCAATGTGTTTAAATTACAGCACCTACAAACAGAAACTATTCTTGCCACCACTTTAGAGGTTTCAACCACATAATATTCCTTATGAACCTTACCTCTCTGAGCTGGCCGTGAGGGCAACAGGAATGTGGAATCTGAGAGCTTGTCAAGGCCTGAATCAATATGCTCCACCTCAGATCGGTGGTCAGCTCCCCACTTGGGAAGAAGATTGGGTACAGTGAATCCTGGAACACATTCTCCTTCATAAAACCAATCACTTTGCTCATCATCTCCTAAATAAATAGGACAGAATTAATCCAAAATTAACACCATTGTGTCCTCAGACAGTCCCACAAAATATTACAGGTAGGTATTTCTGGATGTGAAACAGCTGAAGACTCATTAGGAATTTCTTCCTGAATAGCATTCTATTTGTATTCTGTTTCAGTGATCTGCAGTAACTACAGGGCCTCACGAAATGCTTTAAACTATCCAATTCATCAGTATACAGAATTCCCCTGTAGAACAAAATCTTCTTTATAGACCTGCCTAGGGCAGCTTTAGCACTCTGTTGAGATTGAAATCTCGTCAACCTTAGTTCAGTGTTTTATAATGTCTCATGCAGAACTCTTTCTCTGAAGTAATTACTGTGACAGCAGTAGAGGCCAATCACTTGCAACATGTTATAGGCTGTCACTGGAGAGACTTCAAAACATGAGATCAGCAAGAGAAGCAAACTCACTGATGAGAAAGATCTCTAGTCCCTTAAGAGAGCAGCTAAGAGGAGAACACATTTATCAGAAATGGTCACTCTGAGTGTAAGTACTAACCATGCTCTATCTCAATCAAAATTTCTTAAAATCTGTCAGAATTACAAATCCTCTGCAAGACTCCAGCAGCTGCAACAGAACTCATGACCAAAGCTCCCATAAAGCAGGGTCACTGTAATTAATGTTAGACTGCAACTGTCACAGTTGCACCAGACATCGTTCATCACAAACCTGCCTGGCAAGAAATTCTCTGCTAACAGTAGGACATGAACAGTGTAAGAAAAAAGCAGGAAGAGGGCAAAGACCCTGACACAATTTGCTTTTCAAACCCTTACCCACAAACCTTGCCAGAAAAAAAAAAAAAAAACACCAAAAAAACCAAAACAACAACACCAACAAACTCCACCTCAGTAAGAACGCTACAATTTTGCACACAGCAGAAGCAATTTTGCACACCGCAGAAGCAGCACCAAAACCAACTCAAATTAGCCACAGGCAGGACCGACAGAACACCTCACCCTAAAGCTCTTTAAAATATAAACATCCCCACACATCTTACAGTAAATTAAAACTAAGTAATATATTTGATAGCTCTAAGTGATCATAATTTGTGCAAATATCTCCATTTTTTGGGTCTATGAACATAGCACTGTTGTATCTCCAATCTCTACTTTCACAAGACAAACTTTAACAACCAGGATCATGTGTGCTGATAACACAGTAACTGAGAGATCCCAATGCATTTAAACCAAACAACAAAACCCCTAACAAACAAACAGAAGGCTTACAATCTAAACTAGGACCATTTTTTCCTCGCACAAGTGAACTAGCATCTGGAATTGCAAAGATAACCTATTTAATTAGCAACAGAACAAATATTACATGACATAACCTCCAAAGGTGTGGGGGGGAACTACATTCAATTTAAGTACACTGCTATTTTAAATTTCCCATTATTCAGTTTGGAATTGTACTAGAAAACTATTTCTAAGATGATGATCTGTGACCAAAAATAAAAAGTTTTGTGCTCTCTCCATCTCATTGAAGTGGAGAGCTGTTGCTAAAAAAAGCAAAGGGAGATGTTTCTTATTTAACTTGAAAGTGCAACAATATTTTTTTTTACCCTTTTTAACTTAACTGTAAGCTAAACTATCTTGGACAGAAAGCTATTAAAGTGAAAACTGTTTGCACAGACAAAGGCATGATGACTACAGTATCAAATCTCTTCCAGTACCTAGACAGGAAAGGTTGTAATTGCATTTTACTAATTTATTTAAGTGGTGTATTCTATATGTTCTTGTATATTGAGTATCCTACTAGCAGTAGCAGGCAAATGTTAGTGTCTAAAATAGCATAAAAATCCAGGTCAAGTATATAGGGCAAGCATATAGATATGTGTGTGTGTATATATATATATATATATACACACACAATCCAGTCTACACCAATCTTGCCTCAGGTGATGAAGTGAAAACTCACCACTTCAGTCATCACCCTGCTTCATTATCTCATATGCAAGTGCTCACTAATTTCAGCTCCCCCAGAACAGTCATCAATAGAAAGAGAGGACAAAGTATTTGACTTTTCTGTTGTTTTTGAAGGATGGGATGCTGGAAAAGTTATTTTTCAGCAAAGGTCAAAGCTAATATTTGAAATCCTCTAAGGGAAAGCATCAGAGCTATCCAACAGATCATCTCCACAGCCTAACAAATCATCAGAAAACATGTAAGCATGTTTGCTGGTTTGTTGCCTCACACACATACCCGAGTTAGTACAACCTAGTGGAAGCAGCATTTCCTACTGAGTTCCTGATAATACTTCATTTAGCTCTCATACGTTCCCAGGAGAGATTTCAATGAAATCTTAGCTTGTGAAATGTGACAAAATGAGAATGCACATTAGCAGAAGCAGTGCAGAATTACAGATCTCTAGGGTCACACTCCACCTGCTCCAAATATAATAGTTTTGAGTGCTTCTGTGCCTAGCACAACCTCTTCCACACTTACTTCTGCCACATCCCCCCATAAACTGGACACTGTGTTGTCACTGATAAATAAAAGGAGAGTACACTCCACACTCAAAGCTCCTAAGAAACTATTTCTACAACTGATATTGAAAATACTAGGGCCAGTGCAAGGGCCAAATGTGCATATAAAGAAACAAACCCCGATGCATATTACTGTTGTCTTCACACAGTTCTTACATGATCTGGCAGTACTAATAGATTATATTTTTTCCCTGTCTTCTCTTCCTGCCCACAGACAAAACAACAGATGCAGGCACTAATGGTATGCAGACAACAATTAAGTCACCTATAAAACAAATCATAAGCACTGTTCTTTCATGATGGAGATTTCTAGAACTCCTCTTGTATTTCTGTGCCTTTCCATAATTGTAGATTGTTATATTGCAAATATTATACTCTCATACACAGGGTATTCCAGCAGGAAGAGTGTATTGTTATCAAAAATCACACCTTTGTAGCCTTCAGTTCATTTCTTAACTTATAGCTCCTCAATGCTACTGGCTTTTATCCCATACTTCCCTCTCCATCCCTCTTCACTCACAGATTTTTCTTTGTATTTGTAAAGGAAGTAAAATAAAACATAAATCACCAGCAATACATGAGGAAAATCACAGACAGTTGTTACCTTGGCGGCCCTCATCATTGGTGAACAGGCCAGTATCACTGCTGCTGCATACACTGCTGGTTTCACTGGAAAAAAAACACAAAAAACATTGTTACAACTGCAGCAGATACAAATCAAACCCCACTTCATTTTTACTAGCTTCTCTGAGCCCCAAATGCTTTACATATCTCACAAAAATTGCATTGCTGACTCTAGCATGAGACATAATTGCTTTCTGTTAAAACCTAGCAATTCTGCATCACTTGAAATAGAATCCTGTATCTAGGCTAGTTCTAAGTTATCAAAAAGTAATTAATACAATGGCATTTGCCTCGGGTACTAGAGTTAATAACCTAACTATGACATTGTCCGTAACACTCACTAGGAAATTAAGTGCAGTTAACAATTCTTTCCTTGGATCAATTTACAGCTACTGAAAATCATCTGATTTTTTTTCAGCTTCAGATTACTTTTTCTCAAAAATGTTACACAAGTACAGAAACACCCTCTTCTATGGCAAATTCATTTTATGTGGAGGGAAGAGCAGATGATGCATGCACAACTCTTCAGCTACATATCTTAGCACAGCATGACTTGCTGCTGCTAAATGCAACCTCATTACAGCACACTTTGCATTTGCTGAAGCAGTTACAGAAGACTTAATTCTTGAACCAAAGAATTAATACAGAAATTAACATGTAGAAAGACGTTAATTGACTGTAAAGCTGGATGAATATTTGTAGAGTAAGTACATGCTCAGGTCAGACCTAAGCATCTGCTGGCTTTAACACCGATACTAATTCAGTCCTTGGACACTTTGAGCAATACTTCCTCTGATTTAGCTGAGAGATAGCAGAACAAGCAGACCCTATTTACTGCTCACTCCCTCAGCACCAAGGCCTTAGAGGCGAGTGTCAGGTGTTAACTCAGTACTAAAACTAATGTCCAGTCAGGGCACACTGTTAGAAAGCAATCCCAGGTCCCTCTATTCCAAAGAAATCAGATCATGTTAGACACCAGCATCAAATGCAGAACCCTCAACTCAAAAGGCTTAAGGATGAGGGACCACAAGATGTGTCACCCCAAAGAACTGCAGGCATATAATAAAACTCCATTTTGTGAGCATATTAATGCTCTTAGAAGCTGTACTCTAAAGCGTAGCCAAATCAACTTCTCATGATGAGTCTTCTACAAACTCTGCGTATTCACCATTGTGTAAGGGCCATTTAAGGGATAAACAGTCTGTACACCATCCCCACATTTCAATATGTAAGTTAATACCAAATTCCAAATCAATTCATTACAGAGTTTGACTACCTATTCACCCTCCCACATATATACCATAGCAACTAAGGCCAAAGACTGAGAACCATAAGCCATTCATTTCACCCCCAGCTCTCCTACCAACTCCCTGTATGATCCTAGGCAAATATTGTGTCTGCTTTTCCTCTTGAAAGCCTGGATTAGTAGTCCTCAGAAGCAGCAGATGCAAGGATTGAGTGAATACTTCTTAAGTGTTTTAGCATCCTCAGAAAAGAAAAAGTAGCAAGATTGGAATCACAGTAACAGTACTTTAAGCATCCTGTTGTACTGGGAGCTCTGTAGTTCTTTATAGATAAACACTACTGCTAGTGCTTTGCTAGAGCAAACTTTCACAGGTCTCACATTCTTCACCACTCCTTTCACACTTCAGGGATGAACACAAACTATACTCCTACATAAGCCTTTCAGCAGGTCCAGTAAGCACTGATTAATGACCTCCACTTGCAAAGGGGGCTACTTACCTTAACCATGACATAATGAATGCTATTGATCCAACAAGCTACTGCTATAGAGTGTTATTGATCACCCAATCTTTGGTTAAAATGGTCCTCATTTAGCAATTTCACTGCTGCAAACACCTGGAGCAAAGCCTGCTTATAATTAAATAGTTTGGGGGAGTTAAAGTGAGAGGTGACAGACAGAGATCTCAGGTTTTCTCCATTTATTCTTTTGCATGAGCTACTGTTTGTGTCAGGAGAGATATTGATTTTCTATAAAAATAAGAAAACAAGAGGCACCAAGGGGCTGCAGAAGGTCAGGCTGGGCTGCAGAAGGAGGGGAAGCCAAACACTCTGTCTTTGTCACTTGCTTTTCAAGAGAAAGGATTTTTTTTCTTTACGGAGATACTAGCCTTCAATTCATCAGCTTAGCCAGGCTCTTGACTGCTACTGCAGGCTGTCATCAACGGGTCTCCCTTCTCAAGGGTAAAGCAACTGCTCACTCAGGGTGAGCACTGGTTACACAACCAGGTCGGAATACTGTACTGGTCTTGGCTGGGATACAGTTACATTCTGTAATGTAATGTAACTTGTAATGACAGGATGAGGGGTAATGGATTTAAACTGGAAGAGGGAAGATAAAACTAGATGCTAGGAAAGGCTTCTTTACAGTGAGGGTGATGAGACACTGGAACAGGTTGCCCAGGGAGCTTGTGGATGCTCTCTCCTTGGTGGTGTTCTAGGCCAGGTTGGATGAGGCCTTGAGCAACCTGTTCTATGGCAGGGGGGTGGAACTGGATGAAGTCCCTTCCAACCTAAACCATTCTATGATTCTATGATTTTCCTCATAGTAGACCTATGCCATGAGGTTTTGGATTTGCGACCAAAACAGTGCTTGTAACACACTGATGTTTTATTTATTGCTCAACAGTGCTTAAGAGGCCATCTCTCCTTCTTAGGTTGCACTGACAGCAAGCAGACCTGCAGTTTCCTGAGCTATATGAAGCAAGGAGGGAACACATCCAGCACAGTCTCAAGTTGTGACAGGGGAGGTATAGACTGGATGTCAGGGGGAAGTTCTTCCCACAGAGAGTGATTTACCATTGGAATGGACTGCCCAGGGAGGTGGTGGAGTAGCCATCCCTGGAGGTGCGCAAGAAAAGACTGGATGAGGCACTTACTACCATGGCCTAGTTGACTGTATAGGGCTCGGTGATAAGTTGGACAGGATGATCTTGGAGGTCTCTTCCAACCTGGCTGATTCTATGACAGCGGACCCTAATTGACTAGAGAGATATCCCACACCATATGATGTTATGCCCAGCAATAAAAGCCGGAGGAAAGAAAGAGGAAGAGGGGTCAGTTGGAAGCTATGGTGTATTGATTTCCCCTAGTAGCTGTTACACATGATGGAGCCTTGCTGCCCTGGAGATGGTTGAACATCTGCCTGCCATCAAGAAGCAGTGAATGAATTCCTTGTCTTGCTTTCCTTGTGCATATGGGTTTTGCTTAACCTACTAAAGCAATTTATCTCAGCCCATGGGTTTTCTCGCTTTCCCAACTCTCCCCATGATACCATCCAGACAAGTGAATGGGTGGTAGGGTGAGGCTTAGCTGCCCATCAGGATTAAATCAACAGATATATCAGCAGCAAGGCAGTGAAATCCACAGAGCATTGATGGTTCAGTGTAACCCTCAGTTTGAAAAAGCCATATGAATAGTTATGGCACTTGAGAGCAGATTAGACAAACTGCACATCTCTTACAAGTAAGCACAGCTTTCAAAGAGATTATTCAGGCAGCTCCTGCACTATAGTCTGTTCTGCCCTCAAGCCAAACCCAGAGTATTCTGGGAATGCTCAGCTTAGACCAACAGAAGAAAGAACTTCAGTAATCAAATAAATAACCTACCTTTGCTTTATTACAAATGCAGGGAGTCTCAAAGCATTAAGAGACCGAAGAGCACTTTACTTCCAAAGTATTAAGGCTCTTAGTAGTTGTTACCTTTGCACAAATATACAAATGGCTACTTAAACTAAGACCATTTGCTGCTTCTGTTGTTTCCACAATCGTTTATAGACAAGGCTTTGAGCCACGCCATTACCTAATTTAGAACCATCACCCTTTCCTCATCATGCTCCTGTACATTCTTCCATCTCCCAGCTTGTGTTCACATATTGCCATGTTTGGCAAACAATTTCAGAGATTTTATTTCAAGCTCACTTTGAATCACAATATGCAGTGCATCTTCATCTGGGAAAAGTCCAAGGTGCAGTCCTAGAATTAAACTATAAAAACTACCTCCTCATTATAGGATTCTTAACCAAAGCCTTCTCTGTGAATGGGAGTTTATCTACCGAATACAGTACAGTTCTGATCTGCCTTAGGATAAGGAGCCTTCTAGAAAGCAGTGAAAAGTCTGGGTGTTTTAGCACTTACATTCCTACACAACCAAGAAAAGCAAGTGTTAGTGGAGGGCAGAAAAAAATAAACAGATTAGTTTGCCTACAAACAAATAAAACAGTTTGCCTAATTTCTTGACACTCCTCTCTGCTAGAGCAGTAATAGTACAACCAATTCAGGATCGAAGTGTTTCCTAAATCACCAGATCACCGCAGACTTATTACAAGGCCCATAAGCCATATCAGTCACTTTCCCTGCCATCAGCTTGTGATGGCAACCATACCATTCTCCTAAGCATCTAATTTTCTCCTCCTTTTCTCAGAGCATGTCCTTGTTATACATCTGTGCAAAGTACAGAAAAAAAACAGCTCAGCTAGAGCACACAGAGAACGAGGTAAGCACAGCCAATTTCACTCTGCTGCTAGCAGCAAAGTGCTATATTTAGAGCAGCAGAGACCAAAACACGATCCTTCACTGCTGTAAGGGATACTCTGCAGTGAAGAAGGTTCTATGTATACCTCTTTCCAACTTTGACCCTCCCTAGTGAGTCATAGCACAGATCACACATGTGGTGTTGAAGAGGTCAAATATTCTAACCTCTGGCTTCCCAAAGAGAATCACAAGGATTTGGCAGCAGATGGTAAATGTCATTTGATGCAGATGCTTGCACAATAATTAGTTTGAGAGCAAGGGACAAGTGAGACAGAACAAAGTGATCTCCCAGCATGGTCCTCAAGTAACAGTCCAGACAAAGCTGTTTGTTTACTCTTTCAAAGGCTGGCACAAATAAAGGCTGGATGAAAGCCGTCTGGTTTAAGTTCAAGCTTGACATGACGGAGCAGGCTGACTGATGAAGAAAAAAATTCTCAAGGAACACTGTCCATCGCTGCCACATCAACTCAAGGTATCTCTCAGCCCATCACCACTGACGTGCAACACTTCAGGGGCTACTCAGCACATTCCCTTTCCTGGACTACAAACAACTAGCTCTGACAAGATAGAAGTGCTTCTGAGTAGCAAAAAAGGCATCCAGGAGTCTCTTGAAAAAGCCCACTTTGTGCCCAATTTTTTAAATTAAAAAGTTACTATTGCTCTTTTTTTTTAAGGAGAGAAAAAAAAAAAGCCACTTTTTTGCTATTTCCACCCTGTAATGTTTACATACATACCACACCAGTTCAGTAAAAATGCAATAGCGGTCCCCTGGATCAGGACACTGAGGTTGTATTACGAACTATGCTTTTGACTGGCTCCCAGAAAATACTACAGAGAAGTCTGTATTTCCAGTTATTACACAGGAAATCCTTGATACACAAGTGCCACCTGTCCACTATGACAAACTGCAGGAGGTAGGCATCCAGAACACTTCAATGAACCCTAACATATGAACAATTATACTGGATCAAACAATTACTTTCCAAACTCAGTGTTCTCTGTCTGATAGTGTCTATTATGGTGGATGCTTGAGGAAAGAATACAAGAACATGACAAATACAGACTGCCTGTTACCTCTGCATATTTCTCAAGCTTCTAACACTCAGCAGATTGAGGACTTCATGAGCCACATCTTCCACCTGGAACGCAGTGCTTAACAACCCCTGATCAATCTATTCTTCACATCCTCCTTTTGGAAATACTTCAGTTTTTTTACGTCTACAATGTTACACAGTGGAGTCCCAAACCTTGTGCTTCACGGAACAAATACTTTCTCTGCTGTTTGTCTCCTCCTTCTTACACAATTCAACTAGCAAATAAACAACACTGTTCACTTTCTGTATGCCGTTCATTAAGAAATCTCCATTCAATTCTCAGTAGTTATTTTCTAAGCTGAAAAATCTCTTCATACAGAACCAGTTCTATAACCCCCAAACCTTCCACAGAAAGAATAAAAGTCACAATTCAAGGGCAAAATGTCCCAAGAGTGACACATGATTCAAACTACAACATTTACATGTCTTGTTTTCATCTCTTGTATGAGATTCTGTCACATATGCACTAAAGTTCTCCAAAACTGGACACGAAGGCATGCCAGACCCCACTGTTTGAACAGGCTTACTCTATAAGTAATGCAAGTTTTCCCTAAATTCTTTAACATCTCACTACATTGTCCACATAGCTAGCCTTTCAGGACCTTACTCCAGACCCAGAGCAGAGATCCAGAACTGTGAACAAGATATTTAGACTGAGGTTCACACAGTACCTGCTCAGAGCAATCACAACAGGAGATCTCATCTGTTCTCTATTACTACTTATGGTAGATTCTGAAAACAAGAAATTAAATCTGTCTGTATCATGCGAGACAAGCACCAAGAAGTGAGTTTGCTCTCTAAACCTTAGGCCGTAAGCATGCCACTTTGTAGCAGCTGCAGGGCCACAGACACTTCAGAGAGCTCCTTGTATAACAGAAGCCAAAACACATTAGCTTGCCAAGTTTTCAAGGAAGTGTTGGTCATCGGTATAGCACTGACAGGAAAGAAATCTAGTTTAGAAGCAGCTGAGATATTTCTCCTCTTCAAAAAGAGAATAGCACTGAATAATTTTGATAAGAACTTTTGAAAGCAAGGTAAAGGATTCACAAGCAGCTGCACACAAAGTGACTATCTGACTAGCACAAGGAAGAAACCAAGATCTCACCATTCTGACATATTTTCATCTGAGCCCTGTTTCTGCTCATCAGCTTCACACTCCATCCGCTCCTTCCTTCCACCTTTGCTAAGGAAGGACCTGTTCTCTCCTGATTCACGACGGCCATGACTGGATGATGTCCAAGGGGTATTTTCTTTCCAGCGTGAAAGACACTGTTTCTTGGCTGACTTGAACCTGCAGCCCCTCTCATAGTTCCACTCTGACACCCTGAGCTTTTGCTGGAGACTGGCAGCCACCTCAGATGTCACACGTTTCACTTTCCGTCGGCGCCTGAGAGGTCGACAGGGTGCATTCTCTGTAAAGGAGTCTGACTCATGCCACGAGTGTTGCTTGCTCCTCAGAGTAGCACTGAGAGCCGGGTGTCGTTTGGCCACTGCCATGTCATCAGAGTCACTAAAATTGGCTGTCAGCACCTCACGGCAATCCTTGACAGCTTCGTCCAAACTTGACTCTGAGGCCTCACTGTAGCAGCAGGCGTGCTCTGCCTGATGTGTGAAGTCTGAGCGTCGTTTACGACCCCGTCTCTTGCGAAGCTGCCGCCGCTGCTGACGTGGACTTAGGGTCATCTCTTCCCATAGCTCACCTAGTTTGTTTTGTTCTGAAGTTTGCTCTAAGGCTGAGGCCAGGTCATGCACCAGTTCATCCATTGGCAATGCCTACAAAAAATGACAACAGACAATTAGCACCAGCCACAAATTCCACTAGCCCAGAGCATGCTATAGCTTCTGTAACATTAACCAAGTTACATACTTACTTTGGAGTTGTCTGGGAGAACCCAATGCAAGACAACTGCCACTTCCTGGGCTAGCGCTTACTCCCCCCTTTTGCAAGGATTAAAACATTTTTCTAACCACAGTAGCAGAGATCTTGATATTGCAGCAGTTGGGTCAAGTGCTTTCTGTCTGAAAAGGCCTTAAGGTTGCAGCTTTTGCATTGAAGCAACATGCTGTATTACACATCTTAAGGTTACGATAGCCAACAACTAGTTTACCAACTGTTGCCAGTAAGCCACAGAGAAGGGTTAGCCTGCTCAGTAAACAAAAAGCCTTCCAAAAAGTAGACAAGCAGCAAAGCTGAAGGTAAAACAGACAGTAAAACAGACAGTTTGCAAGCTGGCATCAGTACAAGGGGGAAATGAGGCACGCAGGACCCTGCGCTCCTTAGAACAGCGTGTATGAGACCAAGCCCCAACTCCTACTGACAAAAAAATCCCATCCCTTCCACTCAGGACTGCCACTGTGCCAAGCCCAAAGTCCTGGACAAATCCCTCACCTCACCACCTCCCTCTCCCTGCTCATGTTTTGCAGTAGCGGAATTTCTCCTCCCACCGGGCTCAAACACCCGCACTTCCAGCCCGGTGGAGCACCTGCTGCCGCAGGCCGTTCGCCTTAGTCCGAGCGCCCTCAGGGTAGCCGGCCCCGCCGCCTCCCTCCTCTGAGAAGCCAGCGCTTCCGCCAGGCAACCCCGCCGGGAAACCACTACCCTCACGGCTCTCCTTCACGCACTCACCACCACTCCGCCGGGCCTTACCGCCACCCCACTCACCGCCCAGCGTCCCGCTCCACCACCCCCTCGTCACCGGCGCTTCCGGCCTCCTCGGGCCACTTCCTCCTCGCCCGCCCCGCCTGGAGGGCGGGCCTGGCGGCGGCGGGGCGGGTGAGGGTTGGCCCGGCCGAGAGGCCGCTGCGATCCGCACGGCGGCCTCCCGGCCTGGAGAGCCCCGCCCCACCTCTCAGACCGGGATGCCAGCGTGTTGGTGACTGCTCGGCGTCGGTTTGCGCTCCGCTGTCGGAGCCATTACAGATCATTTACCTGCTAACGGGGCCGCCTTCGCCATATACTTACCCTTGAGTTGCCTTTTTTTGGGGGGTGGGTTGTATTTCTTTTAATAAACTCAGTACTCAAAGTCCTCCATTTCGCTGCTAATTTCCAACTTGACATGCACAATTACAGTTATCTCCTACATTACCACCTCACCTCTCCTTGAGCCTTGTACCTCTTTTCGTCTCGTTTTACACAGCACTAGCAGCCACCAGAGTAAACCCAGGTGTGACTCTGCCACCATCCACTTTTGCTTAGCATTCCTTTTTATTTCCACTCTTCCACCTTTGTTTTGTTGTTTTTTAACCCAGCCAGCTGCACTGATGTTCCACCCAACACCAGGCCATTTTCAAGACAGGGTATCAGAGGGGCTGCTGAAGTTCAGGTAGATGATGTTTGTGACTTCACTAATTTTGTAAATTCTATTAAGGTAATCAGGTTTGTCTGATGTGATTTGTTCTCTATAAATCCATCCTGCTGCTTATTGCTCATAGATCTCTTATCCTTTGGTTTTCTGTTGTTGGTGTTGTTTGGGGTTTTTTGTGTGTTTTTTTTGTTTGTTTGTTTGTTTTTGGTTTTTTTACTGCCTCATTTTATTCCATCATGTCACCAGGAACAGAAGTTACTCTGAAAGGGTGATAATTGCTAAGATCATTGCCTCTTTACTCTCTGCTCAAAGACTAGTAAAGCACTTCCTTTTTCTTAGTCCTCTGGCACCCTCCCTAGTTTGTCAAGATACTTAAAAAATAACTGAATCCTCGACTTTGCCACTAATTCCTGCATCCCAATAGGACTGCCATCATTTTGCTTCACAGAGATTTCCACATATTGTTTCTCTAACTAGTCCTCTATGTCAGTCTGAGCTGTCACTGTAACATTTTCATTACCTTCAAGTTCTTTGAGAAATTTCCTTGGAAAAGAAATATTAAAAGAAGAAAACCAGTCATTAGGTAGATAATTGTTATCCTGTTTCCAATAGCTGACTTCCTTTAGGTTCATTTCTGTGCACCAATTTGTCTGTAAAATTCTGTCTTTGTTTTTATAACACTTTTGGTGGTAGTAAGTCACCCTACTCGCCTTCAGTATTTTGTTTTTTCTGCCAGCTTCCTATTTCTAATACAGGAGTTTTCTTTTTACTCTCAGATCTGAGAGCCAATCCTTCCTAAAATCTAATCCTGTTTCACCACTGCAATCCCTTTTCATGCTTCAGGATATAAACCAGCTACAAACTGTCTGCGTTAGAGAGAAACTCCCCTGATGGGAAGGTTATTCTGTAAACATCCACTTCAGAGCTTCTTACCCCTTCATTTCAAGCACTCAGTGCTGTCATTCCAGGCAAGATAACAAACCAGTCAAACAATTATGTACACAAAATACTATGTGTGGATGTCTTGCAGAGATGGCAACAGAAGCCCACTCTATATTCTTCTCCCTTCATTTTCCCAACTAGTTCACTGTTTTTCTGTTGGTCAACAAATTGTTTTGCAACTGGTATAAACTGTACTCCAGTTTCATTTGCCATTTTTCACATTTCAAACCACATTTCAGCAGATGTTAGCATTTGGCCCGAGTCAGGACAACAGACTGGTGCGCCTGCTTGTGCAAAGCATTCAGCACTCTTAGACCGAGTAGATTGTTATACGTTACTGCGTTTTGTACCTACGGGTTTCTTTTTCCTGCCCAGAGACTGTGGTCACCAGTGCTAAACTGTTGCTGGGCCTGGAGGTGGGAGAGCAGATGTTCACTATGAGATGTGTTTCCAAGGTGAGCAGGAGAGGAAGCTTGGCTCTTGCTGCAAAACCTCTGCTGAACTCTTCTCTGACAGGCAGCAGAGAAGTACAGGCCAGTAGGAGAGGAAGAGTTAGAGAGGTTGTTGCTCTACCCAAGCAAATTATCTGCCTGGTCCCATGGTGTTTCTCAGTGAAACCTTCTAGGGGTTAAAAGAAAAAAAAGAGACAGAAAGGGGACAAGAGACAAAGAGAGGAATAAAGTCAAAAAATGTGCCGTGAAGCTTCTTGCAGCAAAACGCAGAGAAAGTCATTTCCAACTTCTTTCATCTCAGAGATGAAGCCACTAAATAAAAGGGCAGCACAGAACACAAGGGCTTTTAATCTGTCTCATCTCCTTCATAATAACTGCAAATTTTCCCTGGGCTCCTGGGAGTGAGCCTCTTTCCTCTGTCTTTGCCTTATCTCCCCCCTCCATATTTCACAGCCAGCTCGGCTCCCCTCACTCGGCTGCCCCCGGCCTAGTCTCTGAGAGGCCTGTGGGAGCCGCCAGCTCCCAAGGCCTCATTGTTCCCGGCTTGGGAGGAAGCTCAGGGAGGGAATTGAAGGCAAGTCAAAGGGAAACGGCATCATCGCTGCTTCATTAATGGGAACCTTTCAGCAGAAAACATATCAGAGCGAGGTCTTTTCAGAGGCAGTAATTAGCAATTTGGAGCCTTCCCCCCTCAGGAGATGCAGCTGAGATCTAACAAGTGGGAGCGGTGCTCGGCTCCTTTTACGCTTCATATTTATTGTTTTTTCACTTTCTCCATCTTCCTCCCATTGTCCAGCCTCCTCCTCATTGCCAGATAAGGGCCCTTTATTAATCGCTCTCTTTTAATTCTTCATTAATGATAATAACTTTCTCTGGTGCACGGAGAGGAGTTAATCTTTCCTGAGTATTGCGAAAGGACAGGGCTGAAAGGGAGGGGGCGAAGTAGTGCATGGTGGACAAGGCTATACTGCTACATTTTCCTCCTGCCCCATCACCCAGAGGGAGTTTCTGAAGACATTGGCTGTCAAGCTGTAAGATCACCATCGGAAAGTTTCAGTTTAGTCAAGCTGTGTGGTTTTAGTGGGATGTACCTTGGCTTAGAGATCCAGCCCTTACCAGAAACAGAGGGAGAGACCTTCTCTGCATGTCTTTGCTGGCAAAAACAACACCTGGGTGCTGTGGGCAATGGGTGGAAGCTGAGGCATAGGAGGATCCATGTAAACCCGAGGAAGATTTTCTTCAGTGTGAGGGTGATGGAGCACTGGAACCAGCTGCCCAGGGATGTTGTGTAGTCTCCCTCTCTGGATATATTCAAGAACCATCTGGATGCATTCCAGTGTGATCTGCTCTAGGTGACCCTGTTCTGGCAGCGGGGGCTGGACCAGACGACCTTTCAAGGTCCCTACTGGCCCCTGATATTCTATGATTAATGTGATTAACAGGTTGTGTCAATTTGTCTTCTCAGAATGCTTCCTCAGACACCTTCAAAGCTGAGCTTCCAACACTACCCAAGCCAAAACAGCATCTGAATGTGGAAATCAATGGTATCTGGGATGCTCTGCACATAACGAGACCCTCTCTGGTGCCTCCTCCCGGCAACTAGTGCAGTCTTCTTTGACTTGCTTCAAGGCACTTGTTGAACTGAAGAGGCCACTCTATGACTGGGGACATCTGCGCGAGACGACTGCCACCAGGCTGGCTAAGCATAGGCAGTATGCTCCAGTTCTGAGGTCTTTTTGAGGGTGAAGTGATTACCAGGCCTATATCTATGTTCCCTTGAGTAATTTCCTGCCATCACCTTTGGTGTTCACTTAATCTGGACTTTGAAGGATTCCTGATAGTTCCAATAGTCAGGGATGATCTGTATTTCAATGTCCTGTGATAGAATAATGCTTGATTTTCAGCAACTCTAGTACACTGTGTAGAGACATCTAAAAGAACTTTCTAGCTATGAACTTGAAGTAATATAGAAAGTGGAGATAGCCTGACTGTAAGTGTTGCATTTTAATCTCCCAGTGCGTCGAGCTAGTCCCATTAAGTGTGGCCTGGCTTTTAGAGCTTGTTGTTTGCCCACAGCATCTCTTCATGAGTCCGAAAGACTCATGAAAGGAAAAGGATTTCACATAACATCAATAAATGAATTCTGTATTTTAAATGATACATCTATTCTTTAGACTCACAAAATCAGATCTTCTTTGGTCTCATACTGCTCCTCTGTACTGGCAGGCCCACAGGGTCTATCAAATCACCTTCTCCACCCTTTCTGCCTCATTTGTCACAGAGAGGCTGTCTGCCTTTTCACATCTGGCAGACGATGGACGAAGTCTGCATGGTGGAGACAGAAAGAGCTGAAGTGAGGGGAACCAGGAGGTTTGTGGAACCTCATGTGTATGAGGGCTGCCCTCCTTCCAGTATTGTGTGCTGAGCACTGAATTGAGATGCAGATCCTACCTCAGCCAGGATTCACAGAGACTCTGTGGCTGCTAGCAGTCAGCTGAGCAATATCATGGGCAAAGTACTGCTGATGCACAAGTCAAATTCCCAACTGCTGTGGAGAGTACTCAGTAGATGCAGATGTGATTATAACTGTGTCAGGTGAGAGACAAGGTGCCACAGATGCAAAGTTCCTTGGGAAAGACATTTTTAAAATTAAGAGACATCAGTTTTTCTTAGATCCTTCCATGGAAATGACATTAAATATAGCAAGCTGTATGTTAATAATACTATAACTTGGAAGCAAGAACTAAATAAAAAGGTAAGTTGAGCACAAGCAAGGCAGGAGCCAAAAAAAAACACTAAACAAATAATAGAAATCTCCTTCCTTAGTCTTGCAACTGAAAGCCTGATCATGAAGCTACTCTTTTCTTCTCTAGCATGTTTTATTTCATAATTTTGCTTAGTTTAGCGATAGATCAAGGAATAGTCTGGGCTCTTAATACAGTGCCTGTCCACTTGCCATTGCTCGTGTGACAACAGTGGCCTCTGAGCTATTCAGAGGGGCATTTAGCAGTCTTCCATCCAGCCTCAGGGACACAACTATATTTCCTGAGAATGCTCTGATATTCAGAAAAGAAATGCATTTGCCATGGCAGCAGAGAGCTGGCAGTGGAACCAGTGATGCTGGTAACAGCTGGAACTTAGTGGATGTTAATGCTGGCTGGTAGGAACTGAGTGCTAGCTTGCCCTCAGCAAGAACAAGTGATGTTTCAAAAGCTGTAGACCTCAAAAGAAAGCCAGCATAGCCAAGGATGGGCATCACCCACAAGGACTGGTGAAGCCTCAAGGAGATTGGAATGATGCCTTTTATAGTTATAAAAATTGCAGGTTTTGCTTCCCCAAAGAGAAGTTGTGAAGTCTCCAAGCCTGGAAGTTTTCAGGCCCAAGGCTCCATTCAATCTGGTCTAGTACAAGATGTCTCTTGCTCCTCTCCCCTGTCCCTGCATCTTGAGGTTGTCTACCTGTTGCAGTAAGATAACTTGGTACACAGAAGAGCAGGGCTTATGTAGAGCTGCAAGGCAGGTCACAATTCTGCATAAAGTAGGGAAGCAGGGCTTGCCAGAAGGCCTCATTGGATTCATTGTCATTATTTGTTTGAGGGGAAGGTGCTTTGCTTGTTGGATGTGTGAACCGGGCTGGGTGTTTCAGCCAGGGTCACACTCATTAGAATCATAGAATCATAGAATGGTTTAGGTTGGAAGGGACCTCAAGGATCATCCAGCTCCAACCCCCTGCCATAGGCAGGGACACCTCCCAGTGTCCCACCTCCTAGAGTAACCCTGCAGGTTGACTGGCATCTGTAGGTTGGTCTGGACCAAAGGGCTTATTTTTAAATATAAAGTAACTACACATATGGAATCTATAAAAGTCTAGTTTTAGAAAGCAACTAGGATGACAGGATTTTCTGAGTCACAAGTGTCACTGGAACACAGTTGCATGCAACAGCAGCTGGATCCCTGCCCTAGGCTGCACTCATCTTCTTCCTGATGTCCAGACTAGTCTGCTGATAGAATTCTTGCTCATTCCTCCTACCATTGTTTTCTGTCCGCAGAACATATTTCTGCGGACCAGCATATTTGCCTGGTCCTTGCCTCTTTTTGTGCCAGACCCAAGCAAATCAGCTGCAAGCCCCTGCCCTTGAGCAGATCCTGCTTGCTGCCTTACATGGCTTTTGTGTGCCAGGTACCGCGGCTTTCCGTGACCACTCCCAGCACAGGTACTCCCTGCTCCTACCTCGTACTGTGGCCATGGGAGCATTCAGTGCTGACATTGCAAGCCTTTCAGAGGCCTGAGAGCGCTTCCTGCTAAGGAATGGATCTGCGGGGAGGGGGAAGGGAGCAGCCTGACAATCCCCTTCGAATTATAAACATATCCTCTTTAAATACATTTCTAAGGATAACATTTGTATTACTGCGTCCTGTGGCTGCTGATAGGGCCCTGCTTATCGCCTCGGTCTCTCCTCCTTTCTCTAGGTCCTGCTGGGAAAGGTCCCTATCTGGAGCCGAGCTGGCAATCCTCCGCCAAGCAATTGTTTCAGTCGAGGGGAAAAATTAATTTCTGCCTATCGTTAATTGAGAGAATTGTGTTGAGAGCTGGGAGGGGGGGCTGGCGGGGGGGAGTGGGGGATGGAGTGGGGAAGAGAGAGATCGTGTTATTAACAGTGTCCCTTTCATAACCAAATACCCTGATTTCCATCAGTGAGATGAGAGGCTCATTACAGCAAGGAGGTGATTAGAAAACTTGGAGGAGCTATCAGACTAAGCAGGAGAATGGCAGGGAATTCGGAAGGGACTCCCAGCAGAAGGGCAGCCACATCAACCAACCACCCCCTCTCACCCTCACTGCCATCTCCTTCACCCCTCCTCTCCCTGTCAACCCAAGTGACACCCTACCCACATCTGAAGAAAAAGCAATGAAGAGGTTCCAAAGATGAGCAGTTTTAGTGTCCAGAGAAATGAATTTACATGATGGCAGAGCCTGCACTCTCCAAAGCCCACTAGAGGTCTTCAGCTTCTAAAGGCCCAGCTGACAGATCATCTTAAATGCCTTTTCCCAGTGGTCAAAGAAGAAGATGCACACAAGAATGTTGGCCTCCTTCCCAACATGCACAGCTATTCAGAGTGTCTCTCATTAGCTGATTCCTCAACAGGTTGCTAAAAACTAGGACCCCTGACTGTCTCGCTCACAGAAGTGATGCACAAAAGGAAGTAAACTATCCCAGACTGTACTGTGGTCCAGCTTTTGTGCCATTCTTTCCATGCATGTCTCCTAAAATATTTCCCCTATTACAGAGGTTTCACTGCTGTGATACAGCCTACCATCTCTCAAGCCATCTCATGTACAATGTTTACATCTTCATGAATTTGTCCTTCAATTCACAATCACTCTCCTGACAAATGACTACAGAATCCTCTTGATTTCTGACATTGCTAGAAATAACTTTCTCCCTCTTCGGGAATGTAAGAAGCCTTGAAAATTCATTCAGCCCACATAAACACGTGGGGATGGGACTAGGAAAAAGCTTGCGCCTCTCCCACTTTGCATGTGAACAATGCAATGAAAAACCATCATTTTAACCTTAGTTAATACATTAGTTATTAGGATTTTTTCTAGTTAGTCTGTTGTCAATGCTGTTCCTAATACTGTCAAAAATCTTGCCCTGAGATGACAAAATGTTTTGGGTTTTTTTAGCAAGGCCAATGCTGGAGGGGAAAGCTACAACAGAAGTCAGTACCAGAAGAGCAGCTGCAGATGAAAAACTGAAAGGCTGAACTCTTCTCTGACAAAAGCTATTCCTCTAGGTTAAGAATGAGGGGCAGATTGCCTCTGTAGACCACAACAGACTCAGTGCTGGCACGGCATTTGCCATGATGATGTGAAAACACAAATACTTCTCATCTGGATCATGCAAAAGAATGCAAAGGCAAACAAAAATGCTCACTGACATAGTGTATGGAGTTCTACATAAAATAGCACAAACAATCTCTCCTAACTCCCACCACTGCCAGATCTCCTACCTTTTCTTGGTCCAATCCCATCCACCCACGACCATGAACTGAGCTCTAGTAACTTCCATCTCCTCTGGGAGATCCAGACAGAAATAGACTCTCCGCACAAAGCAAGCCCTCCCATCTAACACCACTGGCAACAAGTAGAAGATGTGTCCAGAAATATATGGTTTCTTGTAAAGCTAACTAATGGGCAGAGTAGTCACCAAGATCCACTCAATCCTTAGCTATTTCTCTTTGTTCAATTACTGGCAAAGAGGAGACTGTTAATGGACAGTTAAGAGCAGGCCCAGAGCCAGACTTAAAGATCTTTGAGGCCAGAATGATTAGTGAGAGTCTGTGTATTTAGTCTTTTGTCTTTAATGCGGTGCCCATTTCTTGTCTTGTGCAAATCACCACTCTGTGGAAACAGAGAAGACTGCTTGTCATAAGTAGTTTGTGTCTTGAAATTATGGATTACTCCTGTTGACTTCTTGTAAAGATGATGAGGGCTTAGGCTTTAGTTCCTAGTATCACCAGTCAACTCACAGATGAGGAAGAAAATCCCATAGGTAGCTCTAACCTAATACAATTGGTAATAAGGCCAACACAGGCTTCGTGCCAACCCTTCAGCTAATCTGACCTCTGGCCAGAGGGGTTCTAGCGACAAAATACAATAGCACAATAGGCAGCCTGACTCAGGGACAAAGCACTCAGTTGTGGGCAGATAGATATTAATGCCATCTCACCAAGCCTTAAACAGCTAGGACTCCACAGAGGCTACTGTAAGCCAGGAGCCTCCAGCTTTGGATACCAAGTCTGAACTTTTGTTCTGCAGTCATTTATCCCAGTTTGCCTTCCAGTGGGGATGTCTAGACCTTGCATCTCAAACCAAAATTAATCAGGCATTTGCAAAAGCCTCCACTATCGGCTGTTTTCTTCCTCAGACAGTATTCTGCCACCAACTTTGGAAGGCTGCAGCAGTAAGGTCTGAAAAAGAGGCTATATGACTGTGTGTCATAGTCTCTCTCTGCAGCCCATCATAAAGTAGAAAAGAAGAGAACCTGCATGGTCAGCCTCCTGCTAAATCCATCCCAACTGATGGCTCTGAAGTGTCAATTATAATGACTAGAGTGGAATGAGACTGGGAAAGAGGACAACTAGAATATGTAAAAGGAAGAGAAAGGGGAGGTGTTTGGGGGAAAAAGAGCCAAGTAATGACAGTAAACCAAGGACAGTGACTGAGATAACACAAGAAGATGGATGGGAAAGAGAAGAGAGGATTGCAGCTTCTCAAAGAGAGGAAAACGCTGAAAAAGGGAAAAAGAACTTAAATATTACAGTGATATAAGAGCTACACAGTCATTTCATTAAATGGGTCAGTGGGAAAACAACATGGATGTTGATAAATGGTATACAAAGAGAAAAAAAAAAGGCAAGTGAATTAACAGAGAAGGTGGGAACCAAGCAAGGCAGAACAGGTAGCCTCAGTGCTACTGAGCCGAAATGACCAACATTGCTATTTGTTATTACTTGCTTGGCGATTACCATGTATCCAACTTCTCTTTGCCTCTGTGCCTGGTCTGTCAGTATGAAATTCGAAAGGGACACTACCATTGTGCTCACACATTTCTGCATTAGCAGACATTAATCTAGATCTTATAAAGAGTCAGCTACAAAAAACAAGAGCATAACTGAGCTCCACCAGAGCATACGGAATTATCTCAGCAAGAAGAAAGCTCCCTCACACTCAGAGCCAGGTCTGCTGAAACCACTTCTGGTGCTCGTACTGCTTGGGCACTGTTTGGTGATGTAGAGAACCAAAGAGTGGTTAGGTGGAGCCCTTGGAGAGAATGGGATGACAGTAAAAATGCTTAAAACCAGTTCATAGGGCAACTCTGAGATGTTCTTACAATCTCTGGTGTCCCAGCGAATCCCATGGCAAGGCAAGATGGGACAAACCCTATGCTGGCATAGGGAGCATGCACTTCCCAGCCTATTTCCTCCAGGTCAGCACAGAGAAATAAGTGAGATTAGCCAAGCTCATGGAGCAAAATAGAGCATGACACCTGCACAAAGAGGGACAGGCAAACAAACAGCTGTAAGCAGAGAATATGAGAGAATTTCAAGAGGAAGAGTTCGAAGAACAGAAATGTGACTACAAAGTGAAAGAGAGCAAGGGTGAATTAAACAGAGAGAGATGGAGACATGGGCTGTGTTTGAAGGAAAGAGCATTGAGGAAGAAAGGAGGGGGCAAAGTTGGAGGCACTCTGTGAGTTCAGAGCAATCTCCATTCTCTACAGTGCTTTCTGTTTAAAAAAATAAAAAAGGAATGATGGAGAAGGGGAGAGAGTCAGACAAGTTTAATGATGTGTGTTCAAAGCTCAGATTGGAAAAATGACAGAGAAAAGCAGCCTGTTTCGGCTCTAATAAATTGTTCTTTGCTGTAAGAGACGCCTGTCGCAGCATTAATACAGGGCCCTAATACACGGGTCAGGGTTAAGTAATTTTCTCCGGCAACTTAAGCGAATAATGAAGCTGGCAGCGGCTAGTGGCGCAGTGGGAGAGATGGCCCGGGCCGCCAACACTTTGTCTTCATTTATTATGCCAGCTCTCATGATTTGGGTACTGGCTGCAGCGACGGGAAGCCTCCACCAAGGAGATATCGCTTCATTTCAGCAAGGTAATGAAAGCTGGGATGGGGGGAGGATAAACCAATTTGCTGGCTGACATGGGAAGGAGTGATTTGCAGACCTGGGGAAGGGAGGGGGGCGACCAAGCAAGCGGAAGCACAAGGCTAAACCAAGAGGGGTGCTCAAGGCCCTTCCCTGAGATAATGGTGCTGTGTGTTTGTGGGGAGGGCAACAGAGCAGGACCAAGCAGGAGGGCATGGTGGGGCTGGAGACCAACACATGTCAGGATCTGAGGCTGTAGGGAGCAGGGAAGAGCCACCAGGAAGGACAATGTGGGCAGGAGAGGCTGATGGAGAAGGCAGCAGCAGGACCAGGTGAAAGGGGCTGATAAAGTAAAGCTGAGGTAGAGGAACATGTAATGGTGGGATAATGGAAGATAAGCAAAAAGCAGTCATGTGAAGGTTCACAAGAAGCAAGGTGAAAGGGAGAGCAAGGGTTGTTGTCCTAGCACTGCAGGGAAGAGAGACCTTCACGAGTAACCTTTCTAATACATAGACACTCAGGAATTGGAGTTACAGAGCTCACTGAAGTTCATCCTCACTGAGCCTGTCACTCCTCTCATGAGGAAAAAACTCCAGATGAAGAACAAGACAACCTTGCAGCCATATAGAATCATAGATTGTTTGAGTTGGAAAAGACCACTAAGATCATTGAGTCCAATTGTTGACCTAATACCACCACAGTCATTAAGCCATGACCCAAAGTCCCATTGCTACATGGTTTTTTGAACACTTTCAAGGGGTGATGGCTGCACCGCCTCTCCCTGGACAGCCAATTCCAATGCCTGATCAGTCTTTATGCAAAGAAATTTTCCTGATATCCAATTTAAGTATCCCCTAGCGCAACTTGAGGCCATTTCCTCTCGTTCTATCACTTGACACTAGGGAGAAAAGAGCAACCCCCACCTCAGTGAGGTGGGCAATGAGGTCTCCCCTCAGCCTCCTTTTCTCCAGACTAAACTACCCCAGTTCCCTCAGCTGCTCCTCATAAGACCTGTTCTCTGGACAAGCTCCAGCAACTCAATGTCCTTCTTGTTGTGGGCCCAAAACTAAACACAGTATTCCATGTGTGGTCTTACCAGGGCTGAGTACAGGGGCACAATCACTTCCCTACTGCTGGCCACGATGTTGTTTGCCTTCTTGGCCACCTGGGCACACTGCTGGCTCATGTGAGCTGGCTATCAACCAGCACCCCTAGGCCCTTTTCTGCAAAGTAGCTTTCCAATCATTCTCACCCAAGTTGCATGGGGCTGTTGTGACCTAAGTGAAGGACCCAGCACTTGGCCTTGTTAAACCTCATACCACTGGTCTCAGCCCATCCAGCCAGCCTGTCCATATTCCTCTGCAGAGACTTTCTACCTTTAAGTATCACCTGCAAAGTTACTGCGGAAGCACTCAATGCCCTCATCCAGATTATTGATAAAGACATCAAGACTGGCCCCAAAACTGAGTCCTGGGAACACCACTTGTGACCAGCCACCAAGTGGATTTAACTTCATTCATCACTACTCTGTGGACCAAGTTTTTCACCCAGCACAGAGTGCATGTGTCTTAGCCTGAACCATCAGTTTCTCTAGGAGAATACTGTTGGACACAGTCTCAAATGCTTCACTGAAGTCCTTCCCTCATGCACTTTGTCATAGGAGGAAATAGGTTTGGCAAGTGGGACCTGCTCTTCATGAACCTGTGCTGTCTGGGCCTGATCACCTGGTTGCCCTGCCCATGCTGCATTCTGGCACTCAAAAAGTTCTGCTCCCTCCTAGAAGAGGAGGAAATTTCTGTTCTGTGCTCCATCCCCACCACATGAGCATAGAGAGTCCATCTGCAAGCCTACTTCTTCAAAGCAGATTAACAATGACCAATTTTGTGGCTAAGCTCCCAAAACATAGGTGTCACTCTGACCAGCCTGGGCATACTGTCTGCGTGGCCATAGTTCCCTGTGATTACCCCTGCACGACCATCCTTTCTCCTCAACTAGAGAGGACATATGCCTAGTGGCTCGGATGCCATCTTTGTCCCTGCTTTAAAATACCTGCATTACTCAGAGCACAGCCTTACTTCCTTCAAGATCCATGCTCCCTACTCCCAAAGCAGTGAAAGGAATGGAAGCAATAAGAGCCCTGGCAGAGTCAAGTCTGAGACTCTTACACTTTCTTTTCCTCCCCCTCCTTTGATGTGGGTTAAGGATTTCCAATAAGGACCAAGTGTGTTGGAGGCTTAACAGTGCAGTCTCTGGAGGAACAGGCCAATTTCACACTAATCTTCCCTATGAAGGGAGAGAGCATCGGAAGCAAGAATTACATCAAAGAGAAGTTAATGCTGAGAAGCAGACGACAAAAAGGAGCTGCTTTCAGTTTCAAATGAATACACACAGCTGGATTAAGAGATCAGGCAGCTCAAAGCCTGTATCACAAGCTTTGGTACCCAGGATTTAGCCAGCAGGGAAGAGTTCTGATCTGGGGGCTCTTTTGAAAGGACAGGAGGGTCTTTATGGAGCACTGCAGGTATTTGAGAAGAGCTGGTAGAAGGCAGGGAGGCTTATCTCTTGGTCTGGCCTCCGCTGACCTCTTCTAATAAATATCACAACAAACTCGAATAACGAGATAGGTTTGTGCAGCCTACACAGCTCCTGAAGCCCTTTGGTTAGTAAGCAGTTACCTTGTCATTTTCCCCTGCCGACTTTGGCCTGGGACATGGTGGCTGTGTGGGGAAGAGCCCTGCAGGTCCTGGAATGCAGACAGTCGTCCTTTCCCTCATGGCAGGAGGTGCATTCAACTCCAAATGCAACTAGCAACGGCAGATGGTCTGGGCTGGCTCTCTGATATAAACCGCACCCTCCAGAGGCAAGGCGAGCAGAGGGTGATGGCGGTAATGTGTCTGTTGTCCCGTTTTAAGTGGTGCTGAAGTGAGCCCCGGTGTGCTCCCCGCGCCGGCAGGCTGACAGTTGTAAATCCCGCGATGAATGAAGGCATCGAGCCCTATAAAGCTGGCGTCTCTCCACGCATCTCCGCTTTGATTGACTTGTCGGCTTTCTAAGGCTGACTCTATCAGCTCCTTGCTGCCTCCAATTCCAGGTGTGATTTAGTTTGGAGATGAGAGGTGACAGTTAACATTGGTACTCGTCAGTGTAGATCAGACACAGTCACGCTGTCTTCTCTTGGCTCGCTCTCTCACCTCCCCCACACTCACCTCCCCTCCGGTATCTGCCACTCCAATCTGTTGCTCTCATTCTCCCTATTTATCCACATCCAGTCCCTCTCTTTACCACCATAACCTTTTGCCTCCCACCCTCACTGACAGAGCTCATCAAAGAATGGTAGGGGTTGGAAGTGACCTCTGGAGATACCTAGTGCAACCCCCCTCCTATGCCTAGATCAGGTTGCACAGGAGTGTATTCATGCAGGTTTTGAAAGTCTACAGAGAAGGGAACTCCACAATTTCTCTGGGCAGCCTGTTCCAATGCTCTGTCACCCTCAAAATAAAGGATTTTCTCCTTAATTTCAAATGGAACCTCCTGTGTTATAGGTTGTGCCCACTGACCCTTGTTCCATCACTGGCCACCACCGAGAAGAGCCCAGAACCATACTCATAGCCTCCAACCTTCAGATGTTCATATGCACTGATGAGATCCCTTTTCAGTCTTTCTTCTCCAAACTAAAGAGTCCCAGATCACCCAGCCTCTCTCGTTGCATTTGTTGAAGAAACTTCTCTGGTGCAAAGACTAAGAACAGCTGCTTTGGTTTGTTCTCTCCAGTCCCCTGTAAAACTAAAGAAGCAATATCTAGCAAATAGTCCCTGACAAATTTAACCTATTTCTCCACTGATGGGTTGGGTTCTCTCAAGTGTATTTGCTGTCTGGAATTTACTACACAGTTTGGATGAATGAATTTGGACTTGAGGACAGAATAAAAGAGGGATGTTTCACTTGGCATGAGAGATTGCAACTGAACTGTTCAGTGTGAAAGAGCTTTTTGTAGTCCATGTGCTGTAATACCTTAGAACAGTCCTACAACCAAGGTTTCTGACACAAATGCTGAGATTTCACATCTTGAACTCTGTTGTGGTAGACCTGTATAGGCCAAAATAGGCTTATATGTGTCTTGGCTTGCCCAGACATGTTTATTTTTTGCTCTCCCTCCTCCTGCTATAAGGAGAAGCAACCACAGGAAAGATGACAAAGAACCTGCATCTATTGAGTCTAACTCTGGCTTGCCCAGACATGTTCCCCTGTTCTCCCTCCTCCTGTGCTGGGGGAAGCAACTGCTAGAAATGAAAACAAAAGCCCTGAGTTAATCTAATATGGTCAAGCTTGGCAAAGTACCATTCTGATTGGCTAATCTATGTCCAAAGGCCCATTAGTCTCAGGCTGTATTGATAAAAAGAGATGAGCAGGTAACACAATGTGCTCGCTGCTTGCTACTTCCTGATTCCATTCCTCGCTGCCTTAGTGCATCTTACACTGCCTGGAAACTCCACTACCTCGAGTTTACCAGGAACAGACTCTAAATGCCTCCACATGATCAGTCTGCATAGCCAGCTTGACATTGTGCGGAGACTGCACGCTGCAAGACATCCTGCCCACACTTGCCAAGATGAGGAGTCCTAGCGACACACAGATCATCCAGAGAAGCCAGGATAAGGCCAGAGATTGTCTCTTTCCTTTCCCCAGCATCCTGTGAAGCCTGAGAAGAATCAGAAGCCTCAGCAGGTGACAAGACCAACAGAAGTCCCTGAAAGTATTTTGGGTACCATCTGAAGCTGTAGCTAGTCCCACAAGTTTGGAAATATTTTGTGAGAAAATATTTAATGCCTCCTGTAATTCACTGATTGCCTTTTGCCATAAGCAGAAAGGAGCTCCTTGAGTCCATCTAGTGGACAAGCGGTATAATTAACCATCCACTGACTGCAAGAACCTTCTCTTCCAGTATAATGTTTGCATTTGCTAGTTATTTCTTAAAGTGTTCTAGTTTTGCCTGTTCCCTGTGTGCATAAATATCCAAACTGCATTTCAAACCTTGTAAATAAGTTTCTGGCGAGATTTAATGTTAATAAACCATGTTCATAGTTATTAACAATCTTTGCTTGGACATCAAAATGAATATTGATTATTCATTTTGCATAATTCACAACAAACTCCTCCTCGATTTAAAACTTACAGCTTTCCAAACATTTCTTGCCAATGCCCATGACCTACAACCCTTATGAAACAAGAGCACAAGGGAAAGGAATCCTACTTTTCATTTGAGTTAATGATTTTAAAATCTCTTGGATGCGTACCCTCCAACTTGGTGTTACTCTTGGTCTCTCATTTCTCAACCACACTCAGTTTCAGGCCCTTGTCACTTCAAGTGACAAGATTTCTTTAAGTTACACTAATAAAAGGCAACTCTTTCATCATCACTACATAAGAGGTGGCTCAGTGGACAATGCATTGGTTAGGTTCACAATTTTCAGTTTCCACTTCCTACCTTTCTAATTTCCAATAGCTTTTGTAGCTGACTCCAAATGAGATCTAATCATATCCCCTTTTCCAGAAGGTGGTCACACATCATCACAAGCTTCATTGTACCAAAGGGTTTGCTCATAGATTTACAGATTGTTTAAGATGGAAGGGACTGAATGGACATCGTAGGATCGGCTAGGAATCCAAAATGATCTCGACAAATTGTTGAAAAGGTCTGGAAGAGGCAGGTCAGCCACCACATACGAATAACACAAAGGCCTATACAACCCCACAGAAGGTGAGAGACATGCAGCACCACATTGCCTCAGCACAGGATATATTGCATGCATGTTTGAAGTGATAAAGCAGATGGACTTGTATGCTTCCCTAGCATACTCCCTCTCCAGTACCTCTGAGCCTGAATAATCAACTGCACAATCATCGGTATGGAAAAGAATCAGGTAGGTAGCAGCACTGTAGAAATAGATGTAAGGAAAAACAGTGAGTCACACGATGAAGGCAAATCCCTGTGCCCAGCTGTTGTGAAAAGGCAGACAATGTACTGGGATGCACTAACAAGAGAACAGTCTATAAGGCATAAGAACTAATCCTTGTGCTCTTTTTTGTGTTAGTAAGGCCTGAGCTGGACTTAGTGGCCTTTTCTCGTTCCTCTCTGCACACTGAAGTACAAGATAAAAGAAGTGGACAAGCCAGAAGGACCCAAGGAAGTTAAGCAAGAATGACTGAGGAGATAGAAATCCTGTCTTGCAGAAAAAAAAGCTGTAACTGAGGTTCAGTCTAGAGAAGAAAAAAAATTTGGCAAAGACATGATGGCAACCTTCAAATACATAGCAGGTTCCTTTGAAGAGACAGGGTCTTGAAGAGTAGGAAAAATTGTAGTTTTAAACTGCATTAAGGGAGATTTAGAAAGCTCAGAGAACTTATCTCTATGTTTAGTAAAGTCTTGATATAATTAGAGATGCTGTGGTAGCACCATAATTTTTCTTAAAGACCAAGTTAGGTAAGCATTTGGAAGGAATCACAAAAGTATCTTTGGGCTTGGAGTAGTTGAATTTGAATTTTCAGCTATATCTTCTCTGAACCTATAAAAATATTGATAACACACTGCTAACTTGACATTACCCATAACACATAGACTCTTTCAAAAATAAACACCTAGCTGAAAATCAGCAGTGGAGCCACTCCAGCATGTGAATGATAATAGGAGGCATTAGCTAACTCCTGTCTGTGCTTCCCAGCATGGCCATGACAGAATGAAGCAAAGAGGAGAAGAGCTGCTATACATGTACCATGACACTGCTAAGAATCTGAAAGGAGTGTGTCCTTTTCTCTTCATGAAAGGCCAAGACACATAATTTAGAGACTGAAGATTGCCTGCTGCAGATATTGCTGAGTTCTGAAATTCTTTCTAAGTTTAGGTAATTTAATGATAAATTAAGTTCTGAGCCCTTGAGCTTCAGTGTGACAACAGTTCTGTCCAGGGCTGGTGAGAAAGAGAGTGTTTAGAATACACATAGCCTTTAATTCAGGCTGCATGAATAATATTTATTCAGAGTAAATATTCAGAGATATTTTCCCTCTAACCATAAATTATTCCTCTGGCTGCCCTTAGAGCCATACCAGTGTAGAAATGACAATTATATGAGAAGGTAGTGAGGTTGGTTTGCTCCTTCTAATTCTTTCTGGTTAAGAGCAGTTTCATTTTGTTTATTGCTCTCTGACATCTGTATGTAACCACTTCACAGAATCACAGAATGTCGGGGGCTGGAAGGGACTTCAAAAGATCACCCAGTCCAACTCCCCTGTCACAGCAGGATCACCTATACCAGATCACACAGGAGCACATCCAGGTGGGTCTTGAAGGAGACCCCACATCCTCCCTAAGCAACCTGTTCCAGTGTTCTGTCACCCTCACAGTGAAAAAAACCCAAACCTCATGTTTGCAGAGAACTTCCTATGCATCAGCTTCACCCATTGCCCCTTGTCCTGTTGTTGGGCATCACCCAGTAGAGCCTGACTCCCTTCCCTTGGCACTCCTTCTCAGTAACCAGGAGGCACCATGAACAGAACATATCCCTGACCTGTGGATCACCAAGAAGTTCCAACTCTTCCTCTGAGAGAGGAAAAAGTATCTCTGACTTACATGTTTTTCCCCTGAGTCTGCAGGGCTGTCATTCCCTGTAGCGTCAAAGAACAATAGTCAAAAGCTCAGAGTAGCATTAGGTACAGCTGTCTACACCATCCTCCAACTACAGGTGGTCAGGGGAAGATCCTGGTGAAGCACATCTGTTTCATAAACTTTCCTGTGACATACTAATAATAACCACTGTTTAGAGGCTAGATATTGAACTAAGTGGTCCACTTGCCTACTCCACGGATATATTCCTGCATCCCTTGCTTCCGAGAGCATGACAGCACAGTCCCGCATGTTCACCACTTTCCCACATGTAGTCCAAGCTCTTAATACTAAATTTCAGGCTTGTCCATAGCGAGAGATACCTATGCTACATGTGGCTCACCAAGACAGTTTGAGTTACTGGAAACATGGGAACTGGAAATGCTCCCATTTATACTCTTAGGAAATGGTGGTTGGCAGCTCTCAGTCCTAGCCTAGGGAACTTCATATTGATAAAGTGGCACTGAGTTACATGAAGAGCAAACTGGAAACTAAAGTTTAAGCAACAGAGAACAAACCGCATTCATGAGAAAACTGATACCCTGGAATTACCCAAATCAGGTCAGAGACAGAAACAGTGAACTGTCTGAAATGTTCCCATGGATGTTCTGTTCTTGGCCCAAACCTCAGTGGCACTGGAGCCCAAGCATACTCATGACTAGCTAAGGTATTTCTCAACATCATCTTAGGGTCTTCAGCCTCTGTCTTCCAATCAGCATTCTTAATCTCCATGTTGTGAGAATATAAATTATTCCTCTAATTTATATGGCTGTCCTCCTTTTTCCACCCAAAATCCCCTTCTCCAGGACAGAGATCTGTCTTCATCTACCTTTTCCTCATTCTTTGCTCCACTGAAGATCCCATCTCTACTTTTGGCCACAAAGGGGACATTCAAAATACAGTCTTCACAGTGTATCTGAGAGACTATTCACTCAGGCAACCACATCTTGTCCACAAAAAACTCCAGATGGGAATTGCAGAGGAAGATGTCAACCTCTCTGCCAAAGTGCCCCCACCAGAATGCTCACACATCTCATTTCTGAATGTGTGAAGGCACTCCTCTTGCCTGTGTTGTGTTGTTGGGATGCAGCAGTGGCCCAAAACCTCTCCAAGGTGAGGGCTGCTTCTTGATCCCAAATGCCTTTTCACTCTTTCTGGAGGCTAGAAGTTCAGTTTGAGGAATAGGTTGGGGGTTACACTTCCCAGTTTCTCTCAAAAATGGAAAGGCCCCGCCTCATGTAACCCTGCTGCCCGTTCTCTCCTTGTGTCCATCCATCCCCCCTCCATTCTCCAGCACCCCCCTCCCCACTTCCAGCCCAGGTGACGATCCATGAAAGCCCCCAGCAGTATGTCACAGGAGTGATAATTACATCCTCTCACTCGCATCATGCCGCCTGCTGCTGACCTCTCACCTCTCCTCTCTTTTAATCACTCCCTGGCATCAGTCACTCTGACAGGGCAGCGGCATGAGCCACGTGACCTGTCAGCCCAGGGACATGACTTATAGGGCCCGAATGGTGGACAAAGGGAAGGGAGATAGGCAGCATAAATCTCCAGGGCGAATAAAAGAGAGTGATGGGGCACTCTGCCGGGGCCTGCGTTAGCAGATTCTCGGCCTCTTGTTATTCAGCCCAGAGTTATGGTGATGAGGAAGTGGCCAAGAGTGACATGAGCTGGTCCCAATCAACCTTGCGAAACCTGAAGAGACCTAGAGGAGCCTTAATGTCATGCATGGCTGGAGAGCCTCAACGAGGTGGGCTAGGGCCAAGGGAGCAGCCAGAGCAGTCCCCAGCTGCCAGACGCATCTGACCAGCAAAAGCTTTAGCTGTCAGAGCAAGGCACTAAGTCACACGGAACAAGATACCCCAGAGTTGTACCTCTCCATCTCCACTGAGCACAGCTGCAGCAAAATTTGCACATCAGAGAACCTACAACTGGCTCAAGACACAGGCTCCTCTCCATTCCTCCAAGATCCTTCTCCTTACCTGCTGGCTCCTCTAGCCTATATCTCCTTTCTGCCTGTTCCCTTGCACTCACTAAGTGCTTGGTGGGATGAAATCACTGGAACATCAGTCAGCTGCTGCCATTTTAAAGATACAATACATCTGAGGCTTCCACCAAGAAGCAATCCCCCATCAGTCTGCTGCTGGAACACAAGTTCTCCTCTTGGGACTGCAGAGACTTTTTATTACTGTACAGGAAACAGGAGGGAGTGTAATTCACTGAAACCTATGATGGGTGCTGCAGTGGATGAAGGCCACCAGAAAGACCCATCTAGACCATCAACTCCATCCCACAACAGTCATCACCAAGGGTTTCTACATGTCAACTTGTTACTTTCATCCATATATTTCTCAAGAGGGAAAGTGCCAAAAGAGGGCTGATATTCCTGGTAGTGCTGTAACTCCCCTAGTGCTGGACCTTCAGAGAGCCAAAGTCTAGGAAGAAGGAAGCCCAGAGACAAAAAATAGGGCAGTTTTGAATATACTGTAAGAAAAAGTGAGAGAGAAATACCTAGAAGGAAGACAGGGAAATTTTAAGTACATCTTCTTTCATTTGTTTAAAAGTGGTAGCTGGAATTGTATCTCTTCAGTTGAAAGCTAAAAAAAAAAAATCAACCATTTCCCTTGTGCTTCAAGATGCTAAGTAATGAAGCCCATTTCCAGCTTTGGGTACAGCTCTTTCTGACTGAATACAAGAAAGGTGAAGCCCAGTAACCAGAAGGGATTTGGCTCTATAAGCATCTTTATCTGGGAACTACCATGTCTCAGGTGCTCAGAAATGTGAAAGTACAGGGGGTAGAGCAGGAAGGTACTTTGCAGACCTCTTACACTGGTGCCCTGCCACTATCCTGTCCTGCAATCACAGTAGCTTCTCCAGACTTCAGGTCTCATCTGCAGTGGAAACATCACATCCAGCTACCATTGTTGGCTGTTCATAAGCATCACCTTTGACAACCTCCTCTCACATTTCCCTGAGAGAACCATCTATGTGTGTTCTGCTCTTTCCTCCCTCCCCAAGAAAGTGTCTACTGCTGCTGCCCTCCTCATTTTTTCTATCTCTGCTTGCAGTCCCCTAGCTCTACACAGCACAAGGCAGGGAAATCTGCCTCCCACACAGAAGAGACTTCATCTAGGCTGGGATCTGGATGCAAAACTCCTTATGCCTTGTAGACAAGACTGAACAGGACCACACACTTCCCTCTTCATCGTTCCTCTCCACTGTCAACTTTGCTCTGGGCTGAAGGGGAAGCCCTGCAGCCCCTAGTCTCCTTGCCAGCTGGGTCCTAGCCTCTGAGACAGGAGCACACAGCTCTCTACCCTCCTCCCCCCATCTGCCTTTTAACGATGATGGAAGCTGCTGTCAGTGTGCAGCGACAGTAATAAACACTCTTCTTAATAACACAGGGTGTCCCTCTTATTAAAATTAATAGACTTCGGTGGTGAAGCCAGGCTGCCTGTCTCACAGCCTGGTGTGGACAGCAACCCTCAAGCAAAGCAGTTTATCTGCTGTAATTACTACAGAAGCTTTGGCTCCAGGACATTCCTGGTTATGGCACTCTACTGTACCCACAGGCAGAGACACAGGTACACAGAAAGACCAAGGCATCTACCAACACATGAGCACACACAGAAATGCAGGCAAGTAATTGTCTGCATGCCTGCAAACACCTGCAGTAATCCTTGAGGTGCACAGACACAGCAGAGGAGCGGGTCATATGTATCCATAGACAGGCTTTGAGATGTCCTAAATCCCACTGAAATCAGCAGCAGCAACTGTTACTCTTTTCACTTCTCTGGTGCGTAGCAGGCATTTTAACACATGTGTGCATAAACTGCACTGGAAGCAGGTAGAAGAAGGCAAATGCTTGTTCTGTGGGTAAGAATCCCCTCCTCCACCAGCTCACAATGTATCTGCTCAATTTTTCCTGTTCTCTGGTCGATGAGAGGTCACAAGATAAATGTATTTAAGGTTTTACATACTAGTGTAACACACTGAAGAGAACTGAGGTGGCATCCCTCTTGCCTGCCCTTCCTGGGTTTTGAGTCTCAGTTAATGTATTGGCTTCTCCATGGAGAAGCTGTCCAATTCCAAGCACCAAATTCTGATGATCTCTGTAGCCCAAGCAAATCTGTCACCCTGCCTCTTGTAGCTAAATACCAAGTCTGAGATTCACAGGAGAGGGAAGGAAACCACCTGACATGATGCTTGCCAGTGGTTCTTTCAGAGGTATGTTTGGACTGGCTATTACATGGTAGCCTCTATGTATACTTCCTGGCCTGGGATACCAAAGCATCTTTCTCCTCTGCCATTTTAGTTTATTTTGCCAGCACTGACCTGAGGCTATGTGTATGTGGAAGATGAGCTTCACTGGGAAGCACTTTCTTCCTTTGGAGCTCCATCAAACAGAGATTATCCAAGGGAAAAATCTATCAGAAAGACAAATGACACTAGCACGTCCCAGCGTCCACTTTGCTGCCATCTCAGAGCAGCTCTCTGGGCTGTAGAGACCTAGCAAGACCAAATCTGATCCACTGCATCTCACCCTTCCAGGAGTAAGGACAGAGGAGCAGTCTTCAGCTATCACTTCAGCACTCTGCCCCTTCAGCACATTAAGTGCAGGTTGCTGCATCACTCATCACCAGTCTCCAAAGAGTTGACACCCTTGCAGCACTCCAGCATTCAGGAACATCTAACTCCATCTCACCTTGCAGTGCTCCTGCAAAGCCCACAGCAGGCAGCAAATGCAGCAGTAGTCAACTTAGCCAATTTAGCTATGGGGTAGAATAATATCTTTTTTTAAATCTGATTCGTGTGCAGGCAGGAGAAGCAGTTGGCAGGACTTCACCATCAAGAACCAAACTGAGGTACATCTTTCTTTACCATCTGTAAGAGACTGGCGTGTGTAAGCTCTTCTTAGAAAGTATTACTGGCATGGGATATTACCACCTCACTGTTTTTGCTGGTGTTTAGTACAGCAAGAGAGAGACACTACAGCAGTGGAGCAGACAGGAAAAAAACAAAACAAACCAAACAACGTACCTCATGGATGAAACAAACACATCACAAGAAAGCAGATCAAGAGAGGAGATTCTCCCCCGTTACTCTGCTCTTGTGAGACACCACCTTCCACACTGTGTCCAGTTCTGGTGTCCCCACTGTAAGAGCGACAGAGATCTGTTGTAAAAAGTCCAGAGGAGCGCCACAAAGATGATACAAAGCCTGAAACACCTCTGCTGTGAGGATAAGCTAAGGGAACTGATATTGTTCAGCCTGCAGAAGGGAAGACTCCAGGAGAACCTTATAACTGCCTTCAAACTGCCTTCACAGGAAGACTGGACTTTTTACAAGAGTGTCCACTGATAGGACAAGGAGGAATGGATTTAAATTGGAGGAGAATAAATTTAGATTGGATCTTAGGAAAAAAGTATTCACTATGAGCATGGCAAGACTCTGGAATGGTTTGTCCAGAGAGGTTGTGGATGTCCTGAACTGCCAGACTTTCTGCTCAGTGTAAGGTTAGCAAAGATACATTATGCAGGGAGCAGTCAACAAGACAGGAATCTAATCTAGCAAGCATCCAAACTACCAGCAGTGTTCCACAATGGGTAACTCTAGCTACCTGCAAAAATTCATTACACCATTTCTGTCAACAGTACTTTCACCCTCTCAGGCCCTGAGAGGACTGCTCCAAAGACCACTTTGCACAACAAGGACTAGATTTCCAGACCCATATGGCTCACTTTGCTGAAAACTGCCACCAAGTGCTGCAGGTCATGTTGATGGCTGCCAATGAAGCTACTGCCTTGGCTTTTAGAGTACCAGGACTGTGTTGGTGGAGAGGACTAATCCAGCAGAAAATAGCTCAAAAGGAAGTGGGCACTGACAGAGCTCTGAGGCACAGTGTGGCTTTGCAGTCTACCTCATAACATCGGTGCCTTACTAAGCACAGACTTCACCCACCTTACCTACTAAAAAACCCCAAACAATCAGAAGAGAACGAAGGAGAACTTTGCACAAGAAGCTGAGAATAGAAACTTGGAAGAGCTAGGAAAAGTTGCAGCACACAGAATGATTAACTCATTTTGGTTGGAAAATATCTTTAAGATCATTGAGTCCAACCATCAGCCTAACACTGCCATGACACTTTTCTGAATGCCCTCAAGGGTGGAGATTCCAACACTTCCCTAGACAGCCTATTCCAAGACCACTCTTTCAAGAAAGATTTTTTTTCCTAATATCCAGCATAGACCTTCCCTGCTGCAACTTGAGGCCATTTCTTCTTGTTCTATCACTTGATACTAGAGAGGAGAAACCAACTCCCATATCACTGCAACCTCCTTTCAGGTAGTTGTAGAAAGCCTCTTCTTCTCCAAAATAAATTACCTCAGTTCCCTCAGCTGCTTTTCATAAGACTTGTTCTCCAAAATCTTCATCAGCTTTGTTGCCCTTTTCTGGACATGCTGCAGCACATCAATGTCTTTCATACAGTGAGGGGCTCAACATTGAACACAGTATTTGTGGCATGGCCTCACTAGTGCAGAGTACAGGAATGCTGTACATCCTTGTATGAGTACATCCTGCACTCCTGCTACTAGTAATTTTACACAGGAGACATGCAAGCTCGACGTGGCACCAGGGCTAAGATGGGAGCTGCATGAAGTCCACATGCCTATTCCCAAAGCTGCTTCTGGAATACTCAATGCCTGAAAGGGCCAGGCCAGCTACAGGAGCTGGGTAACTCCTGCCCTAGATAAAGCCACCTTGCAGGACCACCTCTGAGGCCAGAGGCTGCTGATGCACTGCCTGCACAGCAGCGACGGCTGCTGTACACTGCCACATTGCAGAAAAGAAAACACAGTAAAGAAACAAATTTTCCTTCCCCTCTTGAGAAAGAAGTTGAAGCTTCATTCACCACAGGGCCAGGCCCAGGCGCTCACATCAAAAGGAAGTGCTGGTGTCTACAGACACCATGCCGTGGCTCATTGCCTATCACTAAGCAGCACATGGAAAATACAAGAGGAAAAGGTGACGCAGTGTCCTGAGCAAAGTGTTCTCATAAATGCAGATACCTCAACTCCTGAGAAAGTCTTCTGTAGCCTGCAGATGAAGATCTTCCATGAGAGTGTGGTTCACCATCAGTAAAGTGAAATGTGAGAGGACAGATGAGTGATCCTCACAAAAGTCTTAGGCAGTAACACCATTTCCCTCCTTCCACTGGTGACAGCTCCAAAGCAGCATCAAGGTTTTGCTGCTTTTTCTCTTTCCTGGGAAGCTGGAGGACTTTACAGCATCCATCAAGCACACAGGTATTGCACAGGTGGACCCAGAGAGGCGAGGCTCAAAGCCTGGAGAAAGGGTGAGTCAGGAGAGGACCAAATCTTAATCAGCTCCCGGAAAACTCAAACCATGGCCTCCTGAGCAGGTGCTGGGTGGGCTGACCGAGAGCAAAAGACTATCTATGCCACCTCAGCTGCAGAGCCCTGCAGTACTGAGCAGGGTGCTGGAAGGAGATGGGAGCACTGAGCAGTGGAAGGCAGATTGCAGATGGAGACGCTGTCAAGCAAATGACATCCAGAGAAACTGAGCTAAAATTCAGGCCTATGACCTCGCTAGGCTTACATATTCTGTGAGGCTGTGACATGCCAAGAAGCAGATGAAGAAATTATTCCAAGTGTATTTTTCTCCCACTGCCCTGCAGACAAGCACATACAGATAAAGAGAGACCTCTAGTGATGCTGGAGGGACTCTGCCTGTCCTCCCCCTCCGAGCATCTCTCGCTGCCAAAAACAAATGTCTTGATTGCTCTGACTGGTGCAGTAATCACCTTCCTCCTGAGCAGCAGAAAAGCAAGGGCTGATCACAAGAATATCTGCTCATTCGTGGAGAAGGTGGAGGGGTGGTGCTCAGAGCAGGTGAATGACTATACCAGACTGGAGTGGGTTCAGAAACAGTGTAGGTGAAATGGCCTCAGGTCTTGCCCACACCCTGCTTCTCCAGTTGCAGGTTCCCAAGTTCCAGCATGGCCATGCAATCAGGCATGATTCAGGAAGCATGTGGAGAATGGGTAATTGCCAGTGCTGGAAGACATGCAGCACTGCTGCAGTTTGGAATGTGCCTGAAGTTTGCATTCAGGCAGAGGAGTTCAGCAAGTGCCGGCTCAGCATGGAAAGAGGCAAGAGCAAGGCACAGCCGGTCCATGGTTGAGCCCAGGTGTGCCAGGGGACAATGCAACCCCCTAGCACAATCTTGATGATTTCAACATCCTACACTCAGTTGTGAGACAGAAGAACATTTTGGACTCTTTCTGGTTTCAGTTCCAAAGCCTCAATGTTCAAGTGTGAACAAAAAGAACGTTAGACTGTGTCTAAGGACATGCTCATGCCAAGCATGCCGGGCCCTGCACAAATGGAGAGAAAGCACACAAGCAACACTGTTCACCTTCCTGACTCAGCACCAAGGAGAGCTGGACACAGACCCAAGAAAACAGTTTTCTACCCAGACACACAACTACTATATTAAACATTCTAGGTTTGAGGGGAAACATGACAAGGAGAGGCAAATGCTGGAGGGCAGACTTGGCTGTGGCAGGAGCACATTGATTGTGCTGCACAATGTCAAAAAGCAGACAAACATACCTGTTCTGTTGCACTCAAAACCGGGGCAAGGAATGGAAGGTAAGGGATCCTGCCAGCCAGGACTAAAAAACAAAACGAACACACAAAAAACCCCCACACCAAACCAACTCCCATCAGTTCCTCGAAGGA
>WAAF01006257.1:285381-310421 GCA_013400475.1 Tricholaema leucomelas | reverse complement strand
CCCCTCCCCTCCCCTCCCTTCCCCTCCCTCCTTTTAATATATATTGACTTGAACAAATGTTGAGAAGAAGAAGAAGAAGAAAAAACAAAACAAAACCCAAACCTATGGGGGAAAAACAATAATAATAATAAACAACAAACCCAAAAACCTCTTCTAGTACCCAAGAGGCCTTTTTTTTATGTCAAGTGACATCTTGTCCATCTCTTCCAAGGCCAAGAAACATGTCCTAACATTTCAGTGTGCTGCCCATAAGAGCTATTTCTAAAGCATTTTAAAGCTGTGTAATAAAGGAGCAAATGTATTAAGGGTTTGCTTTTTCTTTCCCTTTTTTTTCCTTTTGGTTCAATAAATCAAGTTTGCTGTTTCCACCTAAACCAACCTGATGTGAATTTCTTCTTCCAGCTGACTGCAGCCTGAGTTTCCCCTCCCCTGTCTTCCCTTCCCTGCTACCCGACCCCTCTGCTTGGTGGAGATTGAAGAGTTCAGCGGAGGAGCACTGAAGAATCATTGGAAGATAGGGTTGGAAGGGAGCACAAGGATCATAAAAGGATAGAATCAAGGTTGGAAGGGAGCAGAAGGATCATAGAAGGAGAGAATCAAGGTCGGAAGGGAGCAGAAGGATCACAGAAGGATGGAATCAGGGTTGGAAGGGACCATAAGGATCATAGGAGGATAGAATCCAGGTTGGAAGGGTCCACAAGGATCATAGAAGGATGGAATCAGGGTTGGAAGGGACCATAAGGATCATAGGAGGATAGAATCCAGGTTGGAAGGGTCCACAAGGATCATAGAAGGATGGAATCAGGGTTGGAAGGGCCCATAAGGATCATAGGAGGATAGAATCAGGGTTGGAAGGGACCACAAGGATCATAGAAGGATGGAAGCAGGGTTGGAAGGGACCATAAGGATCATAGGAGGATAGAATCCAGGTTGGAAGGGTCCACAAGGATCATAGAAGGATGGAATCAGGGTTGGAAGGGCCCATAAGGATCATAGGAGGATAGAATCAGGGTTGGAAGGGACCACAAGGATCATAGAAGGATGGAAGCAGGGTTGGAAGGGACCATAAGGATCATAGGAGGATAGAATCCAGGTTGGAAGGGTCCACAAGGATCATAGAAGGATGGAATCAGGGTTGGAAGGGCCCATAAGGATCATAGGAGGATAGAATCAGGGTTGGAAGGGACCACAAGGATCATAGAAGGATGGAAGCAGGGTTGGAAGGGACCATAAGGATCATAGGAGGATAGAATCCAGGTTGGAAGGGTCCACAAGGATCATAGAAGGATGGAATCAGGGTTGGAAGGGCCCATAAGGATCATAGGAGGATAGAATCAGGGTTGGAAGGGACCACAAGGATCATAGAAGGATGGAAGCAGGGTTGGAAGGGACCATAAGGATCATAGGAGGATAGAATCCAGGTTGGAAGGGTCCACAAGGATCATAGAAGGATGGAATCAGGGTTGGAAGGGCCCATAAGGATCATAGGAGGATAGAATCAGGGTTGGAAGGGACCACAAGGATCATAGAAGGATGGAAGCAGGGTTGGAAGGGACCATAAGGATCATAGGAGGATAGAATCCAGGTTGGAAGGGTCCACAAGGATCATAGAAAGATGGAATTAGGGTTGGAACACAAGGATCATAGAAGGATGGAATTAGGGTTGGAAGGAACCCTAAGATGATGACAGCTCCTCTGGAAAGAAGAAATCACAGGTATCTGCCTGGCAGCTGCTGCTGGATTTGCATCTCTCTGGCTCACAAAGACCCTTGGCTGCTGGTTTGCAGCTTGGAGATGCCTGCAGCTCGGAGAAGTGTCTTTACCTGGCAACACAGCAGGTATGTATGGTACAAACTCACACAGGTGGGCACAAACTCACCTCTCTGCACAAAGCCTTGCACTGCCCATGCCAAGCTGTGTGTCCCATCAGCCTTTCCCCTTGGTTCTTTGTCTGCAGTTAAAGGCAGATCTCAGAGAGATGTTCAGGTAAGGCTTTGAAGAGACCTTGGAGTACCCTTCCAGATCTGAAAGGGACTACAGGAGGTCTGGGGAGGGACTATTGACAGGGTCTTGTGATGACAGGAGGAGGAGGAATGGGTTTAAAGTGGCAGAGGGGAGATTGAAAGTGGATGTTAGGAAGAAGTTGTTTGCAGTGAGGGTGGTGAGACACTGGCACAGGTTGAGGGTGGGGAGACACTGGCACAGGTTGCCCAGGGAGGTTGTGGAGCACAGAAGCACAGAATGTGATCAAAGATCACATTCTGTGCTTCTGTGCTCCACAACCTCCCTGGAAGTGTTCAAGGCCAGGTTGGATGACTCCTTGAGCAACCTGTTCTAGTGGAAGGTGTCCCTGCCTGTGGCAGGGGGGTTGGAACTGGATGATCTTTGTGGTCCCTTCCAAGCATGACTGATTCTGTGATCAGAACAGAGAGTGAGCAGCTTAGACCTGCTCTTGGGATGGGCTCAGAATGAGAATGCTCATCTCAAACTCCTGTACATCCCAGGCATTTACTCAGGGATGGGCCCTGTGCAGTGGCTGCCTCCAGCCTTGAGGATGCAGAAGGGCAGAACTTCAAACCTTGGGGATGCATCAAAGAGAGTGAGAGGACCAAACCCAGCAGCTGCTCTAGCCCAGGGTGGAGCAGAGCAGCTCCTGCCTCCGAAACAGCTGGGCAGGTGAGCTAACCCAGTTGTGCTCCCAACAGCCTTTAAAAGCAGCTGAGCCAGGCTGGGAGAAGGCAGGGGGTAGCTGCTGTGCCCCCAGTATCTGCTGTGCCCCCAGTATCTGCTGTGCCTGCCATCTGCCAGGCAGCACTCACCTGGCACAGCACAAAGCGACTTTCAGCTCCCTTCGGTCCAAACACTTTGGCCCTGAGGCTGTGCTGATGGTGATGGACACAATTCCTACTCACACCAGGAGCTGGTGGGGAAGGGGATGGGAGTGCAGCAGGCTGGGGGAGGCACAGCTCTGCCATGTGCTGCTCCCAGCCCAATCTGTACCGTGCAGGAACATGCTGTGATCACCCCCAGTTTGGTCTCTGCAAGACACAGCAGCTCTGCTTGGGATGCTCCCAGCTCTATTCTTATCTCCTCCACCCTCACCCCCCTCAGCTCCTTAAATACCACACTTACACGAGACTGGCAAAAATAGAAAGGGCTTAAAAAGGAGGTGTTAGCTGTGATTAAATTTGGAGAGCAGATCCTGGGCACTTCTTGGCTGTGGTCTAGGTGAGTCTGAGCAAACCAGCTAGAAGGAAAAAACTGTGAATGGGTGTTCTATAGAAAGTGTTGAGCTCCCTTGGTGTGACTGAAGCTCTCCTGGAAAAGGAGAAGCAGCCAGATGAGGTGGGAGGCTGTAATGAGAAGCCAGCAAGAATGTGCCTTGGCATGAAGCAAATGAAGCATGGAGCAGAGTGAGGCTCTCAGCACACAGAGCAAACCAGAGCTGTTTTCATCGCTCAGCTCCTTTTTGTCCAGCATCTTCTCCCCAACCAGGCCTGGAGTGACTTGAGTTGGGTTTATATTTATTAATGTCTCAATCAAAAGATAAGAACTGATCTGACCCAAAGCTCTGAGGGTAAAAAAAAAAACCCAACAAAACCCAACACCTTTTCATGACTTCAGCTGAGAAAGAGCAAGTGAGCTGGAGAAGCCTCCTGGCACCTCACAGTCTGTAAATTAAGCTGCAGAGGCTCCAGCAAAAGCTAATACAGTGAGAGTCAAATGTGTCCTCTCTCTCCTGACACCCTGCACAGCAGCTGGGCCACTGCAGGTTCCCTGCCCCACTCTCCTGGCTCTCAGATGTGCCACACTCTGCCACTGCAGGTTCCCTGCCCCACTCTCCTGGCTCTCAGATGTGCCACACTCTGCCACTGCAGGTTCCCTGCCCCACTCTCCTGGCTCTCAGATGTGCCACACTCTGCCACTGCAGGTTCCCTGCCCCACTCTCCTGGCTCTCAGATGTGCCACCAGCCAGGCAGTTTCCAGGTGTGTTGCTAGGTTGGACTGGATGATCTCAGAAGTCTTTTCCAACCTGGTTAATTCCGTGACCAATGCTCCACAGTCCTGCTCCTGACAGTGCCGTGCCACCCAACCCCTTCTTTCCAGAGGAAAGCAGTTTCACCCAGCCCATGCACAGGCTCTGCCCAGAGCTGCAGTGGATGGTTGGGTAGGATCTGGCCCTGAAGCTGCCTGTTGCTGCTGAGAGCTGACCTTGAGCTCCTCAGGCACTGCCTCCCTCTTCTACCCTCCCTTCTTGCTCCGTGGTCCCCTCTTGCTTTGCCCTGCCGCAGTGTGACAGCAGCACTTGGAAAGCTGTGGCTCAGCAGCATTGCCCATACATCGTGGTGGCACTGCTGGCTTTGCCTTCCTTTCTCTTTCCTTTCCAAGCCTTCTCTCACTTCTAGGCAAAAGCAACCTTCAGAGCCCCCCGGGCTGATGTCCTCAGCATCTGTCAGGTGCTGATTAAGCAGCTCTGCTCTCCTGCCATTACGCAATGGCCCAAAACCACAGAGCTTGGATGCTTCTCAAGCCTTGATCCAAGCTCTGCTTTCAATCAGGAGGCACAACTGACACCAGAGAGCACAGAGGTGCAGCTCCATGACAGGAGCAACGACAAGAAAACACTGAGATTGAATACCAGCCTTGGCATCCAGCACTCAGCAGTCAAGTACTGGGATGCAAAACAAGTCTGTGGTGCTTCCTCCTGGACCGGTGTCTGTCTCTCCATCAGAGGAGCAGGATGCCTGTGGATTACCACCTCAAAATTACCAGCACCAAGCTCTAGTCCATCACACCCTGCAAAACACCACGGAGCAATCCTCTGGACCTTCACAGCCTTGGAAGGAATTTACTCTCACCTCATCCCTCCCTTAGCACTTCCAGCTGTTATGGGGTGGGTGGGGGACACACAATCATGGTTCCCTCTTGCATCATGGAGAGCTTCAGGATCAGCCTTTTGTCTGGCCACACAATCGACCTGCTCCAGGACCAGCATCTTGTCTGGCCACACAATCGACCTGCTCCAGGACCAGCATCTTGTCTGGCCACACAATCGACCTGCTCCAGGACCAGCATCTGGTCTCACCTCACAGTCAACCTGCTGGATTTGGGGCTCTTGCTGGGCTTTCCCCACGCTGCTGGTGCTGCTGATCTCTGAGGCAGGGAGGAATGTTAATGAGCTGCACTTTTATTTATGCCACCTATTGCTGCTTGATTTATTCCTTGTTTCTTCTCTGGCTGCAGAGATTTTCTCTTTTATTCTTTTTTTCCCTCATCCTGGGGCATCATGGCAGCAAAGTGATTTCCTCCAGAGGCACTGACTCAATAGTTCAGACAAGGCCCTGCATGTTTCCACCTTCCCAGCAAACACAACTTGGCCATTTGACGCTTGTGTTTAATGGCTTCTGCTCAAATAGCCCAGAGCTAACATAAACACCCTAAAGACATCAAGCAGATGAAAACCCTGCAAGAAGAAGCTGTTGTTCTCCTTCAGAGAGAAGCCAGCACTGGGGTTTTTGGTTGGGGGGTGGGGATGGAGGATTGTTTTGAAGAGATGCATAACCAAGAGAGCTCTGAAGCGCTGCAATTACATCTTGTAAAGGCAAGAGGCTGTCACGCTCAGGGGCACCCCTGGAACTGCTGCTCCACACAGCTTGAGAGCAGAGAGCAAATTGGCCACCTTCAGGGCCTGTGCTGGGGCTCAACATTCCTCCTTCTGCCTAATTATTAATATGTTAATTTGACAATGAGAGGTTCCCTGCTCAGAAAGGAACAACAGAAAGAAATATGTATGGATATATATTGTGCTTGGCTTTGTTTCTGCTGTCCAGGCTGCCTTTGAACACCTTCAGGGAGGGAGCAACCACAGTGTCCCTGAGCAACTTGTTCCACAGTCTTCCCATCTTCACTGTCAAGAATTTCTTCCTAATCTCCACTCTCAATCTCCCCTCTCCCAGCTCAAAGCCACTGCCCCTCTTGGTCACTCCCAGCCCTTGTCACCTCCCCAGGTTTCTTGTAGCCTNTCTTCTCTTCTCTTCTCTTCTCTTCTCTTCTCTTCTCTTCTCTTCTCTTCTCTTCTCTTCTCTTCTCTTCTCTTCTCTTCTCTTCTCTTCTCTTCTCTTCTCTTCTCTTCTCTTCTCTTCTCTTCTCTTCTCTTCTCTTCTCTTCTCTTCTCTTCTCTTCTCTTCTCTTCTCTTCTCTTCTCCCTGGAGCCTTCTCTTCTTCAAGCTGAACCATCCCACCTCTCACACTATCCAAGTGATAATTCAGGTGCAAACATCTGCTGAGGGCACCCAGGAAGAAACCTTGGGTTGGAAAATTCCTTCCCCTTCAGCCCCAGTCCCCTCCAGAGCTGAAACAGACCAGAATCCCATCCCAGAGCTTCTCCTCGCTGCAGCCACCAAGAAGAGGAATGTCAGGAGCAAGCAGGAACAAGGAGGAGCAGCCACCAGAACAGCCTTGTCCCCCTTGAAGGTTCTCCTTTCAAGCAGGCTGATCAGAGCCGCTGTTGAAAGGGAAACCAAAGAGCTGCCAGACTGCGCAGCCTTAATTAAGAGGCACAACAGGGAGAGAGGGGGAGGAGGAAGGAGGGGAGAGAAACTCTGGGTGAACGATCAGCTCCGAGAGGAAGCCTTTGTGCATTCCAAACGCATCCATCACCTCGCTGCCGAAGGAGAGAAACTGAACCAAACCCAACGCAGGAAGTTTCTACGCCGCTGTGGATTTAATCCTCCAACCTCTCCCCGGGCGGAGATTAACCTTGGAGAGGGCTTTGGCAGAGCAGGCAGCACCTTCTACGAACCAATCCCTTGCTCTAAGGTTCTTCAAGAGGGAACACTAAGCTGTATGAAATATTTATTGTCCAGCTATACCTTTCTTGCCATCTCCACCCCTCCTCCTCCCTCCCTTCCTCGCCCTGCTTGCTTTGCATTTCACTGGCTTCAGCTGCCTAAGCCTCTCTGCCCAGCAGTTCACACTGAGACAGCACAAGGGGGTTGTTGGTTTGGGTCTTCTTGTTTCCTCTCCTGCACAAGGAGAAAGGTATTGAGGAATAATTCAGCTGCCACCTGGATTTTCTTCTTCTTCTTCTTCTTCTTTTTTTTCCTCCCAAGATTGATACCTTCAGGTGTAAAAGAAAGGAGAAAATCAAGTTTGCTGATCTCTGAGCAGCCAACTCTTTATTCTCAGGGTCTCATCTGCAATTTGTTCAGCATCTTTGGAATTAAAAGCCCCTTTGCCATCTCCCCAGCTAGCTGAAAAGATGCCATTTGCCTCCTCTTCCTTCTCAGATGTCTTTCTCCCTCCCATCAGGGCAGAGTATTCTCAACGATGTGATCCTGCTTTACATTCAGACAGCTCTGGAAGTTGTGGACTGTAAATAATGCTCCTGTGCAGAATTATTCTGAGGGTTTTTTTCCTCCTCCTCTTCTTCCTTTTCCTTCCCTCTTTGCCTTCCTATCTTTCTTCAGATCTGGGGCTGGGTGATGAATTAATCACTGCTTCCCCCGTAGCAACCACCAAGGTGCAGTATGGAGCCCCTTACTTCACACCTGTGACCCTGCAAATGGCATTCAAATCCAAAGAGCCTAAACTCACAGATCCTTGAAGGATCAAACCAACCCAGCCCAGAATCATGGCTCAGCACATCACTCCTAGACAGCAGCTGATGGTTTCAGCTTCCCTTTTCCATTCCCCCCCCGGCACCCAGAGCAGGGACAGCCTGGTCAGCTGAGTGCATTTCTGCAGCAGATGCAAGGATGGTTCCCACTTTGTGCAGGGATGAAGGTGGTTTGTGTGGGTGTTTTCTGCTTGGCAGGATGTTGGGGCTTAGGCTGGTGAGCACAAGCCCCAGCAGATCCTACCCCAGGTGCCCAGAGTTGATCAGATGTGATTGTCAGGGCTGGGTCACTGCCAGGTGTTTAATTCTTTTCTGATGAGAAACAGAAAGCAGCTGAGGGTGGGAGGAGATGAGCACAGGATTGGGCTGGTTAGAGGTCACCCATAGCAGAGCAAGCTGCCTCTTCCCTCCTCTGTGCTCTGGATAATCATTGCCTGTTATCCAGGGCCACCAGGCCACAGGGACAGGAGCACCTTCAGGCTACTGGTTACACCTGCTGAAGTATCACAGAATTCCTGCAGGAGGCTTGGAAGTGACCTTTGGGCATCATCCAGTCCAGCCCCCTGCTAAAGCAGGGGCACCCACAGCAGCTTGCCCAGGATCACAATGTCCAGGTGAGTTTGGAACCTCTTCAGAGAAGGGGAGTGTGGGCAGCCTGCTCCAGGACTCTAACACCCTCACAGCAAAGAAAAGCAGCTCAGTGTCCTGGACCTGAACTCTGGCTTTGCCCAAACCCACTCCAGGGGCTGCAGTATGTGACCTGCTGGGGTGTTGCAAGGGTGCAGGGTCTGGTTTGTGGTGTTTTATGAACTCAAGAGGAGAACCCAGGTGGCTTCAGAGGTGGTGGAGTTGCCATGCCTAGAGGTGTTCAGGGAAAGACTGGATGGGGACCTGGGGGTGCTGGTAGAGAGGAGCTGAAGATGAGGCAGCAGTGCCCAGGGGGGCAGCAGAGCCAATGGCATCCTGGGCTGGCTCAGGAGCAGTGTGGGCAGCAGGACAAGGGAGGTTCTTCTGCCCCTGTGCTCAGCACTGCTCAGGACACACCTGGAGTGCTGTGTCCAGTTCTGGGCTCCTGAATTCAAGAGAGATGTTGAGGTGCTGGAAGGTGTTTGGAGAAGGGCAGCAAGGCTGGGGAGGGGCCTGGAGCACAGCCCTGTGAGGAGAGGCTGAGGGAGCTGGGGGTGTGCAGCCTGCAGAAGAGGAGGCTCAGGGCAGAGCTCATTGCTGTCTGCAGCTCTCTGCAGGGAGGCTGTAGCCAGGTGGGATCAGTCTGGATGTTAGGAGGAAGTTGTTGTCAGAGAGAGTGATTGGCATTGGAATGGGCTGCCCAGGGAGGTGGTGGAGTCTTGGTGCCTGGAGGTGTTGAAGCCAAGCCTGGCTGGGGCACTTAGTGCCATGGTCTGGTTGGTTGGGCAGGGCTGGGTGCTAGGTTGGGCTGGCTGAGGTTGGAGCTCTCTTCCAACCTGCTTGGTTCTATGATTCTAAGTGTGTGTGGGGGGGGGACACAACGACAGGGACGACAGGACCACATAAATCAACTTGCAAGAGGCTGCCCAGCCCAGGCATCACTCCAGAGCTGGTGGTGTGTGGCCATGGAGCAGACTCAGTCTCCTCTTGCTGCTCCAAAGCCTTCTGCTGCCTAGGGGGAAGGACTGAAGGGGACTCCCAGACCCCATCCAGGTGCATTTTCTCATTGTTCCCTGGATCCTTCCTACCCATTCCCAATACAAATAACAATTTGTGCCTAAAAGGAAATCCACCTGAAGACTCTGTCTCGTGAAGTCATTATCCACTTGGAAAGGCTCTCCTGGGGCAAGGGCTCTCCTGGGGCTCAGCCAAGCCCCTCCTGATGGCTACTTCCTTTAAATTTAGCTTTCAAAAAGCCAAGGCTTTCAGGTTCTCTAAACTTCCAGAAGCCCCTAATGGGATTGGCAAAGGCAGGGCAAGGAAGCTTTCAAGAGAGGCAGCTGCTGAACAGCAGCTAGGATATAAAGCTGGGTGTGTAATCCATGCTTTACCCACAGCCTTATTAAGCTCTGGATGGTTTATTGCAGGCATAAATCCAGCTGGATTTCACATTAAGTTTTGTGATGTGGGGTTTTTTTTTTCCCCCTCCTTTTCCCCCTCCCTCCTCCTTCCCAGCGTTGTGAGTTGTGGGTTTGTATTTTGTTTGGGTTTTTTTGGTTATTCCCTTCCTATAATTTGCTGCCTTTAGCTGGAGGAAAGAGTCTCATTTAGCTTGGTCCATGTGTTGCACTGAGCAGCATCCTCAATTGGAATGGAAATGCTATCCATAACAAATGCACTCTCCTCACTTGGGGAAGGTGGGGAGTTGGGGGTGGGGTGGGTGTTAGAAAGATCATTCAGAGGTAAAAGGGATTAAAAAAAAACCCAAACCCAACCAAACAATTAAATAAATTAAAGACAAAACTCCCACCCCAGAGCTCCAAGCTCAGCCACAGTCCTCTGGCAGAGGCCAATTGCAAGATAATAAACTGCCCATTTGTTTGCATGCCAAGGCAGGGTAAATCGTCTGGAGGAAATATGAGTTCAGTAATCAAAGCCTGCAACAGCAAATGGAGGGTGGGAGGAAGTGGGAATCTCCTGAGGTAGTTACTGTTAGCTTTTATTGCAGCAGCCCTGGAAAGGTTTTGGCTGAAAAGAGGGACCAAGGGCAAAGAGACAGAGACAGGAGCGAGACTGAGTCTGAAGCAGGTGTGAGTTGCAGCCTTACCCCTTCCAGCAGCAGCTGGGGAGAGAATTAGAGAATAGGAGGGGTTGGAAGGGAGATCTGGAGATCATAGAAGCATAGAATGGCAGGGGTTGGAAGGGAGATCTGGAGATCATAGAAGCATAGAATAGGAGGGGTTGGAAGGGAGATCTGGAGATCATAGAAGCATAGAATGGCAGGGGTTGGAAGGGAGATCTGGAGATCATAGAAGCATAGAATGGTAGGGGTTGGAAGGGAGATCTGGAGATCATAGAAGCATAGAATAGGAGGGGTTGGAAGGGAGATCTGGAGATCATAGAAGCATAGAATGGCAGGGGTTGGAAGGGAGATCTGGAGATCATAGAAGCATAGAATGGTAGGGGTTGGAAGGGAGATCTGGAGATCATAGAAGCATAGAATGGCAGGGGTTGGAAGGGAGATCTGGAGATCATAGAAGCATAGAATAGGAGGGGTTGGAAGGGAGATCTGGAGATCATAGAAGCATAGAATGGCAGGGGTTGGAAGGGAGATCTGGAGATCATAGAAGCATAGAATGGTAGGGGTTGGAAGGGAGATCTGGAGATCATAGAAGCATAGAATGGCAGGGGTTGGAAGGGAGATCTGGAGATCATAGAAGCATAGAATGGTAGGGGTTGGAAGGGAGATGTGGAGATCATAGAAGCATTGAATGGTAGGGGTTGGAAGGGAGATCTGGAGATCATAGACTCACAGAATGTCAGGGGCTGGAAGTGAGATCTAGAGATCATAGAAGCATAGAATGGTAGGGGCTGGAAGGGAGATCTGGAGATCATAGAAGCATAGAATGTCAGGGGTTGGAAGAGAGATCTGGAGATCATAGACTCACAGAATGTCAGGGGCTGGAAGGGAGATCTGGAGATCATAGGATCACAAATGTGCCACTCTACTGTGCCCTGGTGAGGGCTCAGCTGGAGTGTTGTGTCCAGTTCTGGGCTGCCCAGTTCAAGAGGAACAGAAAACTACTGAAGAGAGGCCAATGGAGGACAAAAAGGATGACAAAGGGAATGGAGCATCAGTGTGAGGAGGAGAGGCTGAGAGCCCTGGGGCTGGTTACTCTGGAGGAGAGCAGCCTGAGGGGGGATCTGCTCACTGTTTACAGACACCTGAAGGGTGGGTGTCAAGAAGAAGGGGCCAGAGCCTTTTCAGTGGTGCCCTGTGACAGGACAAGGGCCAAAGGATACAAACTGGAGCACAGAAGTTCCACCTCAACGTGAGGAAGAGCTTTTTCACTAGGAAGGTCCTGGAGCTTTGGAACAGGCTGCCCAGAGAGGCTGTGGAGTCTCCTTCTCTGGACACTTAGAGGCTCACCCAAGGCAAGCCACACAGGTGGGCTTTGAATTGGCAGGGGGCTTGGACTGGATGATCTCTGTCTCCCACAGCATATTTCTGGCTAAACTGAGGCAGTGTGGTCTGGTGTCTACCCTTGAGCCTGTGGATGCTTTGGTGTGGTAGAAGAAGCCTTACCATAACTCTGGGTGACAAATGGAACTGGCTTTAGATACTTCCCTCTTCTTTCTCATGGGGGAAGAGGAAGAAAACCTAAGACTAAACCTTCCATTTTCCCTTTCATCTGGTGAAATTTCAGCACTCTTCAGCAATGGCTCTTTCCTGGGTGACAAACTTCTCCAAATGAGATGTTTTGCCAGATGTCCATATTGTTAAAAAGCCATTTTCTCCTAAAAGAGATGCTTGGGAGGGGGGGTGTGGGAAATCAGCCAGCTGTAAATATAAATCACTGAGCATTGCTTCCTTTGACTGGTGAGATTTGTAGGTGCTGTAGAGATGATTTATAGAGGAGTGCAGAAAGATGTTTTCTTGGCTGCACTCAGTGAAGCCACTCATGGATGCCTCCCCCAGCTGCTCTGCTCAGTTCTTCTGCCCCTGTGCTCAGCAATGCTCAGGCCACACCTTGAGTGCTGTGTCCAGTGCTGGGCCCTCAATTCAAGAGAGATGTTGAGGTGCTGGAAGGTGTCCAGAGAGGGGTAACAAAGCTGGGGAGGGGCCTGGAGCACAGCCCTGTGAGGAGAGGCTGAGGGAGCTGGGGGTGTGCAGCCTGCAGAAGAGGAGGCTCAGGGCAGAGCTCATTGCTGTCTGCAGCTCCCTGCAGGGAGGCTGTAGCCAGCTGGGGTTGGGCTCTTCTGCCAGGCACCCAGCACCAGAATAAGGGGACACAGCCTCAAGCTGTGGCAGGGCAGGTCTAGGCTGGATGTTAGGAGGAAGTTGTTGTCAGAGAGAGTGATTGGCATTGGAATGGGCTGCCCAGGGAGGTGGTGGAGTCACTGTCGCTGGAGGTGTTGAAGCCAAGCCTGGCTGGGGCACTTAGTGCCATGGTTGGGTTGCTTGGCCAGGGCTGGGTGCTAGGTTGGGCTGGGTGCTAGGTTGGACTGGCTGAGCTTGGAGCTCTCCTCCAACCTGCTTGATTCTATGATTCTATGACACTGCCTTCTCTGGAGTCATTCAAAGCCTGCCTGCACTCGTTCCTGCGTGACCTGCCCAGCAGTCCCCAGCCCATTTTCGCTGCCCAAGCTACATCTCCCATTTCTGCTGGGCTCTGCCTCATATGTGCCAGCCACAAGGCAGCTTCCTCTTGCAGTGTGATGCAGAGAAGTGAGGAGGCTCCAGCTCCCACCACGCTGGGAAGAAGTTCCCAGTGGCTGGCCAGGCTCAGGGTGTCACTGCCTCTCTGAATCAGTCCAGGTTCATTTATCTCCGTGCTGGGTTCTCTGCCCACATGGCTAAACACCAAAGAAATGCAGACCTTGCAACTATCTGCTGGCCCAGGATGAATATATTTGGCTGACAGGCAATCAAGAAAAGATTAGTGTTTTTCATTGCCATCACCAGCTCTGGGATCCTTGGTGAGAAATTTCCACCTCCCTTCCTCCATGCAAAGCTGTTTAGAGTCTCCCAATTTGCTGCTGCTGCTGCTTTCAGGCTGATTTTCTTTCTCCCTGTCAACTCAGCCCCAAAGTGCAGAGGTGTCTGCAACCCCCCCTCCACCCAGCACCTTCCTCTGAAATAACACAAGCAGGACCTTCCACCTCCTGCCATAAATCACAGCAGGAAGAAATGAAATTACAGGAGCTTACAAGACCTACCAGGCTGGGGATGATGCTGAATTCATCAATCCCGTGGCATATCCTGGAGTTCAGGTTCCAGTCCAGCCCTTTACAGCTGATGTTACGTGCAGGAGGGATTTCTGAGCCTGTAGCAGTGAGAGTAGTGAGCAGAAATAACCTGTAATCATCTCTGGTGTCTGCCTGGACAGGCTCTGCTGCAGGAAAGGTTGGAAAAGCCTCCTGAGTGAAATAAAAGGCTTTAAGGAGCAGACAAATTGATGTTAGCCAAAGCTCTTTTTTTTCTAAGACTCAGGGAGAGATCACCTTGGCCTTGGTGCACATCTTTGGGTAGGAACTGGAGTCTGCCCTGTGCAATACTGCAGGAGAAAACTCCACTTGTGCTCACTAACCAGAGATCATAGAATGGTAGAACCAGGCAGGGATGGAAGGGACCACAAGGAGCAGCCAGTTCCAACCCCCCTGCCATGCCCAGGGACACCCTACCCTAGAGCAGGCTGCACACAGCCTCATCCAGCCTGGCCTTAAACACCTCCAGCCATGGGGCCTCAACCACCTCCCTGGGCAACCCAGTCCAGCCTCTCACCACTCTCATGCTTAGCAACTTCCTCCTCACAGCCACTCTGACTCTCCCCACCTCCAGCTTTGCTCCATTCCCCACAGTCCTGTCACTACCTGAGACCCTAAAATGTCCCTCCCCAGATTTTTTTAGGCCCCCTTCAGATGCTGGAAGGCCACAAGAAGGTCACCTGGGAGCCTCCTCTTCTCCAGCCTGCACAGCCCCAACTCTTTCAGTCTGTGCTCACAGCAGAGCTGCTGCAGCCCTCTCAGCATCCTCCTGGCCCTGCTCTGGACACACTCCAGCATCTCCACATCCCTCTTGTCCCAGGGGCTCCAGAGCTGGATGCAGTACTCCAGGTGGGGTCTCAGCAGAGCACAGCAGAGGGGGAGAATCCCCTCCCTGGCCCTGCTGGCCACACTTCTGCTGCTGCAGCCCAGGCTCTGCTTGGCTTTCTGGGCTGCAAGTGCACACTGCTGGCTCCTGTTGAGCTTCTCCTCCAGCAGCACCCCCAAGTCCCTCTCCTCAGGGCTGCTTTCCAGCCACTCACTGCCCAGCCTGCATTTGTGCTTGGCATTGCCTCCACCCAGTTGCAGGACCTTGCACTTGGTCTTGTTGAACCTCTTGAGCTTGGCTTGTGCCCACCTCTGCAGCCTGCTCAGGTCCCTCTGGATGGATCCCTGCCCTCCAGCCTGGCTGCTGCACCACACAGCTTGGTGTGGGCAGCAAACCTGCTGAGGCTGCACTCAGTGCAGGTTTGGAGACAGGGAAGGAAGGATGCCTCTGAGCAACACTGAGCAGTGAAAGCTCTTTAACACCTTTAGTTCCTGTGGAGCATCTGCTGGTGTTTTATTTTTGGCACCCAAACAGTCTCTATTATCCCTGCTGGGTTGTTACCCAGGCATGTTTGCACCAAACAATAAATAAATGCCAGTGACAAAACCAATCAGGGAGAGGGAGAAAGCAGGACTTGCTGGGGAGGGAGCTGAGCTGCAGAGGGCTGGATTGCCCCTGTGGGGTGGAGCTGAGCAATTAAAGAGAGGAGGAAATAAGCCTCCAAAAGTCATTTTTCATCTCATCTCTTATGCAAGAATCTAATGGCTTTTATCAGCTGGAAGTACCACACCCCCCCCAGGGCAGCCCTTTTCACTGAACCAAAGAAGTGGTGTGAGAGGTTTTCTTTTCTCCTAGGGTGGAAGACCAAGGAAAGGTTAAGATATTATTAAAAACCTCATTAATATGCTAATGATTGAGGAAACTTCTGCTAAAAGTCATTTCTACCTGATTACCTCTTCCCCTTCCCCTGTGTGCACTTATCCCAGCTCCAGGCTAAATGACTTTTTGTCATCTCCCTGTGGTTTCTGGGGCAATTTTCTCCAGCTGAAGATCCAGGACTGGATCCACTGCTGCAGACAAGACACAAGAAATTCACATCACAACAGCAAGAGAGATGTTGAGGTGCTGGAAGGTGTTGAGAGAAGGGCAGCAAGGCTGGGGAGGGGCCTGGAGCACAGCCCTGTGAGGAGAGGCTGAGGGAGCTGGGGGTGTGCAGCCTGCAGAAGAGGAGGCTCAGGGCAGAGCTCATTGCTTCAACCTAGCACCCAGCCCTGGCCAAGCAACCAAACCATGGCACTAAGTGCCCCAGCCAGAATTGGCTTCAACACCTCCAGGCACCAAGACTCCACCACCTCCCTGGGCAGCCCATTCCAATGCCAATCACTCTCTCTGACAACAACTTCCTCCTAACATCCAGCCTAGACCTGCCCTGCCACAGCTTGAGGCTGTGTCCCCTTCTTCTGTTGTTGCTTGTCTGGCAGCAGAGCCCAGCCCCACCTGGCTACAGCCTCCCTTCAGGGAGCTGCAGACAGCAATGAGCTCTGCCCTGAGCCTCCTCTTCTGCAGGCTGCACACCCCCAGCTCCCTCAGCCTCTCCTCACAGGGCTGTGCTCCAGGCCCCTCTCCAGCCTTGCTGCCCTTCTCTGGACATGCTTCAGTATCTCAACATCCCCAATTTGAAGGTCCCTTCCAACCCACACCAGTCAATGATTCTATGCAAGAACCTAACCCAGCTCCCTTCTGGGGCATCTCAAGTTGAGTGGCCGCAGGCTGCATCTAGCAGTGGGAACAGAGCTGCTCCTGCCTAGCTTCACCCATGCTTTGCTGGCAGGGATGATGAAGCCAGGCAGATTGCCAGGCTGTGGAGTTGTTTTTCCCCTTTCCCTTCTGCCATGAGGAGCCTCCTCACCATGACTCACGGCCAGGTCCATCTGGCCCCACCGTGAGCTTCCGCCGCGCTCCAGCAGGAGCAGCAGCACTTCCCTTGCTCCCAGAAAACAAAGGCAGAATGTCCTTTGGGGAAGGGGGTTAGGATTGAAGAGTTTAGCTGCAGCAGGTAGTTCTCAGCCTCTTTTGCTCAAAGCAGCTCCCTCATTCCTGACCCCAGCTGCTGCTGAGTCATGGATTCCATAATTTTTGGCTGCCTCTCTCTCTGTGTCTTGCCATTAGGGCATGGCTGTGTGGTGCTGGAGGGGTTGGGGAGAGGGGAAAGAAACAGGAGGAGGGAGCATCCTGCTGCCCAACTTTATGCCCAGCTTGAGGTTTGCTCTAATGGCTTGCAAATGAACTGATGCTCTGTTAATACCAAAATGATAGAATTGAATAGAATAGAATCAACCAGGTTGGAAGAGACCTCCAAGATCATCCAGTCCAACCTAGCACCCAGCTCTGTTAATACCAACACTCTTTTCAAGGTGTCTCATACACTGTAACTTGTCACCACTCCAGCTCCAGGGCTCTGGGGCACTTTCAGAAGTGGGCATGGCCAGGGAATGAGTCTTCTGCCCCATCACCACAAAGGGAGAGAGGAATGAGAGGCTTTTTGCCCTCATTTTCCTTTGACATCCCTCATGTCTCGCATCATAGGATCATAGAATGGTTTGGGTTGGAAGGGACCTCAAAACTCAGCCAGTTTCAACTTCCCTGTCATAGGCAGGGACACCTCCCACTAGAACAGGTCACCAAGGACTCATACAACCTGGTCCTGAACATCTCCAGGGAGGTTGTGGAGCACAGAAGCACAGAATGTGATCAAAGATCACATTCTGTNGTCTCCTGGAAGCCTTCTCTTCTCCAGGCTGCAGAGCCCCAACTCTCTGAGCTTATCCTCATAGCAGAGGAGGGACTTTTGAGGCTGTGAGGGAGTGACAGGACTGGGGGGGGATGGAGCAAAGCTGGAGGTGGGGAGGAAGCTGTTGAGCAGGAGAGTGGTGAGAGGCTGGAATGGGTTGCCCAGGGAGGTGGTTGAGGCCCCATGGCTGGAGGTGTTTAAGGCCAAGCTGGCTGAGGCTGTGGGCAGCCTGCTCTAGGGTAGGGTGTCCCTGGGCATGGAAGGGGGGTTGGAACTGCTGATCCTTGTGGTCCCTTCCAACCCTGCCTGATTCTATGAATTTTGCAGATGCCAGGTGGGGGTTCATAAATCAGATGGCCACACAGACACTGCTCTTGGCTGGCATCAGAGCACTGCTGTGGCTGTGTAAATCCTTGTGCATGGAGCCTTTATTGGGGGCTATAAATCTCTCTCTCTCTCCCTTCTCACCCATTCCATTTCTTCTTTTCTTTTATTATTATTTTTCTTTTCTTATTTAATAATTAAAGTCCAAAGCAAGGAGGAGAAAGGCAAAACTCCTTTGCAAACTCCACGAGCTTTAGGAGGGGGTTGCCAGAGGGTTTGGAGTGGTCAGGGAGTGGGACTTGTAGGAGCAGGGAGAGGCTGGTCAGAGCTCCTAGGAACATAGAATCTCAGACTGGATTGGGGTGGAAGGGACCTTTAAAGTTCAGCTTGTCCAATCCTCCTTCAGTCAGCAGGGACATTTGCAACTAGAGCAGGTTGCTCAGAGCCCCAAACCACCTGACCTGGAATGGTTCAAGGATGAGGCACCTCCATCTCTCTGGATAACCTGAGCCAGGGTCTCCCCACCCTCAGCATCCAGAATTTCTTCCTCCTCTCTAGTCTAAACCTCCCTCTATCAGTTTCAAACCGTCACCTCTTGTCCTGTCACCACAAGCCCTGTTGAAAAGTCTGTCCCCAGCTTTATTTCTCATCTCCCTGAAGTGCTGAAAGGCCACAGCAAGGTCTCTCTGGTACCTTTTCTTGTCCAGGTGGAACAAGCCCAACTCTGGGGCTGGATGGGGCACTTAGTGCCATGGTCTGGTTGATTGGCTAGGGCTGGGTGCTAGGTTGTACTGGATGAGCTTAGTTGGAGCTCTCTTCCAACCTGCTTGATTCTATGATCCTCTCAGCCTGTCCCCACAGCAGAGGGGTGCAGCCTTTGGGTCATGTTTGTGACCCTCCTGTGGCTCTGCTCCAACAGCTGCATGTTTGGTATGTACTGAGGACCCCAGATCTGGCCCCAGCAGTAGCTGTGTGTGAATAAATTAGTTCCTTCTCATGTATCCTCAGCAAGTTTGCCAATGCCACCAAGCAGTGTGGTGTGGCTGTGACAGCTGGAGGGCAGGGATCCATCCAGAGAGACCTTGACACAGGTCAACCTCTTGAAGTTTAACAAAATCAGGTGCAAGGTCCTGCAGCTGGGTCAAGGCAATGCCAAGCACCAATATAGGCTGGGCAGTGAGTGGCTGGAGAGCAGCCCTGAGGAGAAGGACTTTGGGGTGCTGGTGGATGAGAAGCTCAATCTGAGCTGTCAGTATGCTCTGGCAGCCCAGAGAGCAACCAGAGCCTGGGCTGCAGCAAGAGCACTGTGGGCAGCAGGGAGAGGGAGGTGATCTTTCCCCTCTGATCCACACTGCTGAGACCCCACCTGGAGTGCTGCATCCAGTTCTGGAGCCCCTGGGACAAGAGGGATGTGGAGATGCTGGAACGTGTCCAGAGAAGGGCCATGAGGATGAGCAGAAGGTTGGAGCTGCTCTGCTGTGAGGAGAGACTGAGGGAGTTGGGGCTGTTCAGTCTGCAGAGGAGAAGGCTCCCAGGTGACCTTCTTGTGGCCTTGCAGTATCTGGAAGGGGCTACAAAAAGTCTGGGGAGGGACTTTTTAGGCTGTCAGGGAGTGACAGGACTGGGGAGAATGGAACAAAGCTGGAAATGGGGAGATTCAGACTGGATGTTAGGAAGAAGTTGTTCAGCATGAGGGTGGTGAGAGCCTGGAATGGGTTGCTCAGGGAGGTAGTGGCAGCCTCATCCCTGGAGGTGTTTAAGGCCAGGCTGGATGAGGCTGTGTGCAGCCTGCTCTAGTGAGAGGTGTCTCTGCTGTTGGCAGGGGGGGTTGGAACTGCCTGATCCTTGCAGTCTCTTCAACCCTGACTGATTCTATGATTCTATGTCTTGGAGGTCTCTTCCAACCTGGTTGATTCTATGATCATTGTGGTCCCTTCCAACCCTGACTGATTCTATCCTTTTATTATCCTTGTGCTCCCTTCCAACCCTGACTGATTCTCTCCTTCTATGATCCTTGTGGTCCCTTCCAACCCTGACTGATTCTCTCCTTCTATGATCCTTGTGATCCTTTCCAACCCTGACTGTTTCTATCCTTCTATGCTGCTTGTGCTCCCTCCCAACCCTGACTGCTTCTTTGACTCCCTTACAAAAGCAGCCTGTCCTGATGTGAAAACCAAGCAGACTCCACCACAAACGTTGCAGTGCTGCTGCTGCTGTTGTTATTCATCTCCACCCTTTAAAAACCAGAGGTTTTGTTCCAAGTCAGGGATTAAAAGCCTAAAGCATTGCCAAGGAGGAGAGCCAGCAGCATTGCTGTGGGGAAATTCACATCATGTACAACATAAACCAAAAGAAACTTGGGGGGTTGCCTTTCCCCCCCCTCCTTTCATTCCAAATTAGAATGAATGAGGTGATCAGAAGGATTTCAAGGAATTAAAGCAAACCAGGGATATTGAAAGCCCAGCCCAAATTGGTTTAGAAATAGAGCTCAAGGGGGATGGGGGTGGAGGGGACGAAGGTAGTGATAAAAATTAAGCCAATTAGACTGAATAGAGGTTGTTGGGTTTGGATTTTTCAACCACCCCCCCGCCCTTCATGAAGAGGCACAGAGAGGTAGCTAATTGAGGCTGGTGGAGATGTAAGGCTTAGTATTCCTGGCTGTGAAGCTCAGGGTTTTAATTAGCCACTGTGTCTTTCTGCAGGGACACCTTAATAGAGCAGAGAGTGGTGACCTTTTCTTTGCTTCCTCATCAGGTTCATTACCAGGCAGCTTTGCAGCTTGCTGCTCACAGCTGCTTTAAAGGCAAAGGGAAAGTCACCCCAAAAGGCACATCAAGCATAGAACCATAGAATGGTTTAGGTTGGAAGGGAACTCAAAGCTTAGCCAGTTCCAACATCCCTGCCATAGACAGGGACAGCTCCCACGAGAACAGGTTGCTCAAGGGCTCATCCAGACTGATCCTGTNGCCAGTGTCTCACCACCCTCAACCTGTGCCAGGGTCTCACCACCTTCATCCTGTGTCAGTCTCTCACCACCCTCACTGCAAACTTCTTCCCAACCTCCACTTTCAATCTCCACTCTGCCACTTCAAACCCATTCTTCCTCCTCCTGCCATTCCAAGCCCTTGTCAGTAATCCCTCCCCAGCCCTCCTGTAGGTCCTCTTCAGATACTGCAAGGCCACTCCAAGGTCTCCTGGAAACCTTCTCTTCTCCAGGCTGCAGACCCCCAACTCTCTCAGCCTGTCCTCATAGCAGAGCTGCTGTAGCCCTTTCAGCATCTTGGTGGCCTCCTCTGGACTGGCTCCAACACTTCCATGTTCTACTTGTGTTGGAGGCTCCAGAACTGCAGAAATCATCCAAAGCTAAGTGGTGGGGGTTGGAAGGAAGCTCTGAAGGTCATCTGAGCCTGTTAAAGCAGGGTCACCTAGAGCAAATCAGACAGGAACATCTCCAGGTGGGTTTTGAATGCCTCCAGACATGAAGACTCCACAACCCCTTTGGGCAGCCTGCTCCAGTGCTCTGCAGCCTCAAAAGGAAGGGTTTTCCCTTCCTGTTCAGATGGATCCTCCTCTCTCCCAGTTTGTGCCCACTTCCCCTTGTCCTGTCACTGGGCACCACTTGGTCTCTACCTGCACACAACCATTTCTCTTTGTGCAGCCACAGCTCCTCACAGAGTCACAGGTTGGAAAAGACCTTCAAGATCCTGGACTCCAACCTAACACCTTCTAATCGACTAACCCATGGCACTAAGTGCCTCATCCAGTCTTCTTTTAAACCATGGAGGTGCTGGTGTCTGCTGGGATGTTTGGAGCTTCCTTGCAAAAGCATCTGCTCGACTTGAGGCCTTGAGCAAACTGTTCCAGTGGGAGGTGTCCCTGCCTATGGCAGGGGGGTTGAAACTGGCTGATCCTCGAGGTCCCTTCTAACCTAAACCAGTCTAGGATTCTGTGAACTTTGAAAGCCACAAGGACCCAAGCTTTTCATATGAGAGGCTGCTGTGTTGTCCCCCAGCCTGCCCAGCTCCCATTGTGCTCTGCCTACAGGCAAACATTGATTTCTTCCTTCCCTTTTCCTGCCTTTGCATCATTCCCCTCTCATCTCCAGCACCTTTCAAGGAAACTAAGAGTGAGACTTCTTAAGGACACATCTAAGACAGCAAAGGCATCTTTAAAGTGCTGATAATTGCAACACCTTGTCTTGCACTGCGTGAGCAGCTTCCCCACAGGCACTTTGAAACACCAACAGCAGTCCTCAAAAGTTCAACTTTCTGGGTCCACACTTGGTGGCTGAGCTCCATCTGTCATCTCAGCACCATCCCTAATGCTGTTTCTGTGCTAAAAGCTGAATCATGGAATCAGGCAGGTTAGAAGAGAGCTCCAAGCTCAGCCAGTCCAACCTAGCACCCAGCCCTGCCCAACCAACCAGATCATGGCACTGAGTGCCCCAGCCAGGCTTGGCTTCAACACCTCCAGGCACCAAGACTCCACCACCTCCCTGGGCAGCCCATTCCAATGCCAATCACTCTCTCTGACAACAACTTCCTCCTAACATCCAGCCTAGACCTGCCCTGCCACAGCTTGAGGCTGTGTCCCCTTCTTCTGTCCCTGGCTGCCTGGCAGCAGAGCCCAACCCCAGCTGGCTACAGCCTCCCTGCAGGGAGCTGCAGACAGCAATGAGCTCTGCCCTGAGCCTCCTCTTCTGCAGGCTGCACCCCCCCAGCTCCCTCAGCCTCTCCTCACAGGGCTGTGCTCCAGGCCCCTCCCCAGCTTCATTGCTCCTCTCTGGATACATTCAAGCACAAAGCTGGAAATGGGTAAATTCAGCCTGGATGTCAGGAAGAAGTTGTTCAGCATGAGGGTGGTGAGAGCCTGGAATGGGTTGCCCAGGAAGGTGTTGGAATCCTCATTCCTAGAGGTGTTTGAGGCCAGGCTGGCTGAGGCTGTGGCCAGCCTGATCTAGTGTGAGGTGTCCCTGTCCATAGCAGAGGGGTTAGAACCAGATGATCCTTGTGGTCACTTCCAACCTTGACTGATTCTATGATTCTACAATCTTCAAGCAGAACAGGTTGCTCAGAGCCCCAAACAACCTGACCTGGAATGATTCCTCTCTTGACAACCTGGGCTTGGATCTCACCACTCTCAGTGTCAAAAACATCTTCATTATCCCAGTTTCCACTTCCAATTTGATTTGCCAGGATCCAGGGGGGCAGGAGGAGCAGGCAAACACTATTCCACAACCTTCCTAAAGGTGTCTGCAAGGAGTAGCTTTCCTAGGTGTAGGAGAAGAGTTGCACAGAGATGTGAGTGTGTGGAACAACCTGGCAGTTTAGCAACCCATTCATCTCTTGGGTTTATTGATGCACAAAGATTATTTGCAGGTCTTTGAAATGAAAGTGTCTGTCTCATCCTCTTTATGACTGTGGCAGTAGCTGGATCAGGCTGGAGTAAATCAGCTGGACTGACTTTGGGAAGTCTCTGCTATTCCACCAGGGTAAAACTCAAGCTAAATGAAAGCAGGATCAAGCCCAAACCTGGCAGTAAATGAACTGCAGCAGCAAAAGGGAGTTTAATGGATGTGTAGTGCAGTTTAATGGGTCTGTACAGCCCTTCTTTTATTGCTGGATTTTAGGAGGACAGCAACCATTTAATTGACTTTGATAGAGGAGGGTCTCCTCAGCATTGTGGTCTAGAGTAAAACTGATCATGAATATAATTAAGGCATTTTACTTCCAAGATTTGCTCTTTCTCACTCTAACTCTTGCCTTGCAAACCCTGCTGGCTGCAGGAGGATGCTGGTGTTGAGCTGCTCCTCATTTTGCCAGCAGAAAGAGGGGATGACCTCACCCCCATTCAGCTTGTTGCAGCCAGAACAACACAAGGATGCTACAATCAGACTCTCTTGGGCCCTATACAGAATCAGAGAACATCTTAGGTTGGCAAAGCCCTTCAAGCTCATCCAGTCCAATCATTAGTTTCACACTGACAAGTCCTTGACTAAACCAAATCCCTCAGCACAACACAGGATCAACCAGGTTGGAAGAGACCTCCAAGATCATCCAGTCCAACCTAGCACCCAGCCCTAATCACCCATATCTCGTTGCTGTGAATCACTATGGTTGGAAAGGACCACCAGGATCAGCCAGGTTGACTTTCATCCCAGCATCCTTCATCACCAGACCACAGCCTCCAGCACATCCACTCTGCTTTTAAATGATCCCAAAAGTCTCTTCCAACCCCAACAGTTCTGATTTTAAGAACACCAACAGATTTCTGCCCTCTCTACAGGACCAAAACCTGGTCCTGCTTGCCAGGGAGAGTGGAGTCTGTCCCGTGGGCTCTGCCATCAAAGAGAAGTTGCTCCTCTCCTTCCTGAGAGGTTCCCTGGCACTTTTCCCACAAGCAGCTGACACCACTGTGGTGGCAACCACCCTTTCCCAGCTGGCTCCTGCCATTTAAAACAGCCACCTTGCTTTTCCCCTCTGAGCAGATAAAGCTCTGCCACAGCTTGGTCACACACAGCCCTTTGGATCTCCTCCCCTACCAAAAATAAAGTGGATGCATAAATGTAGGACAATTATCACTCAATTAATTCCAGTCCTGTCACCATAACACTCTGTTTGACCTTATTCAGTGTTACTTGATCTCCAGCTCTTTAATATTGCAGATGACCTTTTGGGCTGGAGAGATGCTGCTGTTTCTTCGCTGCTTATTCACCAGTCAACTGCTCACATCAAGTCAGAGGCAGCTGGACCCAACCTCATTTATCATTCCATTTCAGGTGGCAGCAGAGGCATTATTCAAATGCCTGGCCACACATGTCATCCATCTTTAATGAAACCATAATTGCACCTTCCACTCTGCAGGACCTCTGCCTTTCTTAAAGGTGCCTGCTCTATTAATTATTGAGAGCAGTTGTGTTTTACCAGCAATAAGCTGTGTTGCACTCATTGCCATCTTTCAAAGGAATTTTAATTGGGGGATTTATGACCTTCTGTTTCATTAAAGGATGGGTAAACAGCAGGCCCTGCTCCTTCTCCTCCTCCTCATCATCTCACCTCAGCGTTTCTTGTGATGCTTACAGGGTTTTGCATCTTGACAGCAGTAGAGAAGCTCAGGATCAAGGTGCTGCTGGGCAATAAAGATGTGATGTGCACTTGGAGTCGTAGAATGGTTTGGGTTGGAAGGATCTTTAAAGGTCATCCAGTCCTACCTTTCTGCACTAAGTAGGGACATCTGTAACTAGAGTCTCAAAGAACCTGTCCTAGAATGGTCCCAGGGGTTGGGCATCTCCCACTTCTCTGGGCAACCTGGGCCAGGGTCTCACCATCCTCAGAGTAAAAACTTCCTTCCTTCTATCCAGTCTGAAGCAGTCCTAGGAGGGATTCTTCTCCCAATGACTGAAAGAGTAAAAACTTCCTTCCTTCTATCCAGTCTGAAATGGTTCTTGGAGAGATTCTCCTCCCAGTAACTGAAAGAGTAAAAACTTTCTTCCTTCTACCCAGCCTGAAGTGGTTCTTGGAGAGCTTGTCCTGGAGGTCCGTGTACCCCAGAAATTTCCTCTCCCTCAGTGGTTTGAATGGGAGAGG
>WAAF01006257.1:271412-284788 GCA_013400475.1 Tricholaema leucomelas | reverse complement strand
GCCTTGGGGTGCTCCTGCCGTGGAGTTCGTCCCCGCTTTGGATGGTGTTCCCGCCTTGGGGTGCTCCTGCCGTGGAGTTCGTCCCCGTTTTGGATCGTGTTCCTGCCTTGGGGTGCTCCTGCCGTGGAGTTCGTCCCCGCTTTGGATCGTGTTCCTGCCTTGGGGTGCTCCTGCCGTGGAGTTCGTCCCCGCTTTGGATTGTGTTCCTGCCTTGGGGTGCTCCTGCCGTGGAGTTCGTCCCCGCTTTGGATTGTGTTCCTGCCGTGGGGTGCTCCTGCCGTGGAATTCGTTCTCGCTTTGGATTGTGTTCCCACCTGGATAGCTTCTACACACCGAGCCTGGTCTCCCTCCGAAGACAAGCTCTGAAGGACTTCACCTTAAGCACCTTATTGTGTGGCTTATTGCTTCTTAATGACCCTGAAGGTTTGAGAAGAGCCCGCGGGACAGCCCTTTGAATGGCCCTTTCAAGCCAGCTGTCGTGAGTAGCTTTCGGCTCAGCCTTATTTTGATAGTGGGGAACGCTATATTTAATAGCTGAAGCCTTTTCCAGCTCCTGACTTCAAATTAGTCAAGTTTACCTGTGGCATTCTATTGTGCAGATAAACAACTAAGAACGAACCTGCTAATTAAATCTAAATTATCTTCTGTATACAGTTTTTGGGAGCAGGGAACAGAAAATAACTCTATTTTTATAAATTCCTGACTCGGCCTAATTAATTCCTGCCTTCATAACAGAGATTCTCCTCCCAGTAACTGAAAGAGTAAAAAATTCCTTCCTTCTGTCCAGCCTGAAATGGTTCTTGGAGAGATTCTCCTCCCAGTAACTGAAAGAGTAAAAACTTTCTTCCTTCTATCCAGCCTGAAATGGTTCTTGGAGAGATTCTCCTCCCAGTAACTGAAAGAGTAAAAAGTTCCTTCCTTCTATCCAGTCTGAAATGGTTCTTGGAGAGATTCTCCTCCCAGTAACTGAAAGAGTAAAAACTTCCTTCTTTCTATCCAGCCTGAAATGGTTCTTGGAGAGATTCTCCTCTCAAATAACTGAAAGAGTAAAAACTTCTTTCCTTCTATCCAGTCTGAAATGGTTCTTGGAGAGATTCTCCTCCCAATGACTGAAAGAGTAAAATCTTTCTTCCCTCTATCCAACCTGAAATGGTTCTTGGAGGGATTCTCCTTCCAATGACTGGCAGCTGGGGTGCTCTCAGCCCTTGTCTGCAGTGCTGGATCTGGCTCTGCAGCTTCAGCTGGAGAAAATTGTCCCAGAAACCATGGGAAGATGGTAAAGAAGTCATTTAGCACCAAGGTGGTGTAAGTGCACACAGGGGGAAGGTGCAGGGTAATGCCACATGCCAGCCTGAGATGCCCTTGGTCCGTAGGTGGTGTTTATAGCAAGGCAAATGAAGAACCCCATAGACTGTTTCTGGGGTGGGACACCTCATGGCTGGCAGCTTCTGGTTGCCTTTTGGAGAGTATCCAGCCTTGCCTCATTCACCCAGAGCTGAGAGGGTTAATTCTGGGGCACCGGGGTGGCAAATCAGGCTTTCACCAGGTGAGGCTCCTTAGTGCTTGGCCCTTATAAAAAGCCAGCACCTGACTTCAGAGAGTTCACAGCGTGGTTTAGGTTGGAAGGGATCTTGAAGATCACCCAGTTTCAGTCCCCCCCTGCCATGGGCATGGACACCTCCACTAGCCCAAGTTGCTTAAGGTCTCATCCAACCTGGCTTTGAACACCTCCAGGAAGCCATAGAGTGAGAAAGGCTCAGAAGCAGCTCAGCCTGAGTCTTGCTTCTCCTTTGAAGTCATGTGGAGGTAAGCCTGAAGGTTTAATATTGACAGCATTGGGAAAGTGCAAAATCTCATCCAGAGTTGGGCATTTCCCCTCCCCTTCCCCTTTTTTTTAATTGGAAAACAGTTTGGGTTTGTTTTTTAATGACTGTGAAAAACTTTTAGTGATGTTATAGACCTCAAAGCATTTTCTGCCTGAAGAAGACACGTGAGGAAAATGCAAACTGGCTGCAAGGCTGTTGTGGGCTCAGGGCTAAATTGCTGGGTGATGGAGTGACCTTTTTAAAGGCAAAAGCAGGCAGTGGCTGCCTGGTTAATGCTGCTTCAAAAGTGGTGGTGTTGGTCCTGTTGGTTACAGCCTCTGTGGATTTCAGCCCTGGCAGCTGGGCACTGATCTTGCTATAGCAACAGAGAAGTTAATATTAAGGAAATACCTATTATTAGCCTCTTTATCCTCTCAGTGCTGTGCTGTTTTGCTTTGTGTATCTCTTCACCTTGCTGGAAACCTTTCAGCAGCTCTTCCAATTGGATTTGGGGTGAGGGTTTTGGTTTTTTGGTTGCTTTATTTTCTCTCTTCCTTGAAACTCCCACCAGCCCCCCTGGGAAAGGACATTGCAAAAGGCTGATACCCTGAGCTGTTTGCACTGCTAGCCCAGTGGAAGAGGGTGAACTTGGTGGCAAGGGAAAACGAGCAGTTCTATTTATGCAGCAAGTCTAATGACGGTGGGGAGCAAAGTAAATACGCTAACAAAAAGCCTCTGTTTGCCTCAGCTGCCACAAAGCTGTATCTTGGAGGACAATCTCTCACGTTGTTAAGTGTCTCTCCCATCCCTATTGACTCTCTCTGCTGCCTTCAGACAGCTCTTGAATGGCACAGCCAAATGGTGATGGATAAAGCCCCCTCCCATGCAGCAGGCACAGCTTTGTGCACCGTGCTGCATGCACTGTTGTTGGTTTGTTGGGGTTTGTTCCCTTCCCCCTCCCTCCCTTCCCCCTTTTTCTTCATTCACTAACTGTTGTCATGCAACTCCATCCTTCCCTGCTCTCAGCTGCCCTGGTTCAAGGTTTCCCCTGTATTGAGCTGTGTGAGCTCTGTGCCTAATCTACAAGATAAGGCAGTAATTGAGAAACAGCCTCAGCACAGATGCCAGGGAAAGGTGCTGTGAGCATCACTGCAAGGCACACAGAATCCCAGCATGGCAGGGGCTGGAAGGGACTGCTGGAAATCACCCAGCCCACCCTCCCTGGTAAAGCAGGAGCACCCACAGCAGCCTGCCCACCCTCCCTGGTAAAGCAGGGGCACCCACAGCAGCCTGCCCACCCTCCCTGGTAAAGCAGGGGCACCCACAGCAGCCTGCCAGGATCACGATGCCCAGCTGGGTTTGGAGGCTCTGCAGAGGAGGAGACTCCACAACCACTCTGGGCAGCCTGCTCCTGGGTTCCAGCACCCCCACTCAACAAAGACATCTCTCCTCCTGTTCATACAGAGCCTTCTGGGTTCCAGTTTGTGCTCACTGCCCCTTGTCCTGTTGCTGGGTGTCACTGAAAGGAGCCCAGCCCCATCCTCTTGCCCCCCACCCTTTATCTCTTACTGAGCAGATCCCCTCTCAGGCAGCTCTTCTCCAGCCTCAGGGCTCTCAGTCTTTCCTCCTCACAGAGATACTCCAGTTCCCTGAAGCATCCTTGCAGCCTCCTCTGGACTCTCTGCCGTACTTTTCTCTCTCTCTCTCTCTCTCTCTCTCTCTCTCTTGAACTGGGCTTAGTATTGAACATGTGGCCTCACCAGGGCAGAGTCCTTCTCTCTGGAGCTGCTTTCCAACAGGTCAAACCCTAAGCTGTACTGGTGCACAGCTCTTGCTCCCCTGCATCCCCTTGTTGTCATCTCACTCCCAGCCTCCTTCTGAAACACCTCTCCACAGCAAGATGCTCCTCTCTTCCCTGCCTTTGTGTCAGAGATGAGCAAACTGGGATTGTTCTGCTTGCTCTATCTGCATGTTCCTGCTTGACAGGTCCTGTGGGACTTTGCAAGGAGCTGAGCTTGGTCCCATGGAGGTGTTTCTCCCTTCAAGAAACCATGTACTGTGAAACAGGCAAGTGCCTGCTGCAAGCCAGGGGATCAATGCAAGGGCAGGAGGAGAAGGACACGAATCTGTTCTTGACACAGCTGGGGCTGAGCAGGTCTTGGTGCTGCTGGTGATGTGCATGGGTGCAGTGCTTTGGGGGTCAAGGACAAGCCACCCATCTGCCTTGTGCCAGCTGACTGCAGTCTCCCAGTGTTAACCCCTCCCATGTAAAAGTGGTTTATTTCTTGCATGGCTTTGGGGCTGGTTGAACACTGAGTTGGGGATGGTGGTGCCAGGGGCTGAGCTTTCTAGAGGCACATTGGCAAGCCAAAGGCATAGACCTTGCCCATACTGAAAAGGAAGGCTCTTCAGGAGCCCTGTGCAGAGATGCCAGGCACTGCACCCAGAGGTGCTTGCAGAGCTGCCCTAGGTTGGAACAAAACCCTTAGAATCATAGAATCAAGCAGGTTGGAAGAGAGCTCCAAACTCAGCCAGCACAACCTAGCACCCAGCCCTGCCCAATCAACCAGACCATGGCACTAAGTGCCCCAGCCAGGCTTGGCTTCAACACCCCCAGGGACAGTGACTCCTCCACCTCCCTGGGCAGCCCATTCCAATGGCAAATCACTCTCTCTGTGAAGAACTTGCTCCTTCCTTCAGAGGGATGGGGTGGAGGGGGAAAAAAAAAGGTGACAACATTCTGCTAGCAGAGGATTGGTTAATTAGTTAAATCCCACCCGTTTGAAAGGCTGGATCAGAGGGTGATAAATGCTATGGCTTCCTGTATTGTTTGCTAATTAATTGTATGAATCTTCTTTGGTGATAAGTGGTAGGAAAAAACCACACACACAGACACACACCCCCCCAGCAAGATAAAAGAAGAGGAATGGCCTTTTCCCCTCTGTGCACATCCCCCCCTGCCCCAGCTCCATTTGTTGGGCAAGGATTTATAGTTTTCATCATCATTTAATTCTAAAACATATCACTTAATTAAAGGGATTTATTAAAATCCCTTGGCAGTGCTTTTTTCTTTTACCATTAGCTCAGGACTCAGCTCCTGAATGTCATGGAGAAAATTCATCAATTGATTTGTTGAACTGCCCAAGTCTCCCCCACCCCTTGCTCTGGGCTGGCTTGGGATGCAGGAAAGAAATCTATAGTCAAAAGCTTAAACTCCCCCCTGAAGAGGGATTGGTTTTCTGATTTCATCCTTTTCCCCTCCCCACCACCACCTTCCCTTCCCCCTCTTCCTGGGACTGCTTTCTCCAAGCCTTTGTTAATGAGCCGATTAATATTGATGATAGAGCACTAAGCTGTCAGGTTGTCTGCTGGAGATGAGCAGCGAGTCTGACTCTGGCATTTGATGAGCTCTGCTCTGCCAGCAGCAGCCACAGCAACATCATTTGCCCAGCCACGAGGAGGATGGGTGAGAGGGGCTCAGGGATGCACTGCAGTGGGTTGGAAGGGACCCTCTAAGGTCGTTTTGTGCCGTGAGCAAGGACATGGCTAACTACGGCAGGCTGCACAGGGTCACATCAAGTCTGACCCTTAGACTCATAGAATCAGGCAGGGCTGGAAGGGACCACAAGAAGCAGGCAGTTCCAACCCCCCTGCCATGCCCAGGGACACCCTACCCTAGAGCAAGCTGCACACAGCCTCAGCCAGCCTGGCCTGAAACACCTCCAGCCATGGGGCCTCAACCACCTCCCTGGGCAACCCATTCCAGCCTCTCACCACTCTCATGCTCAACAACTTCCTCCTCACCTCCAGGCTGAATCTCTCCACCTCCAGCTTTGCTCCATTCCCCCCGGTTCTGGCACTCCCTGACAGCCTAAAAAGTCCCTCCCCAGCTTTTTTGTAGCCCCTTTCAGATCCTGACAGGCCACAAGGTGCTCACCTGGGAGCCTTATTGTTGCCAAGGTCTCAACTACCTCCCTGGGCAACCTATTCCAATGCCTCACTGCTCTCCCCATGTGCAGAACTTCCTGAATGTCCAATCTAAATCTCCCTTGTTCCAGCTTCAAACCATTATCCCTCATCCTATCACCACAAGCACTTCTAAACATAGAATCAAGCAGGTTGGAAGAGAGCTCCAAGCTCAGCCAGCCCAACCTAGCACCCAGCCCTGCCCAAGCAACCAGACCATGGCACTAAGAGCCCCAGCCAGGCTTGGCTTCAACACCTCCAGGCATGGCAACTCCACCACCTCCCTGGGCAGCCCATTCCAATGCCAATCACTCACTCTCCAACCTTTTACCTAACCCTACCACATCCTTAAGTGCCATTTTGCTCTGGACATCCTGATCTGCACCAGTACATGCTGGGAGGTGATCTGCTGGAGAGCAGCCCTGAGGAGAGGGACCTGAGAGTCCTGGTGGCACAGCAATGTGTCCTTAGGGCCAGTGGGATCCTGCAGGACATTAAACAGAGTGTGCCCAACAGGTCCAGGGAGGTTCTCCTCCCCCTCTACTCTGCCCTGGTGAGACCTCATCTTGAGTACTGCCTTCAGCTTTGGGCTCCCCAGGTGAAGAGGGACAGGGATCTGCTGAAGAGAGCCCAAGGGAGGGCTTTGAGGATGCTGAGGGGACTGGAGCACTGCCTGGTGAGGAGAGGCTGAGGGACCTGGGGCTGCTTAGTCTAAAGAAGACTGAGAGGGGATTGAATCAATGTCTCTAACTCTCTGAGGGCTGGGGGTCAGGAGGAGGGGGACAGGCTCTGCTCACTGCCCCCTGGGATAGGACAAGCAGCAATGGATGGAAGCTGCGGCACAGGAGGTTGCAGCTCAACACAAGGGGAACTTCTTGCCTGGAAGGGTCCCAGAGCCCTGGCACAGGCTGCCCAGAGAGGTTGTGGAGTCTCCTTCTGTGGAGCCTTTCCATCCTGTCTGGATGTGTTCCTGTGTGCCCTGAGCTAGATTGTGTGGTCCTGCTGTGGCAGGGGGGTTGGACTGGATGATCTCTTTGGGTCTCTTCCAGCCCCTGACATCCTGTGATCTAGTTGAGGATGCCCCTGCTTACTGCAGAGGGGGTTGAACTGGATGGGTTGAGACCTTTGGAGGGCCCTTCTAACTCAGACCATTCTATGTCTACTAAATTAGTGGGCTCCTGGAGCTTTATGGCAGAAAGGTTTCACTTTCTGGTAGTGCAGCTGAAGAACAAGACTTGGAAATGCTTCTGGGGATCTGAAAATGTCTGAATGTTCAAGGTGCTGGAGGCAGTGAGAAGGCAAAATGGGTTGTGAGCAAGCAGCCTGCCTCTCTGCCCTTTCTCCAACTTCCAAGCTGCTCTGGGAAACAAGAGACCCGTTTGGAACTTGGGCATGGGAGTCCATCCAGCTGCAGGCATCAGCTCCCTTGTCACCAATGCTGGCCACTGTCATTTGTCTCCCAGAGAGTTATTATCCTCTTGTTTGAGCTTCTGATAAGATGCATTGAGAACCACTCTCCTCCAAACCCATAAATCCTTCCTGTAACCCAAACTGAGAGCTTGGGAGCCTCATTAAAAACCTCCTGAATGAGTTCAAACCACCTCTGATGCCATTGTGCCTGCAGCCCTTTCAGTCTTGTGCTGTGAGATGGGGAATTTCAGCGTGGGGCTTGGCTCTGCTCCCTCAGCAAGCAGCAAGTGCTGAATACAAATCAGTGCTGAAGGGCTCCGTTTCTGGAGCCTTGTGTCAGGTTTAACCTCAGTAAATCTTGGGCTGCAGCTGTCTATTAGCTCTGTTTATTAGATCTGGAAGGAGTAAAGGAGGAAGAAAATGCTGATGGAGTAAGGGGGGTTAGATTTTTCAGTGCCTGCCCTGTGATGTGGACTGAAGATGAAATGCTGCTTTTAAGGACACTTTTGTTGACTTGCTGTGATCACATTTGAGTTGTCCACGGTGTGTTTGTGGTGGAATTGTCCAACACTGGTGGCTGATGGTTTGCTGTTTTGCTTTTGCCCTCTCAGCTACTCTTCAAGTCATAGAATCAGGCAGGGTTGGAAGGCACCACAAGGATCAGCCAGTTCCAAGCCCCCTGCCATGCCCAGGGACACCTCACACTAGAGCAGGCTACCCACAGCCTCATCCAGCCTGGCCTTAAACACCCCTAGGATTGAGGCTTCCACCACCTCCCTGGGCAACCCCTTTCAGGCTCTCACCACCCTCAAGCTGAAGAACTTCTTCTTGACATCCAGTCTGACTCTCCCAAATCCTTTCCAGCTTTGTTCCATTCCAAGCCAGCCCCAGATGGGTGTAAAGGCTCAGTGCTATGGGTGCAGACTCACAGATTGTGTTGAAAGGAACCCTCAAAGCTCATCTTGTTCAACCCAGTTCTGGGCTCCTCAATTCAAAAGAGATGTTGAGGTGCTGGAAGGTGTTTGGAGAAGGGCAGCAAGGCTGGGGAGGGGCCTGGAGCACAGCCCTGTGAGGAGAGGCTGAGGGAGCTGGGGGTGTGCAGCCTGCAGAAGAGGAGGCTCAGGGGGGACCTCATTGCTGTCTACAACTACCTGAAGGGAGGCTGTAGCCAGCTGGGGTTGGGCTCTGCTGCCAGGGAACCAGCACCAGAAGAAAGGGACACAGTCTCAAGCTGTGCAAGGGCAGGTTCAGGCTGGATGTTAGGAGGAAGTTGTTGTCAGAGAGAGTGATTGGCATTGGAATGGGCTGCCCAGGGAGGTGGTGGAGTCTTGGTGCCTGGAGGTGTTGAAGCCAAGCCTGGCTGGGGCACTTAGTGCCATGGTCTGGTTGGTTGGGCAGGGCTGGGTGCTAGGTTGGGCTGGAGGAGCTTGGAGCTCTCTTCCAACCTGTCTGATTCTATGAACCCCTTTGCAGTCAGCAGGGACACCTCCACCTAGAGCAGGCTGCATGGAGCCATATCAAGTCTGATCTTTAATGTCACCAGGGCTGGGGCTTTGAGCACATCCCTGAGCAACCTATTCCAGTATTTCACCCCTCTCGTTGTGTGCAGAACTTCCTGCTGATGTCCAACCTAAATCTGCCCTGCTCCAGCTCCAAACCATTGTCCCTCATCCTATCATTGCCAGCACTTCCAAATAGTCCCTCCCCAGCCTTCCTGTAGGTCCCCTTCAGATATTGACCTAAAGATCTCTCTGGAGCCTCTCAAGGGCTGTCTGGATATGTTCCTGTGTGCCCTGAGCTAGATTGTATGGTCCTGCTGTGGCAGCGGGGTTGGACTGGATGATCTCTTTGGGTCCATTCCAACCCCTGACATCCTGTGGTCCTGCTGAGAAGCTGTGAAAGTATCTGGGAAAACATTTCTTATCCCTTTTCTATGCTAAGTGATTTCTTACCACTCTTATAGGTGTTTTTGAGATCCTAAATGTTAGTGAACTTCTCTACCTTGGAAGCAACAACCAGTTTTCTGCCTAGTCCACAGATTCACAGTGCATAGAGAGTCAGCACAAAACATTTTGGGTTGGAAAGGGTCTTTAAAGCTCATCTAAGTCCACCCACCCTGCAGTCAGCAGGGACATCTGAGATCATCGAGTCCAACCCCCATTTCTGGACCAATTTCAAGTCAGGTTTTGCAGAGCCCCAAACAACCTGACCTGAAATGGGTCCAGGGATGGGGGTTGGACTCGATGATCTCTTTGGGTCCCTTCCAACCCCTAGAATAGAATAGAATCAACCAGGTTGGAAGAGACCTCCAAGATCATCCAGTCCAACCTGTCACTCAGCTTGGATTGGACATCCTATGGAGCTTCTGCCACCTCTTTGTACCTGCTCTGGCAGCATCACGTGTGCTGTGTGCTTGAGATCCATGTGCTCAGAGCCAAGCTCAGAGCTTGGTTAGATCCAAGAGCTTTAAAGGGCTCATCTCCTGCTGTGAAAGGTGATCATGGGTATTCCTGTGTCTCCTCTCACAGCCTCTGGTTTCATACCATGGGAGCCCTTTTTCCTATGCTGCTCCAGGCAGCTCCCATGCAAATCAGAGTGAGCTGAGGAGGACATTCAGAGCCCTCAGAGCTTTGCTCTTTGAGCTCAGGGAAGCTGCTTGCTGCAGCATTTTTCTCCCCAAATGCTTAATCCTTCTCGGCCGTTTCGAGGTCTTTGTCCCAAAGCTTTCAACTCTCCCACACCCTTCCTCTGGAGGGAGGGATGAAGGTTGCTAAGTGCAGAAGTTCATTTTCATGACAAAGTGGGCAGAAGACCTCGTCCCCAGGCTTATGAAGTGTTGTCAGAAGACTGAATTAAAATACAATGCCCCAAGTCCCGTTCGGTTTGGATTTAATTAAGGCCTTTCATTCATCATTTATTTCTGCATCCCATCATCTTTGGTGGTTTAGGAGGAAAGGGGAGGGGGAAGCAGGTTTCCATCTGACAAAGATGCTGATGAGGGTTTTCTGAAGGCACCCATAGCTCTGCTGCTGATTTCTTTAACCCATAGGTGTATATTTGAGTCTTTGAATGTGATCTTTGATCACATTCTGTGCTTCTGTGCTCCACAACCTCCCTGGGCAACCTGTGCCAGTGTCTCCCCCCTCTCACTGCAAACAACTTCTTCCTAACATCCACCTTCAATCTCCCTGCTGCCACTTTAATCCCATTCCTCCTCCTCCTGTCATTACCAGACCTTGTCAGTAGTCCCCAGCCCTCCTGGAGCCCCCTTCAGATCCTGGAAGGCCACTCAAGGTCTCCTGGAAGCCTTCTCTTCTCCAGGCTGCAGAGCCCCAACTCTCTCAGCCTGTCCTCACAGCGGAGCTGCTGCAGCCCTCTGAGCATCTTCGTGGCCTCCTCTGGACTGGCTCCACCACTTCCATGTCCTTTCCTTGTTGGAGGCTCCAGAACTGCACACAGTACTCCAGGTGGGGTCTGAGGAGAGCAGAGCCAAGGGGCAGAATCCCCTCCCTTGCCTTGTGCCCACACTGCTCTTGCTGCAGCCCAGCACAGGGTTGCTGTCTGGGCTGCACTCACACTGCAGGCTCCTGTTGAGCTTTTCATCACCCCAAACCCCCAGGTCTTGTTCCTCAAGGCTGCTCTCAGCCATTCCCCACCCTGCCTGGAGCTGTGCTTGGGAACAGCTCCTACTCCTGTTTGTGATAATGTGAATGTGGAGTTGTTCTCTTTGGGTTTGGTTGCTGAGGTTTCTTTGTTTTGCTTTGTTTGCTGGCTACAAAACCGCGGGGGAGATGCTTCAGACCTCCCGAGGTGTGAAGAGTGTCTCGATGCACTCTGATGTTGCAGTGCTGGGGGGGGTTGCATCCATCCTGAGCTTCCTGAGCACGCTCCAGCCTGTGCCTGCAGCACCCAGAGCTCTCCCAGCTCTGTGTAGGTTTTGAGCTTTGTCAAAACACTTCATCCCCACTTGGCTAGATCCTCCCTTGCTCGACAAAAAAAAACCCAGCCCAGCCACTTCACTCCTACTCTGCTCTCTGACTTGTCTCTCTGGCTCTGCTTTCCCCTAGAGTGGAGCCTTGGAACTCCTTGAACTCGCTGGGGAAAATTCAGGGCTGTTTATCACTGTCAGCAGGGAGGTGGAGAGGTTTTCATAACAACCTGCTACATGTGGTCCTGCACACGAGCCAGGCTCCACCTGGGCTTAAATCATAGAATCTCAGAATGGCAGGGGCTGGAAGGGACCTCCAAAGCTCATTCAGTCCAACCCCATGCCAGAGCAGCATCACCTAGAGCAGATCACACAGGAACACATCCAGGCAACATAAATTGGCTGTTCAAGTCTTTAAGAAGAAGTTCAAAAGCAAAAGGAGCAAAGCAGCACCAAGGGAGCCTTAGAGCAGCTTCCCAGTACCTGGAAGGGGCATGTGAGAAAGCTGGGAAGGGACTTTTTCCAAGGGCTTATAGGGGTAGAACAAGAGGCAACGACAGAATGTCAGGGGCTGGAAGGGGCCTCCAAAGCTCATCTGGTTCAGCCTCCCTGCTAGAGCAGCATCACCCAGAGCAGATCACACAGGAATACATCCAGGCAGGGTTTGAATAGCTCCAGAGAGGGAGACTCCAGCCACCCTGGGCAGCCTGTTCCAGGCTTCTGTCACCCTCACAGGGAAAAAAAATCCTCCTTATGTTTCCATGGAACTTCCTCTGCCTCAGCTTCCACCCTTGTGCTGGGGCAGAGCCTGGCTCCAGCCTCCTGCCACTCACCTGCACACATTGATAACCACTGCTGAGGTCACCTCTCAGTCTCCTCTCTCCCAGCAGCACAGCCCCAGCTCTCTCAGGCTCTCCTCCTAACAGAGTTGTTCCATTCCCTTCAGCATCTTTGTGGCTCTGTGCTGGACTCTATCAAGCAGTTCTATGTCTCTCTTGAACTGGGAAGTCCAGAACTGAACACAATACTCCAGCTGCAGCCTCACCAGGATGATCTGCCCTGTCCTCTAAAGAGCTGTATGGCAGCAGGGACATCTCACTGCATCACCACCAGCCCTTGCCCAGCTCTCATCCTCTTCTACCAATATGTTATTGAAGGAAAATGAAACCTGAAGTGCAGATGTGACCATCCTCCTGATTCACAGGGTCATGCACCCAGGGGCTTTGCTGGAATAAGTAAAAGCCTCTCCCTGAGGCTCGTTGCTATGTTTGTCTTCACCCAAACCTCTTCTAACACTGCTATCAATTACTTGGGTCTACATGAAGATGGAAAGGCTCCATGCCACGATGCTGTTCACTGCTGCTGATGAGCTTGGAGGTTGACAGCCAAAATCCTGAGTCCCCTTGAAGGTGTCTGCTGTGCTGCTGGTGACAAGTAGCAATTTTCTCCTCATGTGTGTGTGTGAGCAGCAGAAAGGATTTCTTACTGAGCTCTATCCAGGGTTTCTCCTCCTACATAGTCACTGCAGCTGTGTTCTATTGTTACCAGAAGGATAATGCTGGAGGGGAGGGAGCATAAGATAGGAAGAGAGCTTTCACCCATGGACACAGGGAACAGAAGATGCTCTTCCCTCTTCCCTCTCCCTACTTAGCCTCCTGCTGATTTTGGTTGGCTCTGCCCTGGCTCCCATGGTGTGGGTGAGAAGCACAGCTGGGGAATAAAGAATAGGGGAGGAGAGGAGGGAGGCTCCAGAATGCTTGTGCAGTAGTATCTTTATTTGGGAAGGTAAAAGGTGTGTTAGGTCTGTGGTGTGCTGGAGAGCTGGGGAGACAAACAAGGCAGAACCATCTGTGCCTTCTGTTTCTGTTCTAGCTCTTTTCCCTCTTCTATTAGAAATGGTTCTACACTTTGGCCACAACAACCCCAAGCAGCACTACAGGCTGGGGACAGAGTGGCTGAGAGCAGACAGGCAGAGAGGGAGCTGGGGGTGCTGGGAGAGAGGAGCTGAAGATGAGGCAGCAGTGCCCAGGTGGGCAGCAGAGCCAATGGCATCCTGGGCTGGCTCAGGAGCAGTGTGGGCAGCAGGACAAGGGAGGTTCTTCTGCCCCTGTGCTCAGCACTGCTCAGGCCACACCTGGAGTGCTGTGTCCAGTTCTGGGCTCCTGAATTCAAGAGAGATGTTGAGGTGCTGGAAGGTGTTTGGAGAAGGGCAGCAAGGCTGGGGAGGGGCCTGTAGCACAGCCCTGTGAGGAGAGGCTGAGGGAGCT
>WAAF01006257.1:252786-264334 GCA_013400475.1 Tricholaema leucomelas | reverse complement strand
CCACACTGCTCCTGAGCCAGCCCAGGATGCCATTGGCTCTGCTGCCCACCTGGGCACTGCTGCCTCAGCTTCAGCTCCTCTCTCCCAGCACCCCCAGCTCCCTCTCTGCCTGGCTGCTCTCAGCCACTCTGTCCCCAGCCTGTAGTGCTGCTTGGGGTTGTTGTGGCCAAAGTGTAGAACCCTGCACTTGGCCTTGTTCAGTCTCATCCCCTTGGCCTCTGCTCACCCATCCAGCCTGATTCTGTGATTCTATTTTTCACCCAATGTAAATGTGTGAGCTCTTGGCTGGGCTGGGTGGGAGTGAGGACAGCTCATGAGACAGTTCTTGAGCACCAGCCCTCAGATGCTGGGCATGGCAGCATGGAGGGAGCAGCAGCAGATGAGCTTGTGCACGAAGTGGCACCTCAAGAACGTGCTCATGGGTGTGCAGGTGCCCATCCTCCTCTGTTGTGCCTGATTCAGCTCCATCCTCCCAGCGTGGCATTGGCATATGGCTGCTCAAGAGAGCTCTGATGAGGGAGGCTGGGGAGATGTCTGCGAGCAGAGATGGGAAAAGTGGAGAATCAGAGGAACTTTCTCCTAGCATCAGCACTTTGAGAGCTGAGAGGTGCAAATGAGATTGATTTGTCATTCCAGGGGGAGTTGAATGTGTTTAATTTATTCTTAAGCATTTCTGTAGCACTCCCATTAAGCTGGGCTGATGTGCATGCTGCAGCCCTGCACCCTTATGCTCCAGGAAGGTCAGTTCAGTAAAGTTCTTGGAGGTGTTTCACTCCAGGTCCTCAGCTTTTGCAGCCCTGCTGAAGCTCTGACTGGATCTGCTGCTTTCCTCAGCTGCAGCAGTCCTGTGGTGGAGCAAAACCCTTTTGATTTCAGGACTGGCTGTTGCTGGAGAAAGATCTGACATGATTGGGCAGGGCTGGGTGCTAGGTTGGACTGGCTGAGCTTAGAGGTCTTTTCCAACCTGCTTGATTCTATGATGCTTTGCTGGAGAAACAGGAGTTTCTCCTCCACAGTCAAAGCTTGTGGGAAGCTGGATGTGGGGCAGCAAAAGGGCATGGGTAGAAACATGGTTCACAGAGTAAACCAGGTTGAAAAGGACCTTCAAGATCATCAAGTCCAACCTATCACCTAACCCTTCTAATTAACTAAACCATGGCACTAAGTGCCTCATCTAACTAAGCCTCCTTTTAAACACCTCCAGGGATGGGGCCTCCACCACCTCGCCGGGCAGCCCAGTCCAATGCCAATCACTCTTGCTGTGAAGAGCTTCTTCCTAACCTCCAGCCTAAGCCTGCCCTGGCACAGCTTAAGGCTGTGTCTTCTTGTTGTTCCTAACATCCAGCCTGAACCTGCCCTGGTGTAGTTTGAGACTGTGCCCTCTCGTTTTGTCCCTGGGTGCCTGGAATAAGAGACCAACTCCACCTGGCCACAACCTCCCTTCAGGTAGTTGTAGAGACCAATAAGGTCTGCCCTGAGCTGTCTCTTTTCCAGGCTGTTCACGGCAAACAAACCCTCCTTTGACTCATTCAGATTTGTGGTCTGATGTTCCAACAAGACACTGAGTAGGATGCAGAGCAGATTATGCCCTCTCAACATCTGGAGAGATCTCAGGGCTAACCTGCAGCACCTCAAGGTGAACAGGAGACCCTGAGAGGGACTAGCAGCTGGGTGACAGCAGGGAGCAGCTGAGAGGTCTTGGGGAAGGACAGGATGGAACTACCTTCTGTGGCAGAAAGCCTCTGCAGCTCTCTCAAAGGCAAGCCTGAGACAGGTGTGATGAGTAACTTTAACTGTTATTAATTACCAAGTCATTACTGGAGTTATCTAAGACTCAGTGGCTAAAAGCAGAAGGTTTCAGGTGGCTTTTTTAAATGTGCTTCTAGATCAGTGCAAGAATCTTGGTCCTGCCCTTCAGAGGCAATGGTTGCTGCTGAAATAATTCCATTCTTGGCTTGGCATTTAAATGTGGCTGCTGCTGCTCTCAAGTCTCAGTATTCAGGCTTCAGCTTTGGTCTGTGTCTGCACTGTCCTGCTTTCTGAGGTAGAGATGAGCTTGTTGGATGCATGCCCTCGTGGGCACCTTCCCTGAAGGTGTTGAGCTCCTCCAGCAGGAGGGAGCCTGGGCAGGGGCAAGGGATGACCACCACAGCTGCCTTGGTACTGTGCACAGCATGAGAAACCAAAGCACAAACCCTGCTTCTGCCTGCCCAGCCCTTGGTTGGCATAGACTGGTTTAGGCTGAATCATAGAATCAAGCAGGTTGGAAGAGAGCTCCAAGCTCAGCCAGCCCAACCTAGCACCCAGCCTTGGCCAACCAACCAGACCATGGCACTAAGTGCCCCAGCCAGGCTTGGCTTCATCACCTCCAGGCACGGTGACTGCACCACCTCCCTGGGCAGCCCATTCCAAAGGCAAGTGGGCCATTAAAGGCCATCTGGTCTGAATGCTGCTTCAGCGAGCAGGGACATCTTCACCTGGAGCAGGTTGCTCAGAGCCCCAAACAACCTGACCTGCAGTGGTTGCAGGGATGGGGCAGCTCCCACCTCTTTGGGCAACCTGGGCCAGGCTCTCCCTACCCTCACTGTCAAAAATTCCTTCCTCCTCTCTAGTCTAAATCTCCATTTTGTAGCTTAAAAAGCATCAGTCCTCGTTCAGAGCAGAACTGCAGCTCAGAGCTAGCAAAAAGCTGGAGTGGTTTCAAGTGTCCCTGCGAGGGCTTATGGCTGCCACCAGCTCAGGGACTTGTTGACAGGATTGCAGTGGGGTTTGGCTGCTTTGCTTGGGTGGGTTTGTTGGTTTTTTTTTTTCTCCTTTCTGCTTTTGGAAAGAACAATTTTTCCCTTGTGCAAAATCACCATCTTGACTCATCCTGCAATACTTCCTCCTGTTTCTCCCATCTGCTTCTGCTCGGATGGTTGGAGCTGGCAGCACTCCTCCCTCTTCGCTTCCCGCCTTGGCCGTGGTGTTTGTGCCACAGTGAAGTAACAGAGCAACCTCCCAGGCTGCAGGAGGTGGCCCTGGCTGCACTGCCAAAAGAAGGTACCTGTCACCTTCAGGGACATCGGGGTGCTGGTGGAGGAGAAGCTCAGCAGGAGCCAGCAGTGTGCACTTGCAGCCCAGAAGGCAACCAGAGCCTGGGCTGCAGCAGCAGAAGTGTGGCCAGCAGGGCCAGGGAGGGGATTCTTCCTCTCTACTGCACTCTGCTGAGACCCCCCCTGGAGTACTGCATCCAGCTCTGGAGCCCCTGGGACAAGAAGGCTGTGGAGATGCTGGAGTGTGTCCAGAGCAGGGCCAGGAGGATGCTGAGAGGGCTGCAGCAGCTGTGCTGTGAGGAGAGANCCCTGGGCATGGCAGGGGGGTTGGAACTGCTGCTCCTTGTGGTCCCTTCCAATCCTGACTGATTCTATGATTCCATATTCACCCACATGCACAGTTCTGTGTGACTTTAGCCTTCATATGGAGGACCTGGGGCTTGGTTCTGGTTTCATGAGCTAGACAGTGACATCCTGCAGCCTGGTTTCAGGCAGAGCCATCGAATCCTAGAATTGTTTTGGTTGGAGAAGACCTCCAAGATCATTGAGTCCAACCATGGCCATTAAATCATGTCCCCAAGTGCTATATCCACAGGTTTCTCGAACACCTCCAGGGATGGAGACTCCACCACCTCCCTGGGCAGCCTCTGCCAATCCCTCAGCACTGTTGCAGCAAAGATTTTTTTCTTTATCTCCAGCCTAGCCCTCCCCTGGCACAATTTCAGGGCACTTCCTCTCCTATTGCTGATACTAGGAAGAAGAGACCAACCCCCACCTCACTCCAGCCTCTGTTCAGGTAGATGGTGGCAATCATGGTCCCACCTCCAAGAACAAGATCCCCAGAAGCTGCAGGCTAGGGCCAGGAGAAGGGGGACAGGCACTGTTCACTTACTCCCTGGGATAGGACAAGCAGCAATGGATGGAAGCTGCAGCACAGGAGGTTCCAGCTCAACACCAGGGGGAAGTTCTTGCCTGGAAGGGTCCCAGAGCCCTGGCACAGGCTGCGCAGAGAGGTTGTGGAGTCTCCTGTGGAGCCCTTCCAGGCCTGTCTGGATGTGTTCCTGTGTGACCTAAGCTAGATTGGTTGGTCCTTCTCTGGTAGGGGGTNTCCTTCTACATCCTCCTCTGTGTTTGCTAAGTACTATTTTACCTTCTCCTGCTCTTTCAGGCACACTTTGGCACTCCAGCTGGGAAGTCCAGGGCAGGAGGCTGCTGTGGCATCCCCAGCATCTGCACCAAATCAGCCTGCCAGTGGCTGTAGGCACAAGGCTTAGTGATGCTGCCAAGGGCTTCCTGAGAAGTAGGTTGCATCCAAGACTGCTCTTCCTTGTCTGTCCAAGGAGGGGGTGAGTGTTGGTCACTGCTGAGGGGTGGGAGCATGGCTGATTCAATGATCACTTTGGGTCCCTTCCAAGCCCTGACAGGGAGGTGGTGGAGTCATCATCCCTAGAGGTGTTGAAGCCAAGCCTGGATGAGGCACTTAGTGCCATGGTCTGGTTGATTGAACAGGGCTGGGTGCTAGGTTGGGCTGGCTGAGCTTGGAGCTCTCTTCCAACCTGTTTGATTCTATGACTGTGTCTCTGCAACTGATGAGCAAAGACAGTGGGAGCTCACTAAACTGAGCTAAAACCTCCCCTGTTGAACCCAACATCCCTGCTTTGGCAGCTGGGTTGCCCTTTATGATGCATTCAGCCTCAGCCCCTGTTAATTTATCTTACACATCTAAGGGTTTTGTTTTTTTTTCTCTAAAAACCCAAGAAAAAGCAAAAGAGGGCCCAGTCCCTAAGGCCTGAGCTTGATTTAATACTAATGGCTGCAAACATCCAAATTGTGGCTGGCTTTAATTAAAATGACAGAAGAGGGGAGCCAAGGGGATGAATTACTGAAGGAAAATGTTTTATTTCCCTACAGCTAGTTTAATTTAAAACAGCAATGCATCAGGCAGCAAAAATCTCCAGCCCTGTGCCAAAGGAGGAAAGGGCAGGGCTGGCACAGACACTGGTGATGGCACCTTGGTAGGACCACGTTGCCCGAAGAGCTCTGCTGTAGTTTTCTCCCCTTGCTGCTCCTTGTTAGCTGTAGAAATTAAGACACAACCCCCCCACACACACACACCTCAGGCTCAGAGATGTTGTGTTTGGTTGCTCAGGCCACAACTTGACTACTGTGTCCAGTTCTGGGCTCCTCAATCCAGGAGAGATGTTGAGATACTGGAAGGTGTTCAGAGAAGGGTGACAAAGGGAGGTGGTGGAGTTGCCGCGTCTGGAGGTGTTGAAGCCAAGCCTGGCTGGGGCACTTAGTGCCATGGTCTGGTTGATTGGCCAGGGCTGGGTGCTAGGTTGGACTGGCTGAGCTTGGAGCTCTCTTCCAAGCTGGTTGATTCTATCCTATGAGGAGAAGCAATCTGCCTCTCACTGTGCACCTTCCCTCCTACGTTGCTCACAACCATGCTTTGGACTGCAGGAGGGATGGGTGGCAGAGTCCAACCCTTCCAGCAGCTGTGGACATCACACAGGTGTGCCCAGGTTGGCAGCAATGGCTTTGCTGTGCTTTTTGCTTGAAGTCCTAGCAGCTATGGGCATCACCCAGGCTTGCCCAGGTTGGTGGCAGTGGCTTTGCTGTGCTTTTAGCTTGCAGTCCTAGCAGCTATGGGCATCACCCAGGCTTGCCCAGGTTGGTAGCAGTGGCTTTGTGCTTCTTGCTTGCAATCCCAGCAGCTGTGGGCACCATACAGGTTTGTCCAGGTTGGTGGCAGTGGCTTTGCTGTGCTGCTTGCAATCCCAGCAGCTGTGGGCATCACACAGGCTTGCCCAGGTTGGTGGCAGTGGCTTTGCTGTGCTGCTTGCAATCCCAGCAGCTGTGGGCATCACACAGGCTTGCCCAGGTTGGTAGCAGTGGCTTTGCTGTGCTTGAAATGAAATGATAAAGGATAGAGGCAGGTCTTTAGGTTTGGAAGGGAAGGCAGTAGGTGTGCTCTGGGTCTGGCTTTGCTGGGGGTTAAGGTGATGTGGAGAGTTGTTTGCTTCTCTTCCTGCCCTCAGGCAGTCAGCAGCTGTGGCAGATGCTCCTGTGGGGAGCAAAGGCTGGTTCCTGACCTACATTTGGTCCTTCCAGGTCCCAGTGCAAGCACTTAACCTGTCACTGCAAACTGCAGGGGAGTAACAAGGCTGCCACAGGCAGCTGGCTAGGGAGAAACCACAGCATCATAAAATGGTTTGATTTGGTTTGGAAGGGACTGAAAAGAAGAATTCAAGAGAGCTGTCTGAGCTATCACATTGTGTCTGTTCCTGACTGGAGCCCTGTGGAGGGGGTGTGAGCCAACCCTGCTCCCACACAGGACCTGAGATGTCCTGGTAGGAAAAGCTTTTCAGGGCTGGTGCAAGGGAAGTACCAATCTCCTGGCCCTCAGCAGTGACCAACACTCACCCCCTCCTTGGACAGACAAGGAAGAGCAGTCTTGGATGCAACCTGCTTCTCAGGAAGCCCTTGGCAGCATCACTAAGCCTTGTGCCTACAGCCACTGGCAGGCTGATTTGGTGCAGATGCTGGGGATGCCACAGCAGCCTCCTGCCCTGGACTTCCCAGCTGGAGTGCCAAAGTGTGCCTGAAAGAGCAGGAGAAGGTAAAATAGTACTTAGCAAACACAGAGGAGGATGTAGAAGGAGATTTCTTCATCCTGTAAGGCATTCATTTACCTTAAAGGTCCCTTCCAAACCATTCCATGACAGGGACATGTTTTAATGGTGGGTTTAGGTTGCTGGTTGGGCTCAGTCTTGAAGATCTTCTGCAACTGAAACAATTCACAGATTGATAGAATGGGTTGGGTTGGAAGAGACCTTCAAGATCCTCTAGTTCCAACCTACTCTCTCACAGAGGGAGTGATTTGCCATTGGAATGGGCTGCCCAGGCAGGTGCTGGAGTCACCATCCCTGGAGGTGTTCAAAAAAAGACTGGATGAGGCAATTAGTGCCATGGTCTGGTTGATTGGCCAGGGCTGGGGGATAGGTTGGGCTGGCTGAGCTTGGAGCAATCTTCCAACCTGGCTAATTCTACAATTCTGTGATACTTTCTGTGTCAGCTACAAGCTGCCTGCTGCCCTCTCTCCATCAGAAGCTTTGTTTTCCATCCCCAAAGTCGTTGGGGTCTAGTTGAACTTTTGTTTTCTCTTCTGGATGACTTCTTTCCAAGGCTCTTTTTGGATCCTTTCTCAGAGTTGTCTCTGGATAAATGATTCTTGACCTGCAATTTGACACTGCCATTCAACCCCACTCCAGTGCACGAGCTCTCCAGAGACATCTACTCTCCTCCTCCTGTTAAAAACAACCCTCTCACATCCAGCACTTGCTTCTTGCCCCACCTCTGAACTCCCAGGATCTCTCTGAACCTGGGTTAAAGCAAACCAAATGCAACCCAACCTCCCATCTCCTTGGGTTTGCCAACCAGAGCACGTGCCCAGCGCCCCCTTCTCGCCTTCAGCTCCCCCACTGAGCCCTAACACACTTTGATGGTTATTGATTGCTAATTCCCATCCGTGGTGGTAGCTTGAAGAGCTTTGTCCAAGTGATCAGATTGAAGCAAACTTTGGCAGGAGGCCATCAGTGTGTCAGATGGCACAGGGCTGGGAGCCTGGTACCACGCTGAGGAATTAAATCATCCTCTGAGTCAATACACGCGTGTCTGTGCGGCTTGACAACTGTGCAACCATGGTTACAGGCTTGGAGGTGCTAGGATATTTGGGGGCAGGCTGCAGTTTTGGCTCTCTGGCTGTGCTTCAAAAGATGGAGGGGAAAGGGAAATCTGCAAAGGAAGATTTCTGCTCCTCTGGGGTCTGTGGAAGATGGAACAGAGCTGGGCTTTTGTGGTATGGCGGTTGTGGTGGGAGGATGTGTGAGGGCACAGCTGTGCTTCAGCATGATGGAAAGGGGGCTTGTTACCCTTAAAAAAAGGAGAAAGACACCCAAGAGAGGGCTTTCACCCTTGATCATGGGCTACAGTGCAGAATTACTCTCAAGTTACCCATTCCAACCTGCTTGATTCTCTTATTCTATGATCTGGAGCAGAACATGGCACTGATCATAGAATCAAAGAACCATAGAACCAAGCAGGTTGGAAGAGAGTTCCAAGCTCAGCCAGCCCAACCTAGCACCCAGCCCTGCCCAACCAACCAGACCATGGCACTAAGTGCCCCAGCCAGGCTTGGCTTCAACACCTCCAGGCACAGCAGCTCCACCACCTCCCTGGGCAGCCCATTCCAATGCCAATCACTCTCTCTGACAACAACTTCCTCCTAACATCCAGCCTGAACCTGCCCTGGCACAGCTTGAGGCTGTGTCCCCTTCTTCTGTTGCTGGTTGCCTGGCAGCAGAGCCCAACCCCAGCTGGCTACAGCCTCCCTGCAGGGAGCTGCAGACAGCAATGAGCTCTGCCCTGAGCCTCCTCTTCTGCAGGCTGCACACCCCCAGCTCCCTCAGCCTCTCCTCACAGGGCTGTGCTCCAGGCCCCTCCCCAGCCTTGGTGTCCTTCTCTGGACACCTTCCAACACCTCAACATCTCTCTTGATTTGGGGAGACCAACACCCCTGCCACAGCAGGACCATACAATCTAGCTCAGAGCACACAGGAACACATCCAGACAGGCCTGGAAAAGCTCCAGAGAAGGAGACTCCACAACCTCTCTGGGCAGCCTGTGCCAAAGCTTTGGGACCCTACCAGGCAAGAAGTTCCCCCCTGTGCAGAACTGGAACCACCTGTGCAGCAGCTTCCATCCATTGCTACTTGTCCTAAGCCAGGCAGCAGTGAGCAGAGCCTGTCCCCGTTCTCCTGACCCCCAGCCCTCAGATAGTTACAGACATTGATTCAATCCCCTCTCAGTCTTCTCTTCTCCAGCCTAAGCAGCCCCAGGTCCCTCAGCCTCTCCTCACCAGGCAGTGCTCCAGTCCCCTCATCATCCTCATAGCCCTCCCTCGGACTCTCTCCAGCAGATCCCTGTCCCTCCTCACCTGGGGAGCCTGAAACTAAAGGCACTACTCAAGATGAGGTCTCACCAGGTTGCTGAAAGCTTCCTCCAGCCTGCCCTTGACCATCTCCAGGGAGAGAGAGCATCCACAACTTCCCTGGGCAACCCATTCCAGTGTCTCCCCACCCTCCCTGTGACTTCTGTGATTTCTCTCTTCCATGACTCCCTGCTTCTTGGCTGGGCCATGGTGTAGCCATGGCTAAATCCATCAAGGAATGACACAAAGCCCTCTGGGCCCCTTTTTGCAGGGAGGTTAAAGCAAACTGCTCGTGGAGCTGGTGGGAGCTGTGAAACCTCTGCCACCAGTTGATTTACCACGGAGACAGCAGCGCTCAGCTGGGGTGGATAAAGAAGCCAGGCTCTGAAATGGAATTAAATCATTATTCTCACTTCCTTTGACTTCAGAAGGATCCTATTAGTGCAAAGAGCCTGGATTACTGCCTGCCTGACATTTTCCTCTGAGCCCAGCTCCAGATTGGATTTAGGTTGGGTTTTCCCCCCCCCCACCCTCTTCTTTTATCTCTTAATCCCCAGAGCTCTTTAATGTAGAAAGTAATGGAATCCAAAGGCAAATTGAATTCTGACAAGGAATCTGACTTCCATGCCTTCTCTGGAGCCAGCTTTTAATCCTGTTTGCTGTCTGAAGCTGCTTTGTGGGGGTGTGTTTAAAATCCTTTACCGCTCCCAAATCTTTCAAAGAGGGAGGAAAAAGAAGGAGAACAGCAAGCCTGGAAGCAAGGAATGCTTTCTTATCAAGCATCTCAAACCAGCCTGCTGCTGTTGGGTTTGTTAATGCTTGCAGTACTGCATCCAGTTCTGGAGCCCCTGAGACAAGAGGGCTGTGGAGATGCTGGAGAGTGTCCAGAGCAGGGCCAGGAGGATGCTGAGAGGGCTGCAGCAGCTCTGCTGTGAGCACAGACTGAAAGCGTTGGGGCTGTGCAGGCTGGAGAAGAGGAGGCTCCCAGGTGACCTTCTTGTGGCCTTCCAGGATCTGAAGTGGGCTACAAAAAAGCTGGGGAGGGACTTTTTAGGCTGTGAGGGAGTGCCAGGACTGGGGGGATGGAGCAGAGCTGGAGGTGGGGAGAGTGAGGCTGGAGGTGAGGAGGAAGTTGTTGAGCAGGAGAGTGGTGAGAGGCTGGAATGGGTTGCCCAGGGAGGTGGTTGAGGCCCCATGGCTGGAGGTGTTTCAGGCCAGGCTGGCTGAGGCTGTGGGCAGCCTGCTCTAGGGTAGGGTGTCCCTGGGCATGGCAGGGGGGTTGGAACTGGCTGATCCTTGTGGTCCCTTCCAATCCTGACTGATTCTATCATTCTATGATTCCAGGTGACTCTCTGCTGCCTGCCTTTTGCCCCTCTGCAAGTGTTAGGCTCACTGAAGGGCTGGAAATTTCAGGTCTTCTCCAGCTCTTCTCTTTGTGGCAGCAGATTGTGTGCAGGAGAGCTGCGAGGTCCTCAGGGTGATGTCCCTCTGCTACCAACACACTCCAGGATGGAGGATGCTGCCAACCAGGTAACAACCAAGGGCAATGAAGCTGGTGAATGGTCTGCAGAACAGGGCTGGTGAGGGAGATGGGGTTGGTTAGCCTGGAGAAAAGGAGGCTGATGGTCATGCACCCTAATTAATACAGGCAGGAGAGTACATGAAGCTCATCCAGCAGCTCTGGGACAGGATTGAGAGAACAGGACCTAGAAGGAGTGGCTGAGGGAATTGGGGTTGTTTAGTCTGGAGAAAAGGAGGCTGAGGTGAGACCTCATTGCTCTCTACATCTCCCTGAAAGGAGGCTGGGGTGCATGTTGATGGATGCAGCCTTCACCACCCTGATGCAAAACACCTTGATAAACACAGGCAGGAGAATACAATGAGGCTCATCCAGCAGCACTGGGACAGGATTTAGAGAACAGGTCCTAGAAAAAGTGGCAAAGGAATTGGAGTTGTTTAGTCTGGAGAGAAGGAGGCTCAGAGGAAACCTGGCTCTACAGCTCCCTGAAAGGAGGCTGGAGTAAGGTGGGGCTTGGCCCCTTCTCCCTAGCATCAGGTGATAGGAGGAGAGGAAATGGCCTGAAATTGTGCCAGGATAGGGTTAGGTTGGGTCCCCCTCCACAGGGCTGCTTTCCAGCAGATCATCTCCCAGCATTGCCCCTCACCTTGTGCTGCTGCCATGATTTGTACCACCTCAGAGCTTCCACTTCCCCTGAAATTATTAATTGCAAAATGCCCTGCAGAGGGGTTAGGAGAGGCTGCAGCAATGGGCTGAGGCCAATGGGATGAGATTGAACAAGCTCAAGTGCTGGGTCATGCACTTTGGCCACAACAACCCCAGGCAGCACTACAGGCTGGGGACAGAGTGGCTGAGAGCAGCCAGGCAGAGAGGGAGCTGGGGGTGCTGGCAGAGAGGAGGTGAAGCTGAGGCAGCAGTGCCCAGGTGGGCAGCAGAGCCAATGGCATCCTGGGCTGGCTCAGGAGCAGTGTGGGCAGCAGGACAAGGGAGGTTCTTCTGCCC
>WAAF01006257.1:236979-252734 GCA_013400475.1 Tricholaema leucomelas | reverse complement strand
CAGAGAGAGTGATTGGCATTGGAATGGGCTGCCCAGGGAGGTGGTGGAGTCACCATGGCTGGAGGTGTTGCAGCCAAGCCTGGTTGGGGCACTTAGTGCCATGGTCTGGTTGGTTGGATAGGGCTGGGTGCTAGGTTGGGCTGGCTGAGCTTGGAGCTCTCTTCCAACCTGCTTGATTCTGTGATTGATTCTCTGATTCTAAAGTGTGCCCAGGTGGCCAAGAAGGCCAACAGCATCTTGGCCTGGATCAGCAATGGTGTGACCAGCAGGAGTAGGAAGGTGCTCATGGCCCTGTACTCAGCACTCGTGAGACCACAGGTCGAGTATCGTGTCCAGTTTTGGTCACTACAGTCTAGGAGGGACATTGAGGTGCTGGAGCAGGTGCAGAGAAGGGCAGTGAGGCTGGGGAGAGGTCTGGCAAACATGAGCTATGAGGAGCAGCGGTGGGACCTGGGGCTGTTTAGCCTGGAGAAGAAGAGGCTGAGAGGGGACCTTATTGCCCTCTACAGCTACCTAAAAGGAGGTTGTGGTGAGGCTGGAGCTGGTCTCTTCTCCCGAATTACTGACGATAGGACAAGAGGAAATGGCCTCAAGTTGCATCAGGGGAGGTTTAGGTTGGATGTTGGGAGGAAGTTCTTTATTGAGCAGGTGGTCAGGCACTGGAGCAGGCTGCCCAGGGAGGTGGTGGAGTCACCACCCCTGGAGGTGTTTAAAAGGAGAGTGGATGTGGTGCTTGAGGCTGTGGTCTGGTGATGAAGGCTGCTGGGATGAAGGTTGGCCTGGCTGATCCTGGTGGTCCTTTCCAGCCATAGTGATTCACAGTGATGAGATGTGGGTGATTAGGGCTGGGTGCTAGGTTGGACTGGATGATCTTGGAGCTCTCTTCCAACCTGGTTGATTCTGTGTTGTGCTGAAGGATTTGGTTTAGTCAAGGACTTACCAGTGTGAAACTAATGATTGGACTGGATGAGCTTGAAGGGCTTTGCCAACCTATGACATTCTGTGGTCTTCTCCTCCCCAGAAAAATCTGCTCTTATTGACTGGGGATTTGTTTCCACCAAAAGCCATCAACCACAGAACATCCCTGTCACTCTGCCAGCAACTCAGCTGATGGTTCATTATTCCAGCACATAAATACCTGACTCCTGCAGAAGCAAAATGTGCAGCTGGAGGCACTGATGGCATCTCACTATTAAACAAGAAAAATAATGCAGCCCTGTCTCCTTTTTAGCCTGGCTCAAGAAAAAAGAAAGAGGAGGGGGAGGGGGGGGAAAGGCACCCAAACACTTCAGCAAAAGGAGGAGGCTGTGGATAAATATATAAATTTGCAAATGTCAGCCTCAAAATGGGAAGGATAACTTGAAGCAGTCACCCTGGGCCTGGTGAAGATGGAAATGGATTGGTTTTGCACTGCAAGGAGCTGCTGGGTTGGAGGGAGGCTGAGTGAAACAAATGGGAGCTGTGCTGTGGCTGTGCTGGTGACGAAGCCAGTTAAGGGTAAGTTGAGTTGTGGTCCATGTGCCAATGTGCTCCATTAGGCTTTAGACCAGGGCCACTGGGTCTGGGCTAGAAGCAGCATTAGTTAATCAAGAGGCAGAATGGTGAAACCACTTTCTTTGGTGACTCCTGTGTTCTCTTTCCCAGGGCATCAATTCACCTTGCTCAGGATCTATCATGGGATCAAGGCAATCCCAAGCACCTATATAGGCTGGGCAGTGAGTGGCTTGAAAGCAGCCCTGAGGAGAAGGACTTTGGGGTGCTGGTGGATGAGAAGCTCAATCTGAGCTGTCAGTGTGCTCTGGCAGCCCAGAGAGCAACCAGAGCCTGGGCTGCAGCAAGAGCACTGTGGGCAGCAGGGAGAGGGAGGTGATCCTGCCCCTCTGCTCCTCACTGCTGAGACCCCACCTGGAGTGCTGCATCCAGTTGTGGAGCCCCTGGGACAAGAGGGATGTGGAGATGCTGGAACGTGTCCAGAGAAGGGCCATGAGGATGAGCAGAAGGTTGGAGCTGCTCTGCTGTGAGGAGAGACTGAGGGAGTTGGGGCTGTTCAGTCTGCAGAGGAGAAGGCTCTCAGGTGACCTTCTTGTGGCCTTGCAGTATCTGGAAGGGGCTACAAAAAATCTGGGGAGGGACTTTTTAGGCTGTCAGGGAGTGACAGGACTGGGGAGAATGGAACAAAGCTGAAAATGGGGAGATTCAGACTGGATGTTAGGAAGAAGTTGTTCAGCATGAGGGTGGTGAGAGTCTGGAATGGGTTGCTCAGGGAGGTAGTGGCAGCCTCATCCCTGGAGGTGTTTAAGGCCAGGCTGGCTGAGGCTGTGTGCAGCCTGCTCTAGTGAGAGGTGTCTCTGCTGTTGGCAGGGGAGGTTGGAACTGCCTGATCCTTGCAGTCTCTTCAACCCTGCCTGATTCTCTGATTCTGTAAAAGGGATGATGATCTGCCCCCCCCAGCACTCTGCCCCAGTGAGGCCACATCTGGAGTGTTGTGTCCAGGTCTGGACTCTTCAGTTGGAGAGAGTCCAAAGGAGGCTGCAAGGATGATTCAGGGAATGGAACATCTCTGTGAGGAGGAAAGGCTGAGAGACCTGGGGCTGGTTAGCCTGGAGAAGAGCAGCCTGAGAGGGGATCTGCTCAATGTTCATCAATAGCTAAAAGGAGGGGGACAAGGTGATGGGGCCAGATTCTTTTCAATGATGCTATGTGAAAAGGAAAGGGGCAGCAGACATGAACCAGAACCTAGGAGGCTCCATCTGAACAGGAGGAGAAATTGATTGGTATGAGGGTACTGGAGGGCTGGAGCAGGCTGCCCAGAGAGGCTGTGGAGTCTCCTTCTCTGGAGACTTTCAAGCCCCATCCAAATGCATTCCTGTGTGACCTGCCCTGGGTGTCCCTGCTTTGGCAGCAGGCTTGGACTCAGTGCTCCCCACAAGTCCCTTTCAACCCCTACCATTCCATGTTGGTGGGATTCTGCTCCCTTTTTCTCCCACAGCATTTTTCCCTCCATCTTCTTGAGCAGACAGTTTCCATCGCTGCTGGAGACCAAACCAAGCCCCTGGGCTGTGCTGGCTTCACTCACAGCACTCACTTCAAGGCTCAGCTTTGCTGAGTGGGGGAAGAGAGCAAGCAACTTCCTGATGCTTAGCTGCCAGCTGGGATTAAACCACAAGGATCTTCTTGTGTAAGTTGACTGGAAGACTATGTTAAAGGACATGATGCTTTGAAGGCAAAGATGTCCTTGTTCCCTGCAGGAGGATTGGACTAGATGTCTTTTAAAGGTCCCTTCCAAAATGTTCTGTGAGTCTATGAAGCCCTTCCTGATGCAGCTATAACCACCTGAAACCTGGTGGCCAGCCAACATCTCCATCATGGATCAGTGAGCTTGAATCCATCCCTGCTTCATTGCTCAGTCTCTTTGGTCCTTCCAAAGAAGGTGGATTTGCTGTACCCACAATGTGGAGCTGCTCTGCTCTGGAGCAGGAATCACACAAACCATCACAACCAGCTGAACCAAAGTGGGAAGGAGGACAACTAACCCCTCCAGCCACCCTGATCCATCAGCTCCCTCCCTGGTTAATGAAGGACCTGTCTGAGGAGGTTGACTCGAATTTGCTGGGGCTGCTGTTGCAGAGGATGTTTTCTAGCAGCTGCCTGGTGCAGGCGGTTCAGAGCAGTTGTGTTAATAATGATGATGAGCACTGGAAAGATGTCTCTTCAGGAAACAAACATCAAATCAGCCTCAGCACCATGTAAGCTTCATTTCTTTCACAAGGCAGATCACTTGGGCATGAAATATTGTCACTCTTCTACCTCCTGGATGACTGATTTCGGATCTGACCTAGTGCAAGCCAGTGTAAGTAAACACATCTCCTGCGTAGCTCGGGTGAGTGAGCTAAGTGCTCTGAGGCTGAGAATGAGGAGGGAAGGGAAAACCATAGAGTTGATTTGGTTGGAAAAGGCCTCCAGAATCAGCCAGTCCAACTGTTAGCCTAACACCACCATGGCCACTAAACCATGTCCCCAGCTGCCACAGCCACGGGTTTCTCAAACACCTCCAGGGATGGGGACTCCACCACCTCCCTTGGCAGCCTCTGCCAATCCCTGACCACACTTGCAGCAAAGAAATGGTTCCTAATCTCCAACCTAACCCTATCCTGGCACAATTTCAGGCCATTTCCTCTCCTCCTATCACCTGATGCTAGGGAGAAGGGGCCAAGCCCCACCTTACTCCAGCCTCCTTTCAGGGAGTTGTAGAGCCAGAAGGTCTCCCCTCAGCCCCCTTTTCTCCAGACTAAACAACCCCAATTCCCTCAGCCACTCCTTCCAGGACCTGTTCTCTAAATCCTGTCCCAGTGCTGCTGGATGAGCCTCATTGTATTCTCCTGCCTGTGTTTATCAAGGTGTTTTGCATCAGAGTGGTGAAGGCTGCATCCATCAACATGCAGATGATGCACAGCTCTGTTCTGGGGGCAACGTCGCAGCTGGCTCACGTGTGGTGTGCTGGGATGATTCACTGTGACTCTCAGTCCCTTTTGTCACCAGGCAGCCCAACCCACAGCTTTCAGACACTTTCCCCCCCGCCAAGCTTTTCAAGTTCATTTCCATTTTCAATTGTATTTGTAAATGTATGACACCAAGCTAGGAGCAGCTGTGGAGCTGTTGGTGGGTAGCAGAGCCCTGCAGAGGGACCTGGCCAGGCTGGATGGGTAGGCAGAGGCCAATGGGATGGGATTGAACAAGCTCAAGTGCAGGGTTCTGCACTTTGGCCACAACAACCCCAAGCAGCACTACAGGCTGGGGACAGAGTGGCTGAGAGCAGCCAGGCAGAGAGGGAGCTGGGGGTGCTGGCAGAGAGGAGGTGAAGCTGAGGCAGCAGTGCCCAGGTGGGCAGCAGAGCCAATGGCATCCTGGGCTGGCTCAGGAGCAGTGTGGGCAGCAGGACAAGGGAGGTTCTTCTGCCCCTGTACTCAGTACTTGTCAGGCCACAGCTTGAATGCTGTGTGCAGTTCTGGGCTCCTGAATTGAAGAGAGATGTTGAGGTGCTGGAAGGTGTTTGGAGAAGGGCAGCAAGGCTGGGGAGGGGCCTGGAGCACAGCCCTATGAGGAGAGGCTGAGGGAGCTGGGGGTGTGCAGCCTGCAGAAGAGGAGGCTCAGGGCAGAGCTCAGTAAGGGGACACAGCCTCAAGCTGTGCCAGGGCAGGTTCAGGCAGGATGTTAGGAGGAAGTTGTTGTCAGAGAGAGTGATTGCCATTGGAATGGGCTGCCCAGGGAGGTGGTGGATTTGTCATCCCTGGAGGTGTTGAAGCCAAGCCTGGCTGGGGCACTTAGTGCCATGGTCTGGTTGGTTGGGCAGGGCTGGGTGCTAGGTTGGGCTGGCTGAGCTTGGAGCTCTCTTCCAACCTGCTTGATTCGATTCTACTCTATGCCATTTAGCAAACCTAGAGCCAGGACCAAACTCTCTCCCTGCTCGGGAGGGGTTTATTAGGGGGGATGTTTGATGCTGCAGGAGGGATACAGCTGATGGCCACCAGCATAGCTGCAAACAAATCACTCCCTTCATGCTGTGACAGCATTTGAAGGCTGAAGCATTTAAGGCTAATTTTAGAAACAGCTCCCTTGAGTTTGTAATTGATGAGGACCATTAGGAACTATTTGGGTTTGATCTCCCCTGGTGTAGGAACACAAAGCTCCCCCAAACACCACTGCCAAGAGGATCATGGAATCCTATCCCAGGCTCATCTGCAAGCAGGAGCACCACAATGCATTCGGTAAAGATGACTTAGGAACATGATAACTGCAGCAATAATTCTGCCTTATCCCATCTTGGTTTGTGTTTTCAGGGCAGGAATATGAAGAGGGCCTGCAGCTCTGTTATGATTTCATCCCATCCACAGCAAATAGATTTCTCCTGCACAGGTAAGTGCCAAACTTCTAGAGAGGAAATGCAGTGGAAGTGAAGTCTCCTTGATAAAGCAGAGAGGAAATAAAAGCTTTTTTACAGGTGATATGAGCAGCAGTGAAGTATCAAGTTTGAGCCTCCCTCAGATCACTCCCCATAGCCATCGTTGGGTTTTTAGGTACTAGCAGTGGGTGCCTCTTAGGGCAGGGCAGGGACTTTCCTGGTCAGATGATGTATTCTGCTCTAGCTGCAGCACTTCACACCTCCCTGGGTCTTAACTAATGCTCCTGTGTGTGTGGAATGGTGCTCATAAGCAGCCAGCCCCAGTGCCTGGGATGGGAAGGGATCTGTGCAGCCCAAATATCTGGGATGGGAAGGGATCTGTGCAGCCCAAAGATCTGGTATGGAAAGGGATTTATCCATCCCAGATGCTTGGGATGGGAAGGGACCTGTGCAGCCCCAGTGCCTGGGATGGGAAGGGACCTGTGCAGCCCCAGTGCCTGGGATGGGAAGGGACCTATGCAGCCCCAGTGCCTGGGATGGGAAGGCATTTATCCAGCCAAGCAGAAATGGACTGACAAAGCCAGTTGCCTGCAACACAGGACTGCTTTATGGGCTGTGAAATGGAGAGGACATCAACTCCTGGGACAGATGGAGAGGAAAGGGAGACAGCCAGAAAAAAAAATCTCACAACTGCAGCCAAGCAATATGTCCAGTTCCCCACTCTCTGCTCCTTTAATAGTGAAGTAATAGCAGCACATTATGTGGAACTGAGAAACCCTTCTCAGGACTGAGCTTTCATCATCTGCAGCCTGAAGGGTGATTGACAAATCAAGAAACATCTCTGTGTGTTTGGGAGGCAGTGGCAGATGGTGGAGCCTGATCCCTGCATCCCAGCACTGCAGGGGAATCCTGAAGGAGAAGACAGCAACCTCCTCCCTTCCTCCCTTCCTCCCTTCCTCCCTTCCTCCCTTCCTCCCTTCCTCCCTTCCTCCCTTCCTCCCTTCCTCCCTTCCTCCCTTCCTCCCTTCCTCCCTTCCTCCCTTCCTCCCTCCCTTCAATAGCCACGCTCTTATTAGCCCTCTGCAAGTGCCTCTGAAGGTAGGCTGAAGCTGGGCTTTGTGGTTTTCACAGAACCTCTTGGGAACAGCAAGAGCCTCAGAGGGAGCAATGTTTGGATGGGAAACTTAGGTCCTCCAAGCTGGTAAGTTGCAACACTGACACAGATTTCCTCGTCAGCTGCAAAGCTCTGCGTGTAAAGGGCAGCAACACCACCCCTGCTGCCTTCCCCTCCTTCCCCTCCTTCCCATCTCCATTATTTAGCAACTGGCTGTGATTTGCATGGTTCATTAACGTGGTGGTGAAGTTGACACAGACGTTCCCAAACAAGCCAGGAGCTTTATTTTTGACCTGGGCCCTCTGCTCACTGCAGCTGCCCCAGAGGATTTGGAGAGCAGTGATTTGAAGTGACGAGGACTTAACACAGTGCAAATACAACTGGCTGCAAGCATTTAATTTTTCAGAACCATGGTTATTGGAGTGCCTCTGAGCCAGGGAAAACAACAGCTGAACTCCCTTATCCCTGAGGATAAGAGAGGGAAGCAGGACCATAGAATCAAACAGGTTGGAAGAGAGCTCCAAGCTCAGCCAGCCCAACCTAGCACCCAGCCCTGCCCAACCAACCAGACCATGGCACTAAGTGCCCCAGCCAGGCTTGGCTGCAACACCTCCAGGCACCAAGACTCCACCACCTCCCTGGGCAGCCCATTCCAATGGACAAGGGAGGTTATTCTGCCCCTGTGCACAGCACTGCTCAGGCCACACCTTGAGTGCTGTGTCCAGTTCTGGGCTCCTCCACTCAAGAGAGATGTTGAGGTGCTGGAAGGTGTTGGGAGAAGGGCAGCAAGGCTGGGGAGGGGCCTGGAGCACAGCCCTGTGAGGAGAGGCTGAGGGAGCTGGGGGTGTGCAGCCTGCAGAAGAGGAGGCTCAGGGCAGAGCTCATTGCTGTCTGCAGCTGCCTGCAGGGAGGCTGTAGCCAGCTGGGGTTGGGCTCTGCTGCCAGGCAGCCAGGGACAGAAGAAGGGGACACAGCCTCAAGCTGTGGCAGGGCAGGTCTAGGCTGGATGTTAGGAGGAAGCTCTTCACAGAGAGATATAGAAAGTAGGTCTGGTTCCATCTATTCAGGTGTTCTGGTTCACCTATTCAGGTGTTCTCTTTGCCTTTCCCCCATCCCCAGGATGGGAGCTGGATCCCACCAGTTGTTACCCACAAAAAACCAGGATGCATTTTGGTGCATCCTCCACCCACTGCCACTAATTAATCCTCCTTACACCCACTTAGGTCTCCTGGGATCTGCACAGCTCTTTCCAGCTAAACATTTCCCAACTATTTACACACCAACCAAAAAGAAAAAAAGGAATTATTTCAGTTTCTGGCTCCCCAGGCTGCAGGAAAGAGCTCTGCCTGGTTTGGCAGGAGGGAGGATTTCCTGGGGAAACGAGGCAAAACTGCCACCTTGCTTCTCTGCCAGCTCCACCCCCAGGAACCCTGGCACCATCCAGATTTAAGGAGAGGGGAGAGAGCTTTAAGGCTGCTTCCTTGACTTTGCAAAAACATCAGGGGTTGGCTGGAGAAAGACCCAGGTTCAAAGTCTCCTTGCTCAAAGCCTGGCTGCCCATCAGCACCTTAGCTGCTGCATGGTTGTGTGTGGAATCACCCACGGGGTAAGGGAAGGATTCTCCTGTGCTCAGGTGGCCAAGAAGGCCAGTGGCATCCTGGCTTGGGTCAAAAATGCTGTGGGCAGCAGGAGCAAGGAGGGGATTGTCCCCTTGGACTTTGGTGAGGCCACACCTCGAGTTTTGGGCATCACAATACAAGAGAGATGTGAGGTGCTGGAGCAGGTCCAGAGGAGGGCAACAAAGCTGGGGGAGGGCCAGGAGAATAAATCTTATGAGGAGCAACTGAGGGAGCTGGGGATGGTTAGTGTGAGGAAGAGGAGGCTGAGGAGGGACCTCATTGCTGTCTACAGCTACCTGAAGGGGCATGGTGGAGAGGCTGCTGCTGGGGATGGTTAGTGTGAGGAAGAGGAGGCTGAGGGGAGACCTCATTGCTGTCTGCAGCTACCTGAAGGGACATGGTGGAGAGGCTGCTCCTGGGCTCTGCTCACAGGTAACTGGAGACAGAAGAAGGGGGAATGGCCTCAAGCTGAGGCTGGGGAGGTTTAGATTGGACATTAGGGAAAGGTTTTTCATGGAGAGAGTGGTCAGGGACTGGCATGAGCTGCCCAGGGAGGTGGTGGAGTCCCCAACCCTGTCTGTGTTTAAGGCTTGTTTGGATGTGGTTCTTGGGGATATGGTTTAAGGTGAATCTTGTAGAGTAAGGGATATGAGTTGGACCCAGGGATCCTGAGGGGCTTTGCCAACCTGCATGTGTCTCTCTGTGTATGATTCTCTGATCTAGTGTCTCTACAAGGAGAGATGTTGAGGTGCTGGAAGGTGCCCAGAGAAGGGCAGTAAGGCTGATGAGGGCCCTGGAGCACAGCCCTGTGAGGAGAGGCTGAGGGAGCTGGGGGTGTGCAGCCTGCAGAAGAGGAGGCTCAGGGCAGAGCTCATTGCTGTCTGCAGCTCCCTGCAGGGAGGCTGTAGCCAGCTGGGGTTGGGCTCTGCTGCCAGGCAGCCAGGGACAGAACAAGGGGACACAGCCTCAAGCTGTGCCAGGGCAGGTTCAGGCTGGATGTTAGGAGGAAGTTGTTGGCAGAGAGTGATTGGCATTGGAATGGGCTGCCCAGGGAGGTGGTGGAGTCTTGGTGCCTGGAGGTGTTGAAGCCAAGCCAAGTTTGGCTGAGGCACTTAGTGCCATGGTCTGGTTGATTGGATAAGGCTGGGTGCTAGGTTGGGCTGTCTGAGCTTGGAGCTCTCTTCCAACCTGCTTGATTCTATGATCTGAGTTGGAAAGAGTGGAGACAGCTGCCCCTGCTTCCCCTTGCAACCTGCTGAGCTGTCAGCAGCCTTGGGAGGACACTGAGGGGAGGAGAAAGGCAGATCCTGGTGGGTCTCTGCGAGGAGCCAGCTCAGGAAGCGCAGGGATTAGCCCTGGCAGCTTTTGGCTGGGTCTGAAAGGAATCCCTGAAGACATTGCAATGGTCTGGAGCAAAGTGAAGACACAGAAGCACTTCTCAAAACACCCCCAGCAGACCTATTAATTGCAATATTGGATCTCCCAGCCTTTCCAGCAGGTTCCTGGCAGCAGGCATGCAGCCAGCTTGGCTGTGGTTTTGTTTGTTTTCCAGCTAATGTAGCAGCAGGATCGATTCCAGCTAAGGGAGCTGAGCATGTCAGAAAAATGATGTCCACTTCCCGTGGCTAATTTGTGACATGCACCTGCTAGACAGTCATTAGCAGCACAATTAATCCAGGGCTGTGGCAGAGGGATGGGAACACCTCGCAGAAGGGGATGCAAAGGGTGGAAAAGCCTCTCCTCAGGAAAGGGCTCAGAGTACATTTCCCCAGTCGATGAGCTCTGGCTGGATGGGAAAATTGCACTTGGAAACACAGCAAGAGAGAGCAAAGCTGGGCTGCAGCCCTTGCCTGCAGCACCTCTCCAGGCAGGGTTGTTAAGTGGTGTCTGAGTGGTGCTCATCTGGCATCGAGCTGCAAACGAGTTCAAAATGTGCCTGAACCATCAGCACTTGTTACCAACCCCATCAAGCTTTAATCGGCACTTGAGCCTTGCTCCTTGCTTCTCTGTGCTGGGCTTGGGTTGTTTAACACATTGGCTCTGGCAGGCCGGGGCCAGCTAGCCCATGAAGTGCCAGGAACCAACCCAAAGGGAGTCACAGAACTTTAGAGGTTGGAAGGGGCCTCTGGAGATCATCCAGTCCGAGCCTCTGCTCACAGCAGCTTGCCCAGGGTTGCAATTTCCAGGTGGGTTTGGAGTCTTTCCCAGACTCCACAAACTCTCTGGGCAGCCTCAAAGCCTCTCCAGCACTCTCAAAGCAAGATCATCAAATGCAACCCCTGCAGGAGAAACCAAATCCTGGGCTGCAGCAGGAGAAGTGTGGCCAGCAGGGCCAGGGAGGTGATTCTGGCCCTCTGCTGCGCTCTGCTGAGACCTCATCTGGAGTACTGCATCCAGCTCTGGAGCCCCTGGGACAAGAGGGCTGNGGTGAGGAGGAAGTTGTTGAGCATGAGAGTGGTGAGAGGCTGGAATGGGTTGCCCAGGGAGGTGGTTGAGGCCCCATGGCTGGAGGTGTTTCAGGCCAGGCTGGCTGAGGCTGTGTGCAGCCTGCTCTAGGGTAGGGTGTCCCTGGGCATGGCAGGGGGGTTGGAACTGGCTGCTCCTTGTGGTCCCTCCCTACCTCACTGATTCTATGAGAACCCTTCTGTCATAGCAGGCTCATCAAAGACCCCTGAGGAACACATCCAGATGGGTTCTGAAGGTGTGCAGAGGAGGCGGAAACACTGCTTGTAGGAGGGAGCGCATCCCTGCTGCATGCTCTGGCAGGTGAAGGAGGCTCTTCCTGGTGGAGGCAGAATGAAGGGATCAGGTAAAACAAAAGGGCAGGAGTAGGCCAAGAACAAACACAAGCTGGATTAAAAATTCATGGTTCTTGCCTTTTTCCAGCAGCTTGAATGGGACTTCATCAGGTGCCACCTTCCCGCGGTCCCCGGGAGCACTCTGCTCGCAGGTCGGAGCTTGCTGTGCACAAACTCTTCCCTTTCATCTCATCTCCTCTCTCTTATTTTTAAATATGCAAAATACATCAGAGGAGCTTTTCAAACTCCTGGCTACAAATAGATCTGAAGGGCCTTGGAGCTCTTGAGAGGCTCCTGCCTTACTCTACAAAACAACCCCCCGCCCCCAAACAAACTTCAGGGATGCTGAGCATTCCGCCCTGGATCCAACATGAGATCCAGGCCTGGCTCCTAGCACTGCCTGCCTTTGTCCTCCTGGCTCCCAGCAGCTCCTGGCTTTGTCTTCTCACTCTTAGCATCATCTCCCCAACACTGGCAGGACTGTGGGGTGTAGGTTCTTGAGGTGCAGGGCAGAGCACCAAGCGCACTCCTCGTGACCACCTCTCTCCAGGGTGCGTTTAGCTGCATTTTGGGTAGGGGTTTTAGGGAGGAAAGTGCTGGACAGATGAGCTGAGTGAGCAGAGGAGATGTGGGACTTCAACTGGAAAACACAGAGGGTGAGTCATAGTCCTCAAGAACTGAAACCAAAGCCTTATGTGCCAGCTGGGAAGCACGGTGGGCTTGAAAATCTCTGATTGGCTCTGATTGGAGTATTCAACTGCAGTGGGTCTGTTGGAAAAAATCCTGAATGATGGTGCTGAGCTCCTGATTTGGCTGAGCACACCCAACTTTGTGTCAGAGCACACCCAACTTTGTGTCATGGGGAGCTCAGCACCATAGCAGGATCTATCCGAGGCAGCAGAGCTGGATGGAGGAACCTCTCCATAACCATAAGCAATTCAGGGACTCATAGAATGGGTTGGATTGGAATGGACCTCAAAGATCATCCAATTCCAGCACCCTGCCATGAACAGGGACACCTTGCACTAGATCAGGTTGCTCAAGGCCTTGTTCAACCTGGTACTGAACATCTCCAGGGAGGTTGTGGAGCACAGAAGCACAGAATGTGATCTTTGATCACATTCTGTTCTTCTGTGCTCCACAACCTCCCTGGGCAACCTGTGCCAGTGTCTCACCACCCTCACTGTAAACTACTTTCTGCTATCCACTCTAAATATGCCCTCTCCAAACTTCAATCCACTCCCCATTAGTACCAATATTGCTTTTTTTCCTCCTTCATGGAACACATCAGCCAAGTGCATCCCATTGCTATTAATCACTCTGCTTTAGATGCTGGACAACTGAAGCCCACAAGGAATTTGGGTTGCTCCCTAGCAAAGAGAAGGAGAGACCCAGCCCAGTGCAATCCCAAGCACAAATGCAGGCTGGGCAGTGAGTGGCTGGAGAGCAGCCCTGAGGAGAGGGACTTGGGGGTGCTGCTGGAGGAGAAGCTCAACAGGAGCCAGCAGTGTGCACTTGCAGCCCAGAAAGCCAAGCAGAGCCTGGGCTGCAGCAGTGTGGCCAGCAGGGCCAGGGAGGGGGTTCTGGCCCTCTGCTGTGCTCTGCTGAGACCTCACCTGGAGTACTGCATCCAGCTCTGGAGCCCCTGGGACAAGAGGGCTGTGGAGATGCTGGAGAGTGTCCAGAGCAGGGCCAGGAGGATGCTGAGAGGGCTGCAGCAGCTCTGCTGTGAGCACAGACTGAAAGAGTTGGGGCTGTGCAGGCTGGAGCAGAGGAGGCTCCCAGGTGACCTTCTTGTGGCCTTCCAGGATCTGAAGGGGGCTACAAAAAAGCTGGGGAGGGACTTTTGAGGCTGTCAGGGAGTGCCAGGACTGGGGGGAATGGAGCAAAGCTGGAGGTGGGGAGAGTCAGGCTGGAGGTGAGGAGGAAGTTGTTGAGCATGAGAGTGGTGAGAGGCTGGAATGGGTTGCCCAGGGAGGTGGTTGAGGCCCCATGGCTGGAGGTGTTTCAGGCCAGGCTGGCTGAGGCTGTGTGCAGCCTGCTGTAGGGTAGGGTGTCCCTGGGCATGGCAGGGGGCTTGGAACTGGCTGCTTCTTGTGGTCCCTTCCAACCCTGACTGATTCTATGATTCTATAGCCTCAGAGATCTTCCTCACCCTTCCACAGCTCAGCTGCAATCCCAATTTACTGCACTCTGTTCCCACCAGGCAGTGCACAAAAGGAGGTTCCAGTCTGTATTTGCTCCCCAGGCTGACCTGTAGGTGTAGAGTTTAATAGGGCTGGTTGATATATGCCAAACCCTAAATCTAAAGGTCAGGGGTTTGGTGGCCATAAGTATTCAATCCCCACAGACTGAGTCTTTTAAACTTCCTTTTAAATATTCATGATGGCACTTCCATGGCTGCAAGAAAATGTTGTGATAACAGTAAAAGGGGGAAGAAAAATCCTTCTGTATCCAGAAGCTCAGCGTGAGCCATTTTCATATATTATGCATCACTAAGTGCTGTTTATGTCTCTTCTTGGCCCAATCTGGGTCTGTGTCACAGCAGAGTTCATGAATTCTGGGCTGTGTGGAGCCTGAGGTGTTGGCTACACCATGCATCAACCCCAGGCATTGCTTCCATCCAGATGGGCACAGCCAGTGGGGCAGCTGAGGTCCCAGCAGCCTGGCACGGAGGCAGTGAGGTGAGTATGGTTGTGCTGGGTCTAAAATGGTTCAGGTTGGAAGAGATCTGAAGGATCAGCCAGTTGCAACCCCCCTGCCATAGGCAGGGACACCTCCTGCTAGAACAGGTAGCTCAAGGTCTCATCCAACCTGGTACTGAACACCTCCAGGGAGCACTCATCGACCTGTGTCATGAACTTTATCCCCCCCAGGAAGTGATTTCATGCAGTGTGAGAAGAGATTAAGTGATTTTCGCCCTCCTGCATTGAAATAGAAGAACGATGGACACGAGGAGGGTTGTGTCCAGGTCTGGGTTCCCCAGCTCAAGAGAGAGAGGGAACTACTGGAAAGAGTCCAGTGGAGGGCCCTGAGGATGATGAAGGGTCTGGAGCACCAGTGTGAGGAGGAAATGTTGAAAGACCTGGAGCTGTCTAGCCTGAAGAAGGGCAGCTTGAGAGAGAGAGGAGGAAGGGAGGGAGAAGAGAGAGAGCAGGGAAGGAGGGAGAAGAGAGAGAGAGGTCAATGCTCAGCAGGAGCCAAAGTCTGGGGACAGACTCTTCTCAGTGGTGCCCAGCAAGGGGCAAAGGGTACGAATGAGAAGCTAAGAGAGGTTGAACTTAAGGAGAAACTTCTTTGCTGTGAAGGAGCTGAAGCCCAGGAGGAGGCTGCCCAGAGAGGTTCTGGAGTCTCCTTCTCTGGAGAGCATCCAAACCCACCTGGCCATTGTGATCCTGGGCAGGCTGTTGTGGGTGACCTTGTTCTAGCAGTGGGCTTGGACTGGATTATCCCCAGAGGTCCCTTCCAACCCCCACCATGCTGGGATTCTGGGATTTAGAGGCTTAGCACTGCTCCAGGGATGCATTTGTAGGCTGACTTGGTTAGGAGCTAAGGAAAAACATTTGAGCAGGGCTTTCATTTTCAGCTACTTTTACTTGCCTGGCTCTGAGCTCTCTGACATAAGCAGCAGGAGGGGCTGGAGTAGATGATCTCCAGAGGTCCTTTCCAACCCCTACTGCTCTGTGATTCTCTGCTGTGTACAGCATCCACCAGCCTGCCTGCAGAAGGGGATGTCACAGGCTTCATTTCCTTAGGAAATCAGGTTTAAAATTAAGGCTAATGGGAGTTAAAAACCCCTGCAGTTACCCTAGACCAAACGATCCTGTAATGCACTCAGTGTATTACCTCCTCAGCAGCAAAGCAGCAGCTGCTGCATAAAATGAAATGTGTCTGCCACCATATGCAGGCAGCATAATGTGGACTCAAATGAAATGAAAACATTCCAGGCTAGATGCTCCAATCTGCAATCTGGGCCCTGGGAAAGGCTGAGGTTTGCTCTGAACTTCTCTCAGCAGTTGGCTAAAAAAGCTGAACCCAGCAGAGAGCAGGCTTGGGGCTTTGCGGCAACACAAGCTGCTGGCTGCACCTCCCTGCCCCTGAGCTAAAGGTGCTGCTGGAAATTCAGGGGTGGGTTGTTGGGGGGGTTCCCTTCTCTCTCTTCTCCCTCCCTTCTTTCTCTCTACTCCCTCCCTCCCTCTCTCTCTTCTCCCTTCCTCCCTCCTCTCTCTCTCTTCTCCCTTCCTCCTTCCTCCTTCCTCTCTCTCTCTTCTCCCTTCCTCCTTCCTCTCTTCTCCCTTCCTCCCTCCTCTCTCTCTCTTCTCCCT
>WAAF01006257.1:199721-224890 GCA_013400475.1 Tricholaema leucomelas | reverse complement strand
GGGGGGAAAAAAAAATAATCTCTATATAATAAATATTTTTTTTTTCCTCTCCCCTTAGCAGGGAGCTCAGCACCGAAAGCACAGGAATAGAACCTCAGATCCCAATAAATATGCAAAGTGAAGGCTCTGCCGAGCTGATTTCTTGCATTGCTTCCTGAAGGTGCCGAGAGCAGCCTGGGCAGAACCAACAACAACAACAAAAAAGATCAGCCTGATTTTTAGTTGTTATTTTTTTTTTCTTCTTCTTCTTCCTCATTTAATTTCATTTCCCTCCCCCCCCACACCTTTGCCTTGCTGGGGTTTTTCCCCCCCTTCCCCCCTTCCTTCCTTTCTTGTTTTCGTTCAAATCGTAATCAGACTGAAGGAGTGAGGAGGCAGCGAGGAGCCCAGGGATCGGCACAAGGAGGCTCGCCGGGGAGCCTGATCTGTATGCGAGGTGCTTAGGATTGGGTGCGAGAGATGCAACCGGCAAGCAAGCTCCTGACCCTCTGCTTCCTCATCCTGATGGGCACAGAACTCACTCAAGTAGGTTTCTCTCTTGCTTTTTCTCCCCCCTCACCACCCCCTCTGCCTTCTCTCCCTTTCTCCCCAACGCCATTTTCTATTAAACCTCGAGAGCACAAAAGAAAACTGGAGTAGGAAGCTGCATCTTGGTGCCTTCCTCCCCCTCTTCCCCCCCCCCCCACCTTTCATCCCTTCATCCCTGAGCATCCTTCTTTGCTCAGCCTGTGGAGCAGGTGGACCCTGCCCGGGTGGGGTTTATGGGGGTGCTGAGGAGTTTGGACCCCTCGAAGGGGCTGTGCCAGTGTACCCCACTCTTGCTTTTCTTGGGGGAGGCTGAGGGTGTATGGGGGTTGGGGGGGATCCTTCTGCTCACCCCACTTGAGGGGAAAGTTGTCGTGAGTGGCTGGGGGTGGGGGGGGGTAGCAGAAGAGGGGCAATGAGACCCCCCCACTGCCAGGCTCTCAGATCGGTGAAGTTTGGGGTTGCCTGTCCCAGGTTCCCACAGGGACCAGCTGGGAGTGCAAGGTGAGATTCCTCCTGTCACCCACCCCCCCCTCCCCACTCCAGCTCCTCATGCAGGGGTAACTTTGCTGATTTTAGGTGACATTTAAATGTCCCTCGATGAGTCTCTCTGTGACATGCTGGTGGGAGAGAGGAGCATCTTCTTTAGCTCTTTCTCCCACCCTCTTTTTTTTGGATGGATTTTAATGCTTTACTATCCCAACCCCTGAACTGAGTGAGTAATGGGGTTGGGGAGGGGGAGCCTGGCCAGGAGGCACACAAAAGCCATCTCTTGCAAGTGGAAATAAAACTCCATTTGACTTCTTGACCATAATTGAGGAAAAGCAGGCAAGGAGGTTGCCTTTTATTGCTTTGGGGTGGGCTTGGAGGGGATTTTTTTTGTTCCCCCAGTCACTGAGGAAAGGAAGAAAAGTAATTGCAAGAGGATGCTCTGGATTGTGGGGTTAATTGTGCTGCTGCCTGGAGGAAAAGAAATAAACCCTAAGAAAAAGCAGCTATAAATAGGAGGGGAGTGGAGGCTTCTCGGTGCAGGAGCAATTGGCAGCTGGGCTCTGAGCTTGGGTGCTGCGTGGAGATGATTTCCCCTCCTTTCTCCTCCCTAGCAATGTTCTCTCCTGTCACTGCCCTACTGCTGAAGTTTCAGCAGCTGAAGCCTTTTGGCTGTGCACCCTCAGAGTATTTCTGCTGCCCCCCCAGGAAGACTTGGCTCAAGCGAAGAGCTGCTTTCATTGCATGGAGCCCTGCGGAGAAAGGATGAGAAGGTGGTAGTCCGGGGAGGTGATTTTGAGGAGAGGGGGGGGGGTGTGTGTGTCAGGGAGTAGAAAACAAAGCCATCCAAGAGCTGTGCGGACGAGGAGGGGTGGGAAGAAAGCAGAGCTGCAAGTGAGCACCCAGGAGCAGCTCATTGTGTGCGAGAGGATGCGCGGGGGGCGCATGCGCTGCGCCGGACAAAGCAGCCAGAGGCTGCCAGCATTGCCGGGGAGTCAGCAAAAAAAGAGGAGGGGGGGGGATCCTCACCACCCAGCCAGAAGTACGACCAACCAGGGCCATGCCAGCAGGGTGGCAAAGCAAGGTAGCAAAAGCCGCCCCTTGCCCAGCTCTCCCTCCAGCCTCTCTTCCTGCCTATCCCCAGGGAGCACCTGGGGGGCACTCTCCAGCCCCGGGGGCTGTCACCACCCGTGACGGGCTGCCATTGCTCTGCTCTGTTGGGTTTTGTCAAGGACGCTGAGCTGTCACCCCCTGTGCCAAGGCTGCTGCTGCTGTGCTGCTTTCTCCCTTTCTTGCCCTTTTATTTCTCCTGGTGAATGCAGCACTCCAACTTCTCACCCAACTTTACGTGGGGGTGGGGAACCCGATTGGCTCTGAGCTGGGGGGGCTGCCAGCTGACTCTGGCAGAGTTACCTCCCAGCCCACCAGAGGAGGAGGAGGAGGAGGAGGAGGCTGGAAGCTCTTGCTTTTAAGGCTTTGCCGAGCTGCTTTGTTGGGGCCGGTTTCTGCTTTGCAGCATCTACCTGGGCTCTTTGGTGCCTGCAGGTAGCAGAGCCCTGCCAGGCCCTGCACGCTGCCCATGCAGAGCTCTCCTGCCTGCCTGCCTGCCTGCTGACTCGCTTGGCACTGCAGAGCTCTTTCAGAGTTTTAGCATCTCATTTCTCTAGCCCAGCTGCCAGATGCAATCCCCAAATCTGCCTTTCAGCCCAGGCACCGCCCAGCTCGGTGGCTCTTCCCCGGTTAATTCCGTGCTGGAGTCACATCTCCATCGTGTGTTGAGTCTCTCCCATCACCTACAGAGATCCCGTGCCGAGGGGGTTGGGGGGAGGAAGGATGGAGGTTAGGGGCAGAGAGGTTGCTGATTTAGGCAGCTTTCCCTGGTGATGCAGAAGCTGCTGCTGTCCCCTCCTCTCCCTCCCTGCAGTGACACCGGCAAGCCAGTGCACAGGGAAGGAAGAAAAGGGGAAAGGGACAGCAGCTAAATGATGCCGGAGAGGGGGAGCACATGGCTGTCCTTCCAGCTGGGTGCTGGGAAAGCTCTTCTCTTGGAGGAAAGGGAGCTGTCTTCACAGCTTTGGTACTGCAGCATCCTCTGATGGTCCCCCCGGGTGGGAGGAAGGATGCCTGTGCCTGCCGGAGAGCACATGGGTGATGCATACGCTGCAGGCTGCACCCCCAGCCTTGGTAGGAGCTTTGAGACCTGCCTAGAGGTTTTAGTTTTACCTGTCTGAAACGAGAAGAGAGCTTCCCTACACCCCCACGCCCCCCCAACCCTTCCCACATCCTCATCCCTTGCAGAATCCTCTGCCTGCCTCTCTGCCCCCTGCGTGTCCCCTGCAGGCAGGGCTGAGGAGGATGGCAGGAGCCCAGGCCACAGAGCGAGACCTGCACAAGGCTTGGGGATTTCTTCTGGCTGCCAGAGGTCTCCTAATTCGTTTTTGAGCCTTGCCTTGGCTCTCCACAGGTCAGTGATCAAAACCTGCAGTGATGAATATTTTGGCTGGGCTAAGCAGGTCGGTTTTGGGGCAGAGGTGCCAGGGTGGGGTGGGGAGGGCAGTGCCGTTGCTCTGGGCACCCTGGGGTGCAGCTCTGGCTGTGCATGCATCTCTGAGCAGAGGAAACACTGGGCTTGCTTGCTTTGTCTCCTGCTCAGTGAGCCCCAGGGTGGCTGTCCTGCTGCCATCAAGGAGCAGAGCCAACTTACGCTCTCTAAGGATCCACTTGTCACATGCAGCAGGAGAGTGCTGCCAGCAGGGCAGAGGATTTGGGCTGCTGGAGTAAAGCCAGGGGGATCAGCAGAGGGGGTTTGGGAGGCCATCTGCTTGCCTGCTTGCCTGTCTGTCTGTCCGTCCAACCCATGCCTTTATTGTGCCTGATGCTCGTGGTGAGCTGCTGGGATGCTGCTGGTGGAAAGCTCTTTGAGGAATGCAAAGTTTTGCAGGTGCAGAGCTGGGCAAGGGCTGCTCAGGCAACCACTGACTGCAAGAGGTCACCCTGGAGCACAGGCTCACAGGATGTCAGGGCTTGGAAGGGACCTAAAGAGATCATCCAGTCCAAAAGTCCAAACCCCCCTGCCACAGCAGGACCATACAATCTAGCTCAGGGCACACAGGAGCACATCCAGACAGGCCTAGGAGGTCTCTACAGAAGGAGACTCCACAACCTCTCTGGGCAGCCTGTGCCAGGGCTCTGGGACCCTTCCAGTCAAGAAGTTGCCCCTTGTGTTGAGCTGGGACCTCCTGTGCTGCAGCTTCCATCCACTGCTGCTTGTCCTATGGCAGGGAGCAGTGAGCAGAGCCTGTGCCCCCCCTCCTGACCCCTCAGATATGTATGAGCATTGATTAAATCTCCTCTCCAGGCAGCTAGGAACCATTTAAGGTTTCTGTAAACCAAAACAAAAAAAATCCCAACCCACCCCAAGCCAAGATTTGATTTTCTCCCAAGCACATCATAGATGATCTTGGAGGTCTCTTCCAACTTGGTTGATTCTATGATTCTATGTCCCTGCTGGGGGTGTGTTTTAAGGAGTAAGGGTGGGATGGAAGCTTCCAGGCACTCACACTGCCCTCCCCATGCTGCCTCTCTACCCCAGCAGCACCCAACTGCAGCATGCTTGCTCCCCTCCATCCATGGCAGACTCCCCAGTGCCTAGTTTGGTGGCTGAGCTCTTCCCTCCCCCTCTCAGGGAGACACATGGAAACTGCTAGGATTTAAGCTGCAAATCTGCAAGCCTGGAACAGGAGGCAGCTGCCTCAGCTCATAAACCAATTTGTGGCTAATGTCCCTAACTTCAGCTTTAACCAATAAAAGAGAAAGGTAATTGTCAGCCCTGGGTTGTATTTATTCCTCGTTATCAGGCCTTGTAATCAGTATTAGCATCACTGCTTAAAGTAATACAAAACTAATTACTCTCTGAGTGAATTAGATAGATTAAGGCTGGAGACTTGTGCTGCCAGTGGGAGAAGCTAATTGTGGAGTTATGAGTGATAAGTGTTGGCTTTGCTCTGCTGTGAAGAAGCTACAAACAAAGAGTAGGGAACAAGGCAGGGGCAGGGATGCTCAAGAAGTGTCCCTCCTGGGGGTTGTGATCTGTAGGTGCCTTGGTAGGCACTTTGGCTCGTTGGGAGGCCTGAGAGGGCAAGGGGATGGTCAAGAGGTTGAGATAGTCAAGCAGTTACCCCAGAAGGGGGAGATGCACTTGGGGAAACTGAGGCACAGAGCCTCAGGTGTGCCTTAGCAGCAGTAAATCTCAGCTGGGGGGGAAGCATCTAAAAATCCTGACTTTTCTTTTCTTCTTTTGTAGACTGTAGCTATTGCTTCCCACTGCCCTCCAGGAGCTGAGCCCAGGAGCACTCTTTCCAGCTTCTGAACTGGCTTTGTCCTTAGTTTCAGTCCTGAGAAGGTTTCTCCTTGTTCAGGTCCCAGATCCTGGCTCCCAGCTCCTCTCCCCATCGCAGCCTGGGAAGCAGGAGTCAAAACCAACCAAAATGCAGCAGACGTCCTGGGAAGGGTAGCTGCAGGGTGGCAGGTAGCAGCAGAGTGTCAGCCCTGGCTCCAGGAGCAGGCAGTAGTGATGCTGTGGAGCAAGATGCAGAACAGGTTTTCAGGCTGGGGGTGTGTGACTGACCTAGGAAAAGAATTCCCTCCCTAACCAAAACGCCTGAGGAACTGGAACCCAATGACGTGCCCATGAAAGCTGCACTGACTGTAATGGGCTCTGTTGGAGCCCAGAAGCTCTGACACATGTTGGTACTGGTGGTTAGAGCAGGAGCTTAATGTCAAGAGCAGCTTTAACTGAAGTTAAAGTGAGGAGCTTCAAAGTGAGGTGATTCTGTTCCAGCTTAAGGAGCAGGTTTGTTTCTGCTGCAGAGTGTTTCTGCTCACCCTGTGGGCATCAAAAGTCAAGGCTGGAGAGGGTTTAGTGTGCAGAAGGAGTAGTTCCACTGTCTAGTGGGAATCCATAACTGCCTGATCCCCAAATGTGCCCACTCCTAGAGCCAGGCTCAGCACCAGGCAGAGGCAGTTTCACACAGAGTGGTGATCTGCAGTATCATGGTCACTGTTTCCAGAGTACTTTGGGGGCTTCAGTTGCTGTTTTATTCCCTGCTTTGTTTCCCCATCCATCCATCCATCCATCCTCTTCCTGTGATGGGAGCTGAAGAGCTTGCTCCGTGTTGGTTCATTGCTGAGGCGACAGGGTCCAGCTCAAGGACTGAGGCTTGTGTGGGTGCTGGTACCACAAAGACTGACAAAAACAGACAAAGGGGCAAGGAAAGGTGGAAGTCAGAGGTGACAGGGTCCAGGGCTGAGGCTTGTGTGAGCGATGGTATCACAAACAGTGCTAAAAGCAGACAAAGGGGCAAGGAAAGTTGGATGTCAGACCTCAAAATCAGGGAGCCTGGCACCATTGATTGCTGTGACTCTCATACCCCACAGCAGATGCAAGAGAAGATTGCCCCACGATCCAAAGGTGATGGGTACAAGGAATGTGTTCCTTCAGAGGGTAGGTAGCATGCCTCTTCTGCCTGGCACTGCTCACAGCCTTCCTGCAGCCCACAGGCTGGTGCAGAGGGATTTTGGGTAGCTCCTGCACAAGCCCAGGCAATGGGGAAGGTGAAGGAAGGGGGTGGACGTTTCCTGAGTTGCGTGGGATGAGGAACATCATCTGTCATGAGCACAGTTCATGGCTCTTTGTAGCCCTGAGGTGCTGAGCAGAAAGCAGAGGGCAAAGTGCCCATCCAGTGTGGTGCTGGGATGGATTTGGAGCCCTAGATTGAGTCAGCTGAGCAGGCAGGGCTGGGCTGTACTGGCAGCTCCATACTCTGCTGTAGGGATGCCCCTGCCAGAGCTGCTCAGCACTCCTGTGGCATTCAGCTGCAGTGTCAGGGAGTGCAGCATCTCACCCTAGTTTTCTGGGTGCTATGAGTGCTAGATGTGATCCTTTCCATGCTGTGTCCACACTCCTTTGCAAGTACAGCAGTGCCTGGCAGTGGCCTGGCATCAGTCAGGACTCCAGGAGGGATGCAGAGAGTCGGTGGATGTGGAGAGTCTTCCAGAGGATGGTCCTGAGCCTCTCCAGCCACAACTCTAGAGAAAAGTCACTTAGGCCAAGTATCTAAGAAGGATTCCTCAAGTTACACAGCAAGGTCTTTGTGAAAAGGACAAGACCTTTCCCTCAGCCCTTGGCCAGAGGACATGGCACATCTGGTGAGTCTCTAGTAGGAGGAGGACCTGAGCGGAGCTGGGGTAGGAGCTGTCCCACTTACTGAAGGGCAATACCAGAGCAGAACCTGCCAAATTCGTGGCTCTTGTGCTCCCAGGACAGGATCTTCCAGCCCTGGGAATGTGCCTGAGGCACTGCCCTCCACTGGGCTACCAGTTCAGCAGGACACATCCTCCTCACTGGAGGTGCTGAGTGCTAGCTGAGATGCCTCCAGCGCTGACTGAGCCAGCTCGGACCACCAACAAAGTCTGAGGCTGTTAAACTCCAGGCGTGAAGCAGATCCCATCCTCTTGCTGTGCGTTACGTTGGATCTCTCTGGCTGTGGGCTGCCGGCACCAGCTCCACGTTAATCTTGGGAGCAAGAAGAAGCTCAGCACCTCTTCTCTGGACCAGCCAGGAGAGGGAGACAATGACCACCGTGTCCTGCACACAGACAGAGGAGGTGACCAGGCTTGCAAACCTTGACCCTTGCAGGGCTCCTTTTAGGCAGCCAATCCAATTCCTCATGATCACTTTCCAGCAGTGGAATTTTCCACTCGGTAGCTATTTTGGAAGACCCTGTTCCTTGCTTTCATCTATCATTCCTCTTCTTTCTCTGCTCAGAATATATGCATGCAAAGAGGATCTTTTGTTCCCTAACAATTCATCTTTTCCTGATTCTTCCCCCCCCCAACCTTACCCTTCTTGAAGCAGGAGAAGCACCAAGAAGGCAGCTCTGCACCCCTGGCTCTTGTTGAGAGAGTGGCTGTAGCAAGAACATCAGGATAGGAAAGATTTGGGGACATCATCAGGTTGGGTTTACTTTTTTCAAGGCAATACCTTGTGCAAAAAAAAAATTAGCAAAGACAAAATAAAACAACCAGCAGAGAGATGACCTCAACCAGGTCAGGGAGGGCAGTAAAGCTGGTGAGGGGCCTGGAGCACAGCCCTGTGAGGAGAGGCTGAGGGAGCTGGGGGTGTGCAGCCTGCAGAAGAGGAGGCTCAGGGCAGAGCTCATTGCTGTCTGCAGCTCCCTGCAGGGAGGCTGTAGCCAGCTGGGGTTGGGCTCTGCTGCCAGGCAAGAAGTACTAAAACAAGGGGACACAGCCTCAAGTTGTGCCAGGGCAGGTTCAGGCTGGATGTTAGGAGGAAGTTGTTGTCAGAGAGAGTGATTGGCATTGGAATGGGCTGCCCAGGAAGGTGGTGGAGTGGCTGTGCCTGGAGGTGTTGCAGCCAAGCCTGGCTGGGGCACTTAGTGCCATGGTCTGGTTGCTTGGGCAGGGCTGGGTGCTAGGTTGGGCTGGCTGAGCTTGGAGCTCTCTTCCAACCTGGTTGGTTCTATGATTCTAGGAAAAGTGGTGCTGAGGAGATTTCTGCAGAGGTTGTGATGGGAAATTGCTTTTGAATGGCCAAAGTCTGCTTTGCCCTGGAAAGAGCCAGCAAGAAATGCCATCAGGTCAGAGTCATCTCAGCGTCCTCCTTCTTGATTTTAGCAGCGTCTCTTTTCATTTGCTCTAGCCTGAGCAAGGGCAATGTCAGGTCTCCCACATCAAGATCATCTCCTTGCTGTTTTTTTGCTGGCTGTGTTTCATTCCCTTGCCATGCTGAGCTTCTAAAACCAGGACAATCATCAGGGTAGGGAAGAGCTTTCCATATTTGCAGATCAGCTACTCTAAGGCACTGAGATGACAAAGGTCATTTTTCTGCTTGATGCACAGTGGTGGTTGCAGTGGTGACCACCACCTTTTCCCCTTCAGGTATAGCCCCATGGCCAAAAGAAGGGAAACAGCAGCACCTCTGGGAGAATCATAGAATCAGTCAGGGTTGGAAGGGACCACAAGGATCAGCCATTTCCAAACCCCCTGCCAGGGCCAGGGACACCCTACCCTAGATCAGGCTGCACACAGCCTCAGCCAGCCTGGCCTTAAACACCTCCAGCCATGGGGCCTCAACCACCTCCCTGGGCAACCCATTCCAGCCTCTCACCACTCTCATGCTCAACAACTTCCTCCTCATGTCCAATCTGAATCTTTCCACCTCCAGCTTTGTTCCATTCCCCCCAGTCCTGTCATTACCTGAGCCTCTTTCCTTTCAGATCTCTGCTGTGTGCCAGCTGATGTGGGCTCTGTTTGCACAGCCATGCCATGGGCATCCTGAGACGTTGGGAAAGGGCCAAGACTGTCATCATGGGTTGTAACCTCTGGGTTCAAGGCTGTCAGGCTCCTGGTGCAGGTCATTAATGCATTAAGTCATTGAGCTTGCTGAGAAGGTATAGAGGAGCTGCTCATCTCTTGGTGTCCCTACCTCGGCTCTTTTTATCTTACCAGCGAAGAAGAGACTCTCAAATCTTGCTGCTTTTGGCTATTTTTTAAGTACTGGAAGCAAGAGATAACAAAGGATTTTGTCTCCTACCCATAGGAACAAGTGATAGGACAAGAGGAGACAGCCTCAAGTTGCCCCAGGGGAGGTTCAGGTTGGGCATGAGGAACAATTTCTTTCCCAAAAGGAACTGTCAAGGCTGGAATAGGCTGCTCAGGGCAGTGGTGCAGTCTCCATCCCTGAATGGATTGAAAGGCAGCATAGATGTGCTGAGAGCCATGGTTTTGTGGTGGCCTGGCAGTGCTGGCTGAACTCTTGGCCTTGGTGACCTTCAAGGTGTTCTCCAACCAAAACAGTTCTCTGATCCTGCCATTCTATAGTCCCCTGGGTTTCTCTCTCCCTCATTACTGCACACACAGCTTCTCTTTCAGCTGGCATGAAGGAGTTTGCTCCAGGAAGGAGAGCAGCTCTGCTGACTCCCAAAGCATAATCTCCCCCCCAACCTGCACAGACCTTCTGTGCCAGGAGGTGGGAAAAGATTCATAGTGATGAACTTTCCTCCTTAGTAGAGACTTGTGGCTGCTGCTCCTCTCTGTATACCTCCCTGGTCACTGTCTGCAGAAGCTTTAATCATTGTGAAGTGCTTGAAGAGCATAAGAATGAAATCACCTGGGTGCACTGGTAAGAAATTGAGTCTTTCTTTAGCCCAGGTGGAATCCAAAGCACAGCAGAGGAGTGTTTCTTACCCTGCTGAGCAGCATTCTGAGTAATAAAGCATCTCTAGGTCTAATTCCCTTTTTGTATGTGTTTGGAGCAGACAAGTACAGGGGATAAACTTTACTTACAAACTCGGTTTCAGAATGAATGTTAAGATGATTTAAGGGCAGCACTTAAGGTGTGAAATCAGCAGTCAGGGTCTCTGCTGCTACAGTGCTGAGCACAGCAGAAGGGCTGTTAGACAGGATGGGCTGAAATGGAAGAGAATGGAGAGGTGGGAGTTGTTCTGAAGGGTCAAAGCCATCTGAAGCTTTCTCCTAAAGAATCTGTTCCTACAACCACAGCCTGATGAATCTCCTTGGTGCTGAGCTCCTCAGCATGGCCTGATGGCAGTCTGGGCATGGAAAGGGCACCCAGGCTGAGTGAAGCCTGTTTAATGAGGTGGAAGGAGTTTAGCTACTTTGGGAGCACCAAGCAGTACAGGGGTTTGTTTTCAGCAGCAGGTTGAGCTGTTATCTGGCTGATTTATCCAGATGAGAGCTGGTCTGGCTTGAGCAAGGAGAAGGGGCAGAGGTGGCAAGGTCAGAGTGTGCTGGGAAGGGAGTGGCAGCAGCCACTGCCGCATCCAACTCTTCTGTGTGTTATCCGAGGGGCAGGCTCCAAGCTGGCTTCAGTGCTCCTGCCGTAACTCATCTCTTTTTCTCCACCTGGTGGACTTGCTGAATGTGCTTTCATGTCAGTGCTGCTCAGAGGCTCCCCAGCACTCTGCAGAACCAGCTCTGCTTGGCTGTCACCACTCTGCTCCAGATCAACAGCGCTGAGAGCTGCTGGGATGATCTCACACCAAGGGTCCAGCTAGGGCCAAGGTCCCGTTAAGGTGGGACAGGCCAGCTCAGCACTTCATCTCTCTGCTTCTTCAGCTGGGGCTTGATTGCTCATCAGCCTTAATGCTGTAGGGAGGGGAAGTGCTGGTGGGTCAAGGCCTTGGGACACTCCTCAGTGCCCTCTCAGCCACAGCCCAGACACCTTCTGGGGAAGGGACCTTGAGAGCCATGCCCTCAAGGAGCCATGCATTGAAGATGTGGTAGGTTTGTGGCTGGGCTGATGAGAGTCTAGCGGGAATGTGGTGGCTTTACTTGAACAGATCAGGGATGGTGAAGCCACAGAGCAATGCAGGAGCAGAGTGGTGGTGGCTGCTCCGACATGCTGAGACCAGTGGTGCACCAGCAGAGTGAGGGCTGTCACCTCTATCCTCTGGAATGTCACCATTTGCTTTGCACAGGGTGTTTAAAGGTTTGCTTAGGGAAGGATGTGCAAGGAAGTGCAGGTCTCTGTTGGTCAGGTTCTGAAGGGACCAGGACGCTTCTGCAAATGCCTTCAGCAAACCTGAGCTGTGAGCAAGCCACCTCTGACTGCAGATCATATGCCAGGTCTGTATAGATGAGCTGTGTGGTGTTTGCAGTGCAACAGCTCACAGGGTTCCTCAGCAGGTTGTCTCAGAGCCACAACAGCCACAAACCAAGAGTTTCCTTCAAACTCTGGGGTGAGCTCTTCTGGCTGTCATGTCTCCCCTGGCCATGCAGCCCTGCCTGCTGGGAACAGAGCAGGAGCAGGGCTGCTGGGGTGGTTTGCTTTAGCTCAAGCGTCTTGAGTCCTCATACCGATGGAAGGCTGTGGCCACAGACCGTGCGGAGGGGGGGACTGGGTCTGTAGAGGATGCTCTGACAGCTCCCCGCCCAGAGAGACCACAGGGCTGGGGACCACCAGGTGCCCCACCTGGCTCCCACACCTCATGGACTGGTGGCATGGGAATGGCACAGCGACCTCAGCTCCGATCCCGCAGCGCTCCCGGACCCGCAGCGCAACCGCGTCCGGCGGTGCCGCTTGCAGCCGGCAGGGGGCGCTGCAATGCCGCGCCGCAGCGGGGGAGCCACCGCCCCCCCCCCGTCTGCCCCTCCTTCCCCGAAGCTTTTCCACCTCCTCCCCAGACCTTCTCCGCTCTCCCCAAATCTTTCCTCCTTTCCCTCTTTTTTTCCTCTTTCCATAATCTCCCTCCTCCACAAATCTTTTCCCTATTTCCCCCTCCCCAAATCTTTCTCCCTTTCCCTGTTTCCCCCTCCCCAAATCTTTCCCCCTTTCCCTAACTTTTCCCCCTCCTCAAGTATTTTCCTCTTTCCCTAATTTCCCCCCTTTTTTTCCCTTTTCGCTAATTCTTTTCACCCTCCTTAAAGCCTTTCCTCTTTCCTTATTTTTCCTCCCTTCTCTCTAAATCTTCCCCTAATTTTCCTCTCTCCCCAAATCTTTTCTCCTTCCCCTAATTTTCCTCTCTCCCTAAGTCTTTTCTCCTTTTCCCAAACCTTTCTCTCCCTTGCCCCAGTCTTTCTGCCTCTCTCCAGTTCTTTCCCCCTCTCCCGAAGTGTTTCATCCGCTCTCAATCTTTCCCCCTTTCCCTAATTCCTTCCCCTTCCCCAATCACTTTCCCGCTCCCCAGATCCTCCTCTCCCTCCCTCAAGCCTTTCTGCCTCTCCAATTCTTTTCCCCTCTCCTCCAATCTCTCCCCAGTTTCTTCTCTGCACAAATCTTTTCTCCCTTCCTTCCCTCCATTCTCCCGTCCCCAAAACAGCCTCCCCCCCGCCCTGTCCCCCCCAGATCTCTCTTCCTCCCCAAATCCATCCTCCCCACCCGTTCCGCAGTCTCGCCGGTTGCTCACACCGCCCCCTCCCCTTCCAGCCCCTCCCTCCGTCCCGCCCCGGTTCCGTCGCGCCTCCTGCAGCCTCCTGTTCCGCTCCGCTCCGGCTGGGGCTCGCCCGGCGGCGGAGGTGGCTGCGGGCTGAGGGAAGCAGCCCCGGTACCGGTAACGGTACCAGCGATACCGGCACAGACATCAGCGACACCAGCGCCGGGCAGGGCCGCGGCGGGGAGGCGACGGACGATGGGCAGGTGGCGAGAGGCGGTGGCGGTGGCCGGGCGGTTGGTCCAGCCCGTCCCCAGCGGCATGGAGCCCGGTGCCGGTGCAGAATGAAGGGTGCCCTGCGCCACCCCCCGCAGACATGTCTGTGCCTTTACTCAAGATTGGAGTCGTCCTCAGCACCATGGCCATGATCACCAACTGGATGTCGCAGACGCTGCCCTCCCTCGTGGGGCTCAACACCACCAAACTCACGGCGGCCACGGGCGGCACCTTGGACCGCAGCACGGGAGTAANGGGGGGGGGGGGGGGGGGGGGGAGGCCGGCGGCGTGAAGAGGATGGGACCGGGAAATGAGACGAGAGGCTTGTCCGGAGCATCTCTGCCTCCTGAAGCAATTTCCCGGTCCCTCCTCTCCTGGATGTCCTCCGGTCTGCCTAAATCCTTCCTTACCGGAATGCCGTCCCCGGTACCCCCAGGACCTCCCCCCTAAGAGTCTCCCCCAGTACCCCATGGATCTCCCTCGCCCATCTGGCTCCTCCCTAGGGCAGCAGGTGCAAGTCCTGCAAGATGAAAGAATCGTTAAGGTTGAACCGTCAACCTACCACCACCATGACCGCGTCCTGAAGCGCTACCTCGCTCCCCTCTCTGCCTTTAACCAGCGGGCGTCAATGGGATGGGGAAATGCAGCGGAGAAGTTGCAGGGTGTTTTTGGCTGTGCCGCGTTTCCTGTCCTTGTTTTGCTGTTGGGCTGGTGTGATGCCTGGTCTTGTCACTTTGGAAATGCCCGGGAGAAACGATCCTTCTGTCTGTCTTCCTTTAGCAGGGCAGGAAAACAAGGGGCAGCTCTTGCCTCCGGGTTGCATGCTTGTGCCTTCTCAACGAGCTGAGGCGTCGCAGCTCTGCTCTCTCAGGGCGAGTGTTCACACAGTGGTTCTGCTGATGGTGAACGAAGCTGAATTTGGGGTTATGAGACCCACTGGTTAGCTCCCCCCTCAGTTAGTGGCTCAGATTGTCTGCCTGGTTGTCTCTCTGGGTGCCTGGCTGTCAATATGGGTATTGGCAAGGTTATTTCTGATATCCAAAGAGTAGGAAGAACATTTCCCTTCTGGTTGGCAAAACGGTGCCACCTTCAAAGCGATCCGAGGCTGAATGGTGATTAAATAATGTATTTTTGCAAAGTGCTGGGAGATCAAAGGAAAAATTAAGATCAGAAATGGTTTGGAGAGCACCAGGGGGGGTACTGGGAAGGAGGGAGGGTGCTGAGGAGTGTGCTGTGTTTGTGGCTGGGCTCTCTTTCTGCGGCGTGTCCTGGAAGCTGGGATGGAGGCACAGATTGCACCTTCCACACCGCGTCCCTCCTCTGCTATCGTGCTTCACACGGTACAAGCGCTGGGCTCTGCCTGCCCTGCCCCACAGGCCGTTCAGTTAGAAATGAATGGTTCGTGAACCTCCCCACGCCCAGGAGAGCCTGGCAGGGGAGGGGAGAGAAATGTAACTCCCGGTGTCCGCTTACTCAGGAGAGCTGATTTTCCTGCTGCCAGATCCGGGAGAGCTCTGCAGAGACACATTGATCACTGCTCAGCCCTCAGCCAGGACACCATATCCTCGCTGGTGGCTTGGGCACATCCTTCTCGTGGTGTCAAGGAGAAGTCAAGTGCTTCAGCGCCGGTAGTGGGTTCTCCAGCCTGGTGCCCTCGATGCCTTACGGCACTCTACAGCCCTTAGAGTGTTGTGGCTTTCCTCGTGTCCATGCTTTCCCTTCCTCTGGCTCTTGCTCTCCTTTTCAGACCCTTCTTTCAGTTGTCCTCAATCCATATTTTTGCATTACAAGTGAATTTTGCCAGCTGGGCCCTCAGAGGAGCCTCCCTCCTCTTCCAGCACAGCTCCGGCATCTGCCACATCCTTCCTGCTTCCTCCCCTCTGCCCTTGTCACCTCCCACACCCCTGCCAGGCCTCACCCCAATTACTTAACCCCTCTTTCCCTGTGTTAATTAGGTGTTGCCAACCAACCCAGAGGAAAGCTGGCAGGTCTACAGCTCTGCCCAGGATAGCGAGGGACGTTGTATATGCACAGTGGTGGCACCTCAGCAGACGATGTGCTCGCGTGATGCCAGGACAAAGCAGCTGAGACAACTATTAGAAAAGGTAACAGTTGACCCCTCTGGGGAAAGGTGGTTTGGTTTGGCATGACATATGGTGGTGGGGGGGTCCAAACATGAGCCAGCTGGCCTGAGCTGTGGTTTCCAGGGAAGATGGACCCCCATGGAGGCCAGCCCTCCTGTGCTAGGAGTCATCCCCACATGTGCAGTGGGGAAAACATCAGCAGGGTAAATCTCTTAAGTGTTTCTGAGGCACAGAGGAAAAAGGACCACAGCCTAAGGTCGAGTTAAAACTGCTGACATCAAAACAACAGTATTGAACCATAAAAAAAAAAAGAAAAAGGAGGAAAAGAGATGTAATTTACTCTTTTTTTCCCTTTTTCATTATGTTAACACAAGCAGTTTCAAAGGATGAGCCTCAACCAGATGAGAGGAGATAGAATTAACACACCTCCCCCACCCCCCAGCCTATGCATCCCCAGCCAGGCTGATATTAAAAAGGTCGACTCCAACAGCACAAGCTGTCAACATCAAATAGCAGGGAAATGACAGTTAGTGGTTTTCTTTCTGATGTTGACATCCACTTGATTAGTTTTTAATAGTCTGCTGTCCAAGGAGATCAAAGAATCTCATTAGGGAAACGCTCCCTGATAACAAGAGATTTTCCAGGTAATAGATCTCATTGAAGAAATGCTGTTTCGTGGGGAAATGGTGCTCCTCTCTTTAAAATATAAGTGGACTCCTGTGCTGGATGTGTAATTATCCCTCATGCCCTAATGCTGTGTTGGCATGTGCTGTGCATGACCAAATAAATTCTCTCCTGCTGCTTCCAGGGAGCTGATGTCTTAGTCACTGGTAACGATATTAAACCTACATTTAACTGCTCTTTTCCCGACCTGATAAGGACAATAAATTGAGGCAGGAAACATTTAGACCTAAAGCACTTCTTTGGTATGTCAGAGGCTTCTAAAAATAATCCCCCACTCAAGCTTTTTATTTCCTTAAGCAAGAACAGCGATGGGTCCAACACCACATTGGACTGAGAGGCTGCAGGCATTAGATCAGCAGCTGAGATGGGCGTCCGACCGCCATCGAGCTCCCAGAGCCGCTCAATAAGCATTAAAGAGCAGGATTTGACCCTGTGCCCTCTGCTAAGGGACAGGCCAGCTGGGTGCATGAGATCTGGGCTGACATCTTCTGGGAAGGATGCCTGTGTGTGACAGTTTGGGAGTTACCCACCCCTCCACTCTTACGAAATCACCCAGACTGGACTCAGCCGAGCTGGAAGTTAAGGAATGAAGCTTTATCTGTGCAGCTTAGCACAATATACAAGCAGATAGTTACAGCTATAGGCAGAAATAGACAAGTTCAAAGTAATACAGAAACACAACAACCCTCCCAGAAATCAGAGACCCCAGGAGGGTCTCCCAGACTTCCTTTCCACCCATCTACCTTACCCCAGAGTAGACCTTACAGTCAAGGTGAGCTGCGAGGATCAGCAGGGAAGAGTTCAAAGCAGAATCCGTTGGGTTACACAGCAAAAGGCACAGGGAGGAAAGCACAGGCACCACCAGTGACACCCACACACTGCCTTATCTATGTTTGTGTTCTTGTTTTATCCTTCTCAGCAAGCCTATGAGTGCAGTAGACACGAGCATTTGTTTCCTTTTCACAGCCCTATCATCTCATTTTCCCCCTTAAAATATTCCAGTTAGCCTCACAGCAGCAGGCTGCAGCGGGTGGGTTTCCCCCTCGCGCAGCTCTCTGGCTGCCGATGGGTGAGGTGAAGGAGGAGAGGTGTTTCCAGGCATGTGTGTGTGTGGGGATGTGGTACCTGCTGCTGATCTGTCTGCATCTCACTCCTACACTAACCTAGATGAAAACCCCAAAATACAGAACAGGCTTCTTTAGTGCCAGACATCTGCTCCTCGAGGAAGGCTGAAACAATCAGCCCCCTAGGAAAACCCGACCGCAGAGAAGAGCTTCCAGCTTCTCAGGAAGGATTTCAGACCTGAAAACTCCTTCCCTTTCCTCTGACATTTTAACTCTGGCTCTGTGATGGGAAAACTCTCCTGATTCCTCTCTGCCAGCATAATTGAGGCGAAGAGGTAAATTGCATTTGGATTTTCAAAGGAGGAGACCTGGCAGTTACCTGCAGCCATAGTAAGGCATTGCTTTGACAGGCAAGAAATCAGGTGTGTGTGTCCTCTGCCTGAGTGTGTCCTCTGCCTGAGTGTGTCCTCTGCCTGAGTGTGTCCTCTGCCTGAGTGTGTCCTCTGCCTGAGTGTGTCTACACAAACCAATTCCTGCTGCAACAAGGCTCTGCACAGAGGCTTCAGCAGCTTGAATGCACTCCGAGGTTCAAAGCTACCAAGATCCCATCTACCCCCCACACACGGACACGGACATCTGTGCTGCTTGTGAGTGAAGAGTGAATCCTGGGCACCCCATCAGTTTAAAGAGCAGGCACTGAGGGAGGTGAGGGGAGGCAGCACAAACTGTTCAGTCCCTCTTTTGACACCCAAGTGTCTGAGCTCATCCTTGGCTGGAGCAGACGGAGTCCTTCCAGCCTCGCGTCAGGTGCTGAGTCCACACCTTGGACTGCACCCAAGCCAAGGCATCGCCTCGATCTTGTTCAGAAACAGATTATGGTTTATCTTCAAAGGGATTATTCTTTATTTTTTTTGGCCCTGTTATCTGAGAGGACTTCCTCCTCTGATGCTTGAACCATCTTTGGCTTCCTGCCAGATCTTGTTCTTTGCCAGCACTAATTTCCAGATTAAACAGTTCTCTCTGCTCCTTTGATATCCACTCCGAGGTGTACATAGGAAGGACAGAGACATCTCTTCTCAGCCTTTGATTTGACTTTTACAGTCCTTAGAAGATGAAATTCTCATGCCTTGAGTCCATCTCTCTGCTAATTCTTCCTGTAGACCATGAAAATCTCCCTCAAGATGCCTCATGCTGTTGCTCTGCCAGTTAGTTTGACTGCCCAATGGAGAAAAGATTCATCCCAATTCAAGCCCCAAAGAGGGGCTTGGAACAGCCCTTTCCGAGCTGGCATGAAAGGCTGATCCACAGGGAAGCTTGAGCTTTGAGGATTTAAACCATGGCTTTGACCGCATATATCATACTAGGATCATCATCATAGAAGGTTAGGGCTGGAAGGGACCTAGGGAGATCATCTAGTCCAACCCTCCTGCCAGGGCAGGATCACCTGTTTGGCTTTTACAGTCCAGTTTTCATTTTTATTATTTCTTTTTATCCCTCTTTCCTTCATCTTCCTCCTTTCCTTTCCTCTCCATCTCCTTCCTTTTCCGCCATCTTCCTCTTTTCATCTCCATCACAGAATTCACCAGGTCAGAAAAGACCTTCAAGATCATCGAGTCCAACCTATCACCTAACCCTTCTTATTAACTAACCCATGGCACTAAGTGCCTCATCCAGCCTCCTTTTAAACACCTCCAGGGATGGTGATTCCACCACTTCCCCGGGCAGCCCATTCCAATGCCAATCACTCTTGCTATGAAGAACTTCTTCCTAACACCCAGCCCTGGCACAGGTTGAGGCTGTGCCCTCTCATCCTGTCCCAAGAGCAGATACCATCCCCTTACCTGGGCACAATCTCCCATCAGGTAGTTGTAGACAGCAATAAGGTCTGCTCTGAGCCTCCTCTTCTCCAGGCTAAACAACCTCAGCTCCTCCTCATAGAGCTTGTGCACCTTCCTCTCCATCTCCCTCCTTTCAGCACCACCTCCTGCTGCATTTCCCCCTTTTATCCCCCAAAGCAGAGCACCTGAGTCCTGTTGGAGTCTCCTCCCACCCCAGGTGTGACCACTTTGCCCTTCCTGCCCTCTCCCCTATTTAATGGGCCCTGGGAGGGCAGAAGCCCCAAGTTTGCCCAACTGGGCAGAGGGATCCTCCTCCCATCATCACCGGTGAGTCCCTGTGGTGTGCACTGGGTGATTGGGAGTGGATCAAAAGGCCGGGGGGCCTGGTGGCCCCCCGGTTTGCTAGGGATAGGCTACTCTGTTCATGATCATTTTAGTATCACCCACGGGTGCTGGTTGAGCCTCTTTACTCAGGCTGAACTCCTCTGTGTTTAGCTGCTGCTTTCTGCTCACTCATGAGTTGAAGTACTTGGCAGAACAGGAAACTTGACTCTGGTTTCATTCTGAAACAACTCAATGTCAAACGAGAGCAGCACTGGAAGGTTCCTTTGTATCAATTTTCTGTTTCCAATGCTAAAATTGACTTTTTCTGTTTTGTTTTCCCCCAAGACACTCACAGGTATCTCTTTCATAGTAGCTTGATGGGAAATGAGGTTTCATGTTGAGAGTGTGTGCTCCACCCAGGGAGGCAAAAAGCATTTTAGCTGATATTTGAGGATAGCAGCTAATGGATGGAGCAGAGGGAATTTGAGAGACAGTGTCCTTGGGGCTGGGTTCATCAGAGCACTCACACACATGCTTAAGTCTAAGCTATGGCCAATCTGCTTGAAATCTAATCATTTGCCCAAGTACTCTGCTGGATCAAGGGTTTGATATGCTAATGAAGGGAAACGAGGAGGTCTTGAGCTGATGAAGCACACATTACTGTCAGGGATCAGGAGTGATAGAGACTGACTTTCTACAAGCCTGGCCAGAATCTTGCCTGCTTGAAAACAACATCAACAACAAATAGAGTCTGCATGTCCCCAAAAATAGCACAGCAGTTCGTTTTAGGTGTCTGAGTGTAGAGACATGTGAGGAGGCTGTTTTCCTCTGCAGTCAGGGGACTGGCAGACTCTTCTGGAGGTGATTCAGAGCAGAAGCCTGAGTGAGATGCTCCAATGTGTTTCCTTTCAGCCTGTGCTTCCTCCCCACCATCCAAAAGGCAGAGTAAGGAACCCCTTCTAACCCCACTCAGAGGTCAGACACCAGGGTATCAGTACAGAAACACTCTTTGCTGCTTGCTTTCAGCTTTGCCTTTAATTGGGGCTAGGCATTAGTGGAATAAATGAGATCAGTGTGATCCCTGTAAGCCATTCCTCTTCCATCCCTTTGGAATGACTTTGCTGTGTCGATACAGCTGGACTCAAAAGAGGAGAGAGTGAGTTACCAGAATAAAAATATCTGCAGACCAGTCATGCTTGTCTAAGACTTTCCCATCTCCTGCCTCAGGGTAGAAAGAGGTCTTCAAACTCCTCCACATCCAGCTCAGGTAAATTAGCACCCAAGCATGCCTGCTGAGAGCTCGTGGACCCTGAGGGAGACATGGCTAAACAGGAGCCACAGAGGCCGAGCTCAGGTTTGCTCTTTTGCTCTTCAAACCAAGACAGCTTTGTTTAGCTCTTCCTTGCTCCTCATGCCTCCCTAAGCAGGTTCTTGGGGGCCGTCAGGATGGTTGCTGGTTCATCTCTGGGCGATGTGTCAGGGTTCAGAGACTGAAAATAGCTTCACCTTTGCTGAGGAAGACTATTAGACCCCTGGAGCAGTTGTGCTTGGTTCTACAGAACGTCTCCTGACTGGTGGCCTTTGCAAGACAGGTCACCTGTGCAATTGTAAGAGTTCCCTGAACTAGTTTTCTTGTCACTGTGCATGAGAAGTGGGCATTTTGATCACTTCTGAGATGGAGATGCCAAAGTTGGCATTTAACCCTGATAAGATGAACTTCTCATGTCCTGGTTCATCAGCTGAGTCCATCTCTCTGTTAATTCTTCCTGTGGACCATGAAAATATCCCTCAAGATGCTTCACGCTGTTGCTGCACCAGTTTGTCCAACTGCCCAAAGCTAAAGATTCATCCCAATTCAAGCCCTAAAGGGAACAGTCCTTTCTGAGCTGGCATGAAAGGCTGATCCATAGGGAAGCTTGAGCAGGATTTAAACTGTGGCTTTGACCACATAAAATCTCACCCTGGTCATCAGGTCAGTGTTGACTCTCAATTGAGACAAGGAGCAATGGCTACAGACTGAAACAGAGAAGGTTTCACCTCAACAGGAGGAGAAGCTTCTACGCAGTGAGGGTGGCAGAGCCCTGGAGCAGGCTGCCCAGGGAGGTTGTGGAGTCTCCTTCTCTGGAGACTTTCCAAACCCACCTGGATGCATTCCTGTGCAAACTACCCTGGGTGATCCTGCCTTGGCAGGGGGGTTAGGCTGGATGATCTCTAGAGAGATCCCTTCCAACCTGTACTATTCTGTGCTTCTGGGATTACTCTGATCTGGCTCTGAAAGAACCCAGGGTCTCAAACAACCAACTGTGCAAACTACTCTGGGTGATCCTGCCTTGGCAGAGGGGTTAGGCTGGATGATATCTAGAGAGATCCTTTCCAACCTGTACTATTCTGTGCTTCTGGGATTACTCTGATCTGGCTCTGAAAGAACCCAGGGTCTCAAACAACCAACGGTGCAAACTACTCTGGGTGATCCTGCCTTAGCAGGGGGGTTAGGCTGGATGATCTCTGGAGAGGTCCCTTCCAACCTGTACTATTCTGTGCTTCTGGGATTACTCTGATCTGGCTCTGAAACAATCCAGTGTCTCAAACCAACCGGCTGGTTGCATCAAGCAGTCCCCAAGAGCTGGCTGCATGCGAGTGTCCTGCTGTCCCCTTGCTCTGTCACTTGAGGTAAGTCACAGCAGCCCAGTGTGATTTGCTGGAGCAAACACTGCACTTGCACCATCCTTTCCCCATGCCAGCCTGTCTGCACCTGGCTTTGGCGAGGACGGAGACGGGAGCGGATTTGGCAGCCTGGGCTCCGGGAGGCGTCTCGGAGGGGATGAGCAGAGACGGTGCTGGCTCGCATTTGGGTTTTGCTAGACACCCACAGAGGAAGAGACTTGAACCAAGATGCCTTTAATGTGAGGGCCCTGACGCAGCAGCACGCTCGGATGCCTGATTCATTTTCGACTCGGGCGTCATCCCTAGCGGTGCCGACAGCCGGAGTTCCGCGGGCAATGCAGCAGCAGCAGCGGGAGCACCAGTCGTGGGCTCAGCCCCATCCTGTACAAACACAACCATCCCTCGTGCAAAGACCTAAAATTACGCTTGTGGCTTCATGCTAAATAGGTTCCTGCTTTAAGTCAGAGCTTCCTTTATCCTCTCCCAGCCTAAAATAAAAAGGGGAGGGGGGGGGGAGGGGAGAGAGAAGAGAATATCCTAATAAATCAGATGGCAGCCAACCTGCAAAATCAGGTCAGCCTAGCTAGCATTTCCCTCTCCTCCTTACACCTTCAGCTCTTTTTCTCACGATGAGCCCAGCCAAGCTCCCTGCATCAGTCCTCCTTCAGGAGCAGATGGGAGCAGTGCGGGGAGCCGCCGGGATGCGGCATCGCTCGGCTAGAAAAGCTGCCGACGCAGCACAACCACCCGAGCGGGCAGGCGCTGGTAGGGCCTGGGCACACACACACACACCTCGTCCTCATGGTACTTCCCAGCTTCAGGGTGCCTTCAGCTGCAGCTGGATTGGCTGTGGCAGAAGCTGCGTGAAGAGTAGGGCTGTTGGGACGGCGAAGTTTTGACTAGCTGGGAGTAAAGTTTGCGCTTAGACAATCAGCGAAGCGTCGCTTGCGTACGCAAAGAAACGATGATGATGTGCACCTCAGCAAGAGTGCTTCTGCTCACCTAAGAGCTGCCCCTCGTACCACGGCAGGAGCTGCTCCAGCCTCTCCAAGAGGCCGTCAAGAGTGAGGTGTTTTAGCCTTGGCTCCGGCCCTTATTTGCATGTGTGATTGCTACATCAGTCTCTGCAGCGCGGCAGAATAAATGTTGGTGCAAGCAATTTGCTCTCTTTCAGAGCACGAGGTCGTAATACTGGGAGCTGCTGTTGATGAACTGGTAAATAATGCATGGGCTGATTAGCCTTTAGTTCTGTTGGCTGTGGAGGAAAAGGTCAGCACTCAGCGCTGGGATGCGAGCAGGGCTGCCTTTGCTGCTGGGGAAGCACCGTCCTAATGAGTCCCTTCTCCTCTGGCAGGTGCAAAACATGTCCCAGTCGATAGAGGTGTTGGATAGGCGAACTCAGAGAGACCTACAGTACGTGGAGAAGATGGAAAATCAGATGAGGGGACTGGAAACAAAATTTAAGCAAGTGGAAGAAAGCCACAAGCAGCACCTGGCAAGGCAGTTTAAGGTATGTCTGCTTTCCAAAGCACTAAAGAAGCTGTGGCCAGGGGGTTGCTGAGGGTGGGTGGTGGTCTGCATGCTTGTCCCTGTCAGCTCATGTAGCCACTAGCCCAGTTCTACATTGCACTGCTGGCTGCCCGCCCGTGAAGCTCCCTCCTACCCAAAGCATGGCCAGATCCAGGCTGTGGCATCACCTCCTTAGCCACAAGGCTAAGGGTGGAAGCATCAATCTTGATGGTTTAGTACCCACAAACCACCTGAGTGCCCCCATGAGAGGAGGTCTGCAGGAAGACCTTGGGGCAGCTGAGGTCAGCATGAGCTGAGTTCCCCTCCACAACCAGGCAGCCCAGGACCTGACTTTGCTGGAAAGAGTCAGGATTTGGGGCTCCATTGCCATTTCTGCAGCACATGGCAAACCCCAGCGGGCTGTCACCAGCTCATTTCCCTCTTTGGGGTGATTGTGGCAATGAGGCAATCAATCAATCAATCGAACAAATCAATCCCTCTCAAAAAAAAACCCAAACCAGAGTGTGACTCTTGCAGCTGGGCTGGCAAACTGCACATCTCCAGGGTATGCAGATGTCCAATATTGAAGCAATGGAGTTGGCAGCTGGAGCCAGCCCCTTCTGATGGGTTGTCTGTGGCTCTGTCCTGGTGGCATGCAAATGAGAAGCCAAGATCCTTGCCTTTGGAATGAATCTGTTGCTGCAAGCTGTGGTCAAAACTGTCAAGAACCTTGATTTGAGAACCAATGAAGCAGCCAAAAAGAAGCTGTCAGCAATATTTGGGCACCTTAAATTTTAGTCATGCTTTGGATTAAGAGACCTTAAAAAAAAAAAAACAAAAAAGAAAAGAAATTGAGATGGCTTCTAGCAGAGTTTGGAGATATTTCTGAGCAGCCACCCAGCTGATTCCCAACCTCAACCCAGCTGCCTGCTGTTTTGAAGCAGGAGTTTTAGATTTGTACATTCAAGACCAAAATACCAAGATGAGATCAGAGAGAGCTGGGAGGAAGGCTCTGAAAAAAAGACTTTTCACCAATTCCACCTCCTCCACTTCCCCCATCTCCAGCTACTGCAGGACCCTAAATTTAGCTCTGCAGTCTGGATGTAAGAGCCATCTTTCTGATGAAAGCAGGAGTTTGTGATGGGTTGCCCAGGGAGGTGGTTGAAGCCTCATCCCTGGAGGTGTTGAAGGCCAGGCTGGATGAAGCTCTGGCCAGCCTGATTTGGGGTAGGGTGTTCCTACCCATGGCAGAGGGGCTGGAACTAGATGATCCTTGTGGTCCCTTCCAACTCTGACTGATTCTATGATTATTAATATTATTTTCCCCCCACTCCTTCCACTCTGATCACTTTAATCCTCCTCATTGCCTTTCAAGGAGCTGGTACCCACAACTGCAAGTAAATAAGCAAACCCCTTCCCCACATGCAAGGAGCAAGGGAGGGGAAAAGTCACACAGAATCATAGAATCCAGCAGGTTGGAAGAGACCTCCAAGCTCATCCAGTCCAACCTAGCACCCAGCCCTATCCAGTCAACCAGACCATGGCACTAAGTGCTCCATCTAGGCTTTGCTTCAACACCTCCAGGGATGGCAATTCCACCACCTCATTGCTGTCTACAGCTACCTGAATGGAGGATGTAGCTGGGTGGGGTTGGGCTCTTCTCCCAGGCTACCAGCAACAGAAGAAGGGGACACAGCCTCAAGCTGTGGCAGGGCAGGTCTAGGCTGGATGTTAGGAGGAAGTTGTTGTCAGAGAGAGTGATTGGCATTGGAATGGGCTGCCCAGGGAGGTGGTATGAAA
>WAAF01006257.1:169720-198048 GCA_013400475.1 Tricholaema leucomelas | reverse complement strand
CACCCACCCACCGAACTCTTTGTGTATGTGACCTGAAGCATGTAACCCTAAGATGTTGCATTCTAAAGATGACAAATAAAGGCCTTTCCCAAATATTTTGGTGTTCTGCAGCCTGTTTAATATTGTTCTATACCAAGCCATCATTTTTTGGTTTTTTTTTTTCTTTTGGGGGGGGGGGGGGGAACCCAAATAATAACCTAAAGCCAATTGGAATGCTTAATAGTGGTGGGACTAAAAGCTTTGCGCTCAACGTAGGAAAAGCGACCAGGTCAAGGCAGAGTGTTGCAGATTTTTGCACGCATAGCACTGAACCAAGCTTATTTTAACCTTGCAGGCAATAAAAGCGAAAATGGAGGAACTTAGGCCTTTGATACCAGTGTTGGAAGAGTACAAAGCCGATGCAAAATTGGTATTGCAGTTTAAAGAGGAGGTCCAGAATCTGACGTCAGTTCTAAACGAACTCCAGGAAGAGATTGGCGCCTATGACTACGAAGAGCTTCAGAACAGAGTGTCAAATCTTGAAGAAAGGCTTCGTGCATGCATGCAAAAATTAGGTAGGCTCAGAAACGACATGGTGGCACTGGCTCAAACACCAGGGATGTGGAGAAAAGCGCTCATCCCTCCTTCGGAGGCAGAGATGTTCGAGTGGACATCTCCTTGGCCTTGGCCTGGCTGTGAGGGATGAGCTGGCACAGCCAGGTTGGATCCTGTAAGCAGTTACCCTACGAGTAACCTTCCGACTCGGGAGTAGTCCTGCTGAGGATTGCTTGTGTGAGCCTCCTTGCTCGTGGTGTAAGTGCTTCAGGATCAGGCCCTTGACCTAGGCATGTGGACTGTGGGCAGCCTTTGCATAAGCGCAGGGTGGCGCCTGGGGGGCGCCCGGCCCCTGGCAAGCGGCGCTTATGCAAAGCCAACACATGCACCCATTTCGCTTCTGCATCCATGTCTGCTCTTGTTGCTGGACCTAGCAGGCCAGCAAAGGTCTCCCCACGCAGCTCGAAGTAGCCTCTGCGTGGGTGTGTTTGCAGGCTGTGACTCAGTTTCCCTTTTCCTTTCCTTTTCCTTTTGCATCTTGCAAGTCCCCTGTTGAGAAGAGCATGGGGGAGCTGGTGTGGGTTGGCGGTTTGGTCCGGGGCAGGATGTCAATCTCCCCCATCTCTCCCATTCCCTGAATGGAATGGAGGTGGAATGGAATGGAGATGGAGCCCCACCCAACCAGCGATGCTAACCCATCAAGAGATTCAGCTGTAATCTCATCCAGGGAGTCTTAACTGGCTGCAGCCTGTGGGTCCTCCGCGGGGAGACGCCGCTGAGAACCCCACCCCTGACCCCGAACAGAGGGTGGAGAAGGGGGGAAGGAGGGCACTGCCTTCTGCAGCTGCAGGAGATCTTCCCACCGTTGGTTGGCCTAGCTCTGACTTGATTTAATTTCTACTCCCATTATTGACTTTCTTGTTAAGCAATTTAGATAACCTAAACACATTAACTGCTCTGCAGTCTATTTCGGTGGCACGTAGGAAATTACACTCTCAGGTAACTCCATGGAAGATCAGATCTCTTCTGAGCACTCTGTACCCTTGGCAAGGTAACATTTTGTTTCTCATCTCTGCTGCTGGGGTTGCTTTTGCTTGTTTCTAGATGCCTCCACACTTCTGCAAGCAGACACTTTCCCTCTGTTCCCCCTGTGAGTGCATCCTGTCCTCTGACACCTTGTACAGCCCCTCCAGGGCACAAGGCTTGTGAAGAGCAGCTGAGGGAAGTGGGGTTGGTTAGCCTGGAGAAAAGGAGGCTGAGGAGAGACCACCTTGCTTTCTACAAGTCCCAGAAAGGAGGCTGGAGTGATGTGGAGGTTGGTCTCCTTTCCCGAGTAGCAAGTGATAGGATGCGAGGAAATGGCCTCAAGTTTCACCAAGGGAGGTTTAGAATGGACACCAGGAACAGTTTCTTCCACACAAGGACTGTCGAGCCCTGGAACAAGCTGCTGAAGGCAGTGGTGGAGTCCCCATCCCTGAAGGGGTTTCAAAGCTGTGCAGATGTAGTGCTGAGGAAGTTGAACATCTTCCTTGTGAGGAGGGCCTGAGGAAGCTGGGGCTTGTTAGCTTGGAGAGGAGGAGATGAAGGGGTGACCTCCTCAGTGTAAGGGGTGAGTGCCAGGAGGCTGGAGCCAGCCCCTTGGTGAAGCCCAGTGGCAGGAGAAGGGGCAATGGGTGGAAGCTGAGGTACAGGAGGTTCCATGTGAACCTGAGGAGGAATTTTTTCCCTGTGAGGGTGACAGAGCACTGCAACAGGCTGCCCTGAATGTCTCTCTCTGGAGATACTCAAGCATCGCTTGGATGTGTTCCTGTGTGATCTGCTCTGGGTGATCACTTGGATGTGTTCCTGTGTGATCTGCTCTGGGTGATCACTTGGATGTGTTCCTGTGTGATCTGCTCTGGGTGATCATGCTCTGGCACGGGGGGCAGGACTGCTCTGGGTGATCCTGCTCTGGCACGGGGGGCAGGACCAGATGAGCTTTCAGGGTCCCTCCCAGCCCCTGACATTCTGTGATTCTGAGGGATGTAGCTTAGTGGTGACCTGGGTTAATGGTTGGGTTTGATGATCTGAAAGGTCTTTTCCAACCAAACCTACTCTATGATTCTATAAACTACTTCTCACTCCAAAACTCAGGGAGGGAATTGAATTTCCACGTGAGCCTGGATGCTCAAAGGTATCTGAACTACAAGGCATGCACCCAGATAGCCCTGAGGAGCTGCCTGGCAGGCAGGTCTGACCCCCCCTGCCCCAGCTAAGCGAGAGGGCAGAGCCTGATTTCTCATTTATTAATGAGCTCTGACTGGCCCAGGTTTGCTTCGGGGGCAGAACAGGCTGAGGAGAGTTGTGCCATTGCTTTCCACTCCGTGCCTGTGGTCCCTCTCCTTGCCCAGTGATGGCCACAGGGAAGGCAGCAGGGCTGGGGCATGTCAGGAAAGTCCTGACCTTGTCCTTCCCCACTTGAATTTCTCCCTGACAGAAATGATGGAGGTGGTGACTTGGTGCTTGCTGTGTTAGCAGCACCGGGAGGTTTGTCATGTGGAGAACATACAAACATCTCAGGGCTGACAGCCCTGCAGTGGGTAAGGTAAGAGAAAGGATGGAGAACAGGCCCAGGAGTGGCCACTTGACCTGGGTCACATAACAACCCCCCTGGGAGCCCCACTTAGCCAGCACAAGGCAGCTCTTCCCTAGAAATGGCTTTTCCCCTTCTTCCCCTGTCAAAGGCAGAGGTGAGTGTGGTGAGAGGAGATGGTGGCCAAGGAGGGATCCGCTTGCTGCATCCCTTCAGCCCCTCTCTTGAAGATGAAAAGGAGCTGTGGGTGATAGGGAGAGAGAAGAGCAGGAGCAATTCTACAACTGGGGTTGTAGGATTACTTTCCTGGGTGTAGTTCTCTAAAGAGAACCATCCCACAGCCCCTGGACAGCCTGCCTTGGTGGAGCTGCCCAGCCCAAGCTGACCCCACCAGAAGCAGAGAAGCTGCAATGATCCTTCTGGGGAGGCTTTAAGAAGTAGCTCCCAAAAAACCTCCATGAACCACAGAGTTTGCTCATGGACCATTAGCTCCTTCTGCTCTGGGACAAGTCTTGGCTCATCACATCCCCCTCATGCTCAGGTTCTCCAGTTGGGACATCCACCCAAGGCAGCAGCCCAGGTAAGGCTGAGCTCTCATCCTTGCTCTTGCAGGCAACCTTTTCTAGCAGCTTCTGAGGGTTTGGGGGGGAATCTCTTTGAGGTTTTCTTTGGGCTTTTTGGCTGTGCCCCTTCTTCTCTTGCCCTCTCTAGAACCATGAGGTCAGGGCAACACTCTACCTCAGAGCATTTCAGCACCCCTGGGTGCTGGCAGAGATGGATGCTGAGTCTTACAAAGGCTCACCTGGGAGGGTTTGCTGCTCACCCAGGGGGGTGATTCATTTGGTCACTTAACAGCAAACAGCATGGATTGAATTTCCAATGCTGTTGATTGCTCTGGAGCATAAACCAGTGGAAATGGCACTTAATTGAGCTAAATTTGGCTAACAACCTTCCAGACACTTCTGCTGCCACACGCTGAGGTCCTGTTTGCTGAGGATTGCTGTTTGCAGCAAATTAGCTGCTCAGAGGGATCCACCTGATGGTTCAAGTAGCATCTTTGAGCACGGACCAGCAGTGCTGTCTGCTTGCTAGAGGTCAGGGTTACAGAATCACAGAATGCATCAGGTTGGAAGAGACCCTCAGATGTCATCTTGTCCATCTTCCCTGCAGTGAGAGGGGACGTCTCCAACTAGATATTCTTCCCCTGTACTCAGCACTGGTCAGGCCTTGAGTGCTGTGTTGGGTTCTGGCCTCTTCAAGAGAGATGTTTAGATGCTGGAAGGTGTTGAGAGAAGGGCAGCAAGGCTGGGGAGGGGCCTGGAGCACAGCCCTGTGAGGAGAGGCTGAGGGAGCTGGGGGTGTGCAGCCTGCAGAAGAGGAGGCTCAGGGCAGAGCTCATTGCTGTCTGCAGCTCCCTGAAGGGAGGCTGTAGCCAGGTGGGGTTGGGCTCTGCTGCCAGGCACCCAGCAACAGAAGAAGGGGACACAGCCTCAAGCTGTGCCAGGGCAGGTCTAGGCTGGATGTTAGGAGGAAGTTGTTGGCAGAGAGAGTGATTGGCATTGGAATGGGCTGCCCAGGGAGGTGGTGGAGTGGCTGTGCCTGGAGGTGTTGAAGCCAAGCCTGGCTGGGGCACTTAGTGCCGTGGTCTGGTTGGTTGGGCAGGGCTGGGTGCTAGGTTGGACTGGATGATCTCAGAGATCTCTTCCAATCTGATTAATTCTATGATCAGGTTGCTCAGGACCCCATCAAGTTCGACCTTGAATGTCTTAGCTTAGGGCTCCCACCACAGGCTCAGAGAGCTGCTGCAGTAAGCACAGGACAAGAGAAGGGAATGTTGCCACATTCCCATCCAGTTTCCCTCTCCCCATCCTCCAGTATGCTCTGCAGTGCAGCAGCCTTTTCCTTCCTGGACAAAGTCCTGGTTTGCATTTTTGGCTTTCCTAAGTGTTATTGATGGATCAATAGTGAAAACACTTCCTGAGCCTGGCATGTGTGTGAAGGGAAGAAGGAATCAATACTGGCACAGTCAATCTGTTATTCTGTTTACACTCTGAAGGGTCACTATTTATACAGGGATTTTAACATTCCCATTAGTGTTCCTAACAGGAGCCTTGGAGCAGTAGAGAGGTTGTCACTGCCTCATTCAAGGAGGAATTTCACTTGGCTGTGCTCCCCAGGCTCGTGTTTGCCCAATAGAAGAAGTTTTCCCTAGTGCAGGGATGGGGACAGAGCCTTGCCAGGCTGTCCCAGATGTGTTGGGGATAAAGGGGCTCCCAGATAGGTAACAGAGGCAAGGGCAAGGCATGAGCAAGAGCTGAAGGCCAGTTCCTGCTGTGCTGGGTTGACACTGGGATGGGGGAGGATCAGATTTGGACTTCATGGCAAGGTGGAGCAGCCCAAGCAGAACCATGGAGTCTAGAAGCAGAAGTTGCTGCAAGAGTTGGGGTTGTTCAGCCTGGTGAAGAGAAGGCTCCAGGAAGACCTTAGAGCAGCCTTTCAGTCCCTGAAGGGGATTACAGGAGAGCTGTGGAGAGACTTTTTACAAGGGCTTGTGGTAACAAGGTGAGAGGAAATGATTTTAAACTGGAAGAGGGGAGATTGAGACCGGAGATCAGGAAGAAACTCTTTACAGTGAGGGTGATGAGACACTGGAATAGGTTTCCCAGGGAAGTTGTGAGTGGTCCCTTGAGCAACCTGGTCTGGTAAAGGGTGTCCCTGTCTGTGGCAAAGGGGTTGGAAGTAGATGATCTTTAAGGTCCCTTCCAACCCAGACCATTCAATGAGTCTGTGCTGGTGTCAGCACAGTGGCTGTGTTGGTGAATGAATTGCTACTGAGCTACTGAATTCTGCTTGTGGGCTGGATCTCAGGAAGAAATGCAGAGTAGAGGTGTTAGTATCCTGGGAGGATGGTAGTGCTGGTTGTAACTGGCTGAGGGAGACTGTCTTCTCCTGCTGGAAAATTCCTTGTGCAGCTGGAGGAAGGGTCTGTGTGCATGGAGGTGGAGGAAATGGCTGCGTCCCTGGAGGTGGTGTTGAGTTGCTGCTCTGCTGAGCTGCAGGAGAGCAGTTCAGAAGCAGTTGGCCTGGAAGATGCTGATTTGTGGTGTTTCCCAGGAAGAAGGACATGCAACCCCTTATGGGGGCCTTGAGCAGCCTGCTCTAGTGGGAGGTGTCCCTGCCTATGGCAGGGGGTTGGAACTGGATGATCCTTGAGGTCCCTTCCAACCTAAACCATTCTATGATTCTATGGACCACAGGTCCAGGAGCCTGAATAGTGCTGGAGAGACTTGACTGAAGAAGAGTCCTCTATGCATGCCCCAAAAGTTGCACACAAGCTTTGCTGGTGCCCTGAGCTCATGGATGAGCACCAGGTCCTGCTTTCCTATTGCACAGTCATCCCTGAGTGACTTGGCATGCCTGTAGCATCCCATGCTCCTGCCATCCCAGCAGAAGAGCAGGCTTGCTGCCACAGGCTTAGCACCCATGGGTGCTGGGCTGCCAGGGGCTTTCTGCCAAAGGATGCCCATGGGTGCTGGGCTACCAGGGGCAGGGCTCTGATGAGCAACCAAGCAGCAGCTTTAGGGCAATCTCAGCCAAGGCTGGAAAACTGCCCTGTGTGAGTCAGTGGAGTCTGAGAGAGGAAGAAATTGGATGTTTGGTGTCTTGGGCTTTCACCTCAGCTCTGCTCCCAGCCTACCACCTCACCCACAGAAGAGACACTGCTGAGACTGCCCAGTGCTGCTGGTGGGTGCTTGAAGGCTGTGCAGGCTGCTGCTTCATGCCTGAGTGTGGGGAGATGCAGGAATCCTGTCCCATGAGCCACTGTCCAAGAGAAGCAGTGGAAGACAGAGTCCCCTCTGCCCCCAGCAATCTTCCTGCTTTTAACGACTGTTAGCACACAGAAGGGCTGAAAAAGCTGATGGTGTTCAGGCTGTGGTGTGGATCCCATCAGGAACAGAGAGAGGGGTGAGTGAGGCTCACTGGGGCTGTAGTTGTCCATCCCTGAGCGGTAAGCCTGTGAGACCTGCCAGGACCTTGCCAACCAGGGGGTCTTAGCAAATGCCTTTTAAACTCTGCCCCTAGCACCTGAGTGCCTCTGTTAGATCTATAGCAAGGCAAAAAACCCCTTGAGCTGCATAAGAGCAACCCTCTTGCATTGCTGAAGAGCCGTTGTGGCTGTGCCTCCAGCTAACCGTGTGCGAGACGTAGCCTCGCTGCTTGCAGACAAGACCACTTCACCCTTATCAGCTGCTGCTGCCTGCTTCTCTGTTTTATTTCCCCCCTCCCTGTTTTTATATCAATGAGCTTTTACACAACCTTGCTCTCCAGGGAAATAGAAAGGAAGAGATAAAGTGGCAGCAGCGTAGGGCTGTGATAATGGAAGGCAGTGTTGAGCAGATCTGTGATTAGAGCAAGGCTGCTCCTCTGCAAGGCTAATTTGCAAGACATTAGGCATTTATTGTTTTAACCCCTTGCATCCCTTTGTCAGCGTCTTGCTCTCCTCCTGAGCTGAGCTTTTGAATGCAGCAGACGAGCAGGAGGACAAATTCCCCTGCATTATGTCTTAGTGAGGCCAGCAAAGCTCTCTGCTCTTTGGTGGGATCTCTTTATCTGCCTGGTGTCTGAAAGCTGTGGGGAGATTGATGGTCCCTTTGGCCATGTTGTGCTGATGCATATCAAGGCTATCTTCATCTGTTTTATGCCCCAATCTCAGGTAGCCTATTTGGCCACAGCTCAGAGCTGTGTCATCATAGAATCAACCAGGTTGGAAGAGACCTCCAAGCTCATCCAGTCCTACCTATCACCCAGCCCTATCCAGTCATCCCATGGCCATGATGAGAAATGTAAAGGGGCAGATGAGAACAGGCTAAGGAGAGAGGGAGCAGAGATACTGTAGGGTGCATGTACTGGAAACATTCAAGGTGAGGTTGCCTTGGGCTCTGAGCAACCTAATCATAGAATCAACCAGGTTGGAAGAGATCTCCAAGCTCATCCAGTCCAACCTAGCACCCAGCCTTATCCAGTCATCCCATGGCCATGATGAGGAATGTAAAGGGGCAGATGAGAACAGGCTAAGTGGAGAGGCAGCAGAGATACTGTAGGGTGCATGTACTGGAAACATTCAAGGTGAGGTTGCCTTGGGCTCTGAGCAACCTGATCATAGAATCATAGAATCAACCAGGTTGGAAGAGACCTCCAAGCTCATCCAGTCCAACCTAGCACCCAGCCCTACCCAGTCAACCAGACCATGGCACTAAAAGCCTCATCCAGTCTTTTCTTGAACACCCCCAGGGATGGCGACTCCACCACCTGCCTGGGCAGCCCATTCCAATAACATGTCACTGCTCACTGCAGGGAGGGGTAAACAAGATGACCTCTAATAGTCCCATCTAACCCAAACCAATCTATGATTCTACTTGGTAATTTTGAGCAGAAGAATCTTGTCCTGAGCCTGAAGAACTCAGCAGCACCTCCACAGGCTTCCACAAGCAGCCCTGGCCTTGGGGTGCCTCTCACTGGGCAGTGCAGCTCAGCAAACCTAGCACCCAGAGCAGCTGCTCATCCCAGCGCCACCACCTTGCCCTTCCTCAGCCTGCCAGAGGCTTCCACATCAAAAAAGTCAGGAAATATCTCCTGAACTCTTCCCTGTGGCTGTCCCCCTGCTGCTGCTGCTGCTGCCATTAGCTCAGGAGCAGCTCTGCACTGGATGTGTCCAGGTTTTAAATGAGCGCTCCTGTAGCACCAGACCATCCCACACCAACTCCCAGTCTCTCCTGCAGCATTTTCATCTCCACTTCCCCTCATTCCCAAAATGCAGAGCAGCAGCTTTGCTGAAACTTAGGCATATTGCTGGCAACAGGAGCTCAAGGCATGGCTGAGGCTGTAGCTTTGCAGGCATCTGTTTGAGGGTGTCCTCATGGGGATGCTGGGTTCAGTGTCAGGGGACAGAACCATGGAAGGGAAACAACCTGCCATGGGCAACCGGCGTAGCAAGCTGGAGGAGAGGTGCTGCTGCTTCACCTCCTGTTTAGGTATTACAAGCACAGGCAGACACAGAACTGAGCTTGCAAATGTGCTGGCAAGCCCACTGAGTGCAATAGCATGGAACCAACGGTGTGGAGCACTTGGGGGGATGCTTCAAAACCTGGCTCACGGTGCTGTGTGTCCCTGTTGTGGGGATGCTGAGTCTGGGCAGGATTCCCAGAGCAGCTCCTGAGAACCCCCTGGGACATTTCCACCTCCTGCTTTCCATCCTGCTGCATTTGGGTTTCTCTCTTGGAGGAGGAGCTGACAGAGGAGAAAGGAGGAATTCATTAGTGTCTCCTAAGCGTGCAGACAGGATAGAGAACAGAGAAGGTGGCTGCTGGTAGAAGCTGGTAAATGATCTTTGCAGGGATGAAATTTACATTGCATACAATTTCCTACCGTGCTTTCTTTGCCTGCTTTGCATGCCTGTTTCTAGCAGGGCTGGAACAGACACATTGGTCTCTTTGTATTGGCTCCAGCCACTCTATTGGGGCAGAAATGTTCTAATTCAGCTAATTTCTCCACCTGGCCACTCAACCCTGGCTAATTCTCCTCCTCATTTTTCTCTTCTGTGACATTAGCAGCATGGCTGGATCAGGAAAGCTGCTTTGTTTTTCAGGGCAGTGTGATAAGGATATTAAGAGGCATGAAACAAGCAAAAGCATCCAGCAGTTGTTCTTAGCCTAATTACCTCTAATTAAATAAAAGCAGAGCTGCCCACCAGCGAGGAAGAGCAGTGGGCAGAGTGGTGTGGATGGTGGCCAGCTTTGGTGTCCCTCACTGTGGCTCTGGGGATGGCTGGCAAAGACCTGTGGCCAAAGAAACCCTGGTGGTGGCCAGCTCTGGTGTCCCTCACTGGGGCTGTGGGGATGGCTGGCAAAGACCTGTGGCCAAAGAAGCCCTGGTGGTGGCCAGCGCTGGTGTCCCTCACTGTGGCGCTGGGGATGGCTGGCAAAGACTTGTGGCCAAAGAAGCCCTTGTGGTTGCCAGCTTTGGTGTCCCTCACTGTGGCTCTGGGGATGGTTGGCAAAGACCTGTGGCCAAAGAAACCCTGGTGGTGGCCAGCTCTGGTGTCCCTCACTGTGGCTCTGGGGATGGCTGGCAAAGACCTGTGGCCAAAGAAGCCCTTGTGGTTGCCAGCTTTGGTGTCCCTCACTGTGGCTCTGGGGATGGCTGGCAAAGACTTGTGGCCAAAGAAGCCCTGGTGGTGGTCAGAATGGTGCTCACCAGCCTTGCACTCTTTTCCAGCTTGTGGCAAGCTGACAGGAATAAGTGACCCCATCACAATTAAAACCTCGGGGTCCAGGTTTGGCTCGTGGATGACAGACCCTCTTGCTCCCGAGGGAGAGAACAAGGTAAGACCACAACAGCTTCATCCCTGTGTTCCCACCTCCTGCCAGAGTGGCTGAGGACACTGCAGCCAAGCATTAAAGCCCAAGTTGTGCCCTGTGGAAGGTCCTTATTCACCTCTTGGGGCTCTGCTGGATTCTTCAGGAGTGGGAGGTGGCTGAGGAGTCCACAGGGAGGAAGGAAGAGGAGGGGGCTGAGCAGCCCCACACAGTGGTCCCTTCCCAGGGTCGGTGAAGCTCACTGCAGTGATGAGCATGAATGATCCCAGAAGTGTCACCATGAGATCTGTGCCCCCCAATCAAATATTGGGGTTCTTATCTGGGTATGGCAGGCAGGAGGGAAGTGGGGCCAAGCGAAGGGACTTGTGATCATAGCCTCTGCTGCTCTTCTGCTGCCAGTGCCTCTGATAATGTCATCTGACTGCAGTTGTTCTCCATCCTCCACCTTCATTGTTGTGAGGAATTAACTGACTGCAGCCAGAGAGATTTGTTTAGCTTTGTTTTGGTCTTTTGTTGTTGTTGTTGTTGTTGCTGTTCCATTCAGACCATTCAATTTTGATCCCAAGGAGGTAGGAGGCCAATAACTGGCTGAAAATCAATCCAGGCTTCCCATGACTGATGGAATGGAAAATGTCTCAACTGTTTGCTGAGGATTTGCAGGCAGCAAACCAAAACCAGAGCTTGGCTGCCTGCAGCATCCTTCTGCAAGGGATGAAGGCACCAGCAAGGGCTGTGCTGGGGCAGCTGTTTTGAGAGCTTGGCCCCATGATCAGCTTTCTGCAGCTAAGACAAGGGATGCTCTGGAGAAGTCACCTTTGGTGGTGGCTCCTGGGAGGACATGTACAGCAGCGATTCACAGACTGCATCAGGTTGGAAGGGACCCTCAGAGGTTGGAAGGTGACCTTCAAAGGTTGGAAGGGACCCTCAAAGATTGGAAGGTGACCTTCAAAGGTTGGAAGGTGACCTTCAAAGGTTAGAAGGGACCCTCAAAGGTTGGAAGGGGACCTTCAGAGGTTGGAAGGCGCCTGCAAAGGTTGGAAGGTGACCTTCAAAGGTTAGAAGGGACCCTCAAAGGTTGGAAGGGGACCTTCAGAGGTTGGAAGGCGCCTGCAAAGGTTGGAAGGTGACCTTCAAAGGTTGAAAGGGCCCCTCAAAGGTTAGAAGGGACCTTCAAAGGTTGGAAGGGACCCTCAAAGTTTGGAAGGCAACCTTCAAAGGTTAGAAGAGACCCTCAAAGTTTGGATGGCAACCTTCAAAGGTTGGAAGGGACCCTCAAAGATTGGAAGGTGATCCTCAAAAATTGGAAGACAACTTCCAAGGTTTTTCAGACCCTGCTTTCAAAGCCCAGCAGACAGAAGCAGTTGCCACACTCACACGGGGTATAAATGTTTGTCTGCTGCTCTGAGGGACCCTGGAGGCAGTCCCGTTGCAGAGACAACACTGTCAGGTTTTGCACAGTGCCTTGCAAAAGCAGTTTGCACTGCAACATCCCCCAGATCCACATCCTTAAAGGCTTCCCTCTTGCTGTTTAATTCATCTTTTCCCCCCTCCTTCCTAAACAACTTCTACAGCGAGCAGCTCTCTTGGCAGCCACAGCGTAGAGAATGTCACTCACTGCCTGGATGTTTCCTCTTGATGCTAACTGCAGAGCTTTGTCATTTGCCTCAGGATTGGTTTCATATGACAAAAGCTTCTCTTTTTTTTGGTGGAGGAGTCTAGACAATGTCCCTAATGAACTGATCTAAAATCTCTCCCCCCCCCACCACCAACTCAGTTACCTACAGCAAGGTTTTGATGTCTTGCTCATCTTTTGAGTGGCCTTGCTTTCAGCTTTTGATGCAGAAGTGTGTGAGTTTTCTAAACCAATATGGATTTTACCTGAATTTCCATGACAAGGAGGAATTGCATCCATCATTTCCACATGCCAAGACAGTGAATTCTGTCCAGCAGCTGGTATCACTCACTGAGCGCTGCCATGGTGAGGCTGCAAAGCAGCAGCAACATAACCTGCTGGGTTTAGCAAGAGGAAAGCTGTTAATTACCCTCTAGAAGGACACTGAGGGTGGTGCAGCACTCTTAGGGATCCTCTTAAGCTCCCAGGTTCCTGGGGGGGTGCCATGTCACCCCCTGGAAAAGCTTTGTTATTCAGTTGTTTTTCTTGGCTGGGCAGGTCAGGGTGTAGGTGGCAGGTGCTGGACACATCATTTTCCAGCAGGTCGCATTCCTGGCTCTGGATTTTGCTCCCAGCTCAGTTTCTAAGGTGATGGTCAAAAGGCTCAACTAAATGGTTGAACATGGTTGGATGGTTGAAGAGTTGGGGCTGTTCAGCCTGGAAAAAAGGCAGCTCCAGGGGGAACTTAGAGCAATCTTCCAGTACCTGAGAGGGACTAAAGAAAGCCAGGAAGGGACTTTTTACAAGAGCTTGTAGTGACAGGACAAGAGGGAATGGATTGAAGCATAAGAAGGGCAGATTTAGACAGGAGATCAGAAAGAAATTATTGACAAGAGAGGGTGGTGAGACACTGGAACAGGTTGCCCAGGGAGGTTATGGATGTTTCATAGAATCATAGAGTGGTTTAGGTTGGAGGAGACCTCAAAGCTCAGCCAGTTCCAACCCCCCCTGCCATAGGCAGGGACATCTCCCACTAGAACAGATCACTCAAGGACTCATCCAACCTGGCACTGAAAAACCTCATACAGCCTTNGCCCCCTTCAGATCCTGGAAGGCCGCTCCAAGGTCTCCACCAAGCCTTCTCTTCACCAGAATCATAGAATCAACCAGGTTGGGAGAGACCTCCAAAATCATCCAGTCCAACCTATCACCCAGCCCTATCCAGTCAACCAGACCATGGCACTAAGTGCCTCAGGCTGCAGAGCCCCAGCTCTCATAGCCTTTCCTCATAGCAGAGCTGCTGCAGCCCTCTGAGCATCTTCATGACCTCTTCTGGACTGGCTCAAACACTTCCATGTCCTTCTTGTGTTGGAGGCTCCAGAACTGCACACAGAGCTCCAGGTGGGGTCTTATGAGAGCAGAGCAAAGGAAGTGTTCAAGGCTGGGTAGAATCATAGAATCAAGCAGGTTGGAAGAGACCCCCAAGCTCATCCAATCCAACCTAGCACCCAGCCCTATCCAGGCAACCAGACCATGGCACTAAATGCCCCATCCAATCTTTTCTTGAACACCTCCAGGCACAGCAACTCCACCACCTCCCTGGGCAGCCCATTCCAATGCCAATCACTCTCTCTGCCAACACCTTCCTCCTAACATCCAGCCTAAACCTCCCCCAGTAGGAAGAGACCTTGAGCAACCTGGACTAGTGCGAGGTGTCCCTGCCTGTGGCAGGGAGGTTAGGACTGGATGATCTTCAAGCTCCCTTCTAACCCAACCCATTCTCCCAATCCGTGAAGGTGATGATCTCAGGGTTCTTTTGCAGCCTTGCTGCTCCTGTGGGTGCAGCTGTTTGCTAAGCTGCCCTTCCTGTCGCTCCCGCAGGTCTGGTACATGGACAGCTACCACAACAACCGCTTCGTGCGCGAGTACAAATCCATGGCCGACTTCATGAACACCGACAACTTCACCTCCCACCGCCTCCCCCACCCGTGGTCAGGCACCGGCCAAGTGGTCTACAACGGCTCGATCTACTTCAACAAATACCAAAGCCACATAATCATCAGGTTTGACTTGAAAACAGAGACCATCCTCAAGACCCGCAGCCTGGATTATGCCGGCTACAACAACATGTACCACTACGCCTGGGGCGGTCACTCGGACATCGACCTCATGGTGGACGAGAACGGGCTCTGGGCCGTCTACGCCACCAACCAGAACGCAGGCAACATTGTCATCAGCAAGCTGGACCCCAACACCCTGCAGAGCCTGCAGACCTGGAACACCAGCTACCCGAAACGCAGCGCCGGGGAAGCCTTCATCATCTGCGGCACGCTCTACGTCACCAACGGCTACTCGGGAGGGACCAAGGTGCACTACGCCTACCAGACCAATGCCTCCACCTATGAGTACATCGACATCCCCTTCCAAAACAAGTACTCACACATTTCCATGTTGGACTACAACCCCAAGGATCGTGCCCTCTACGCCTGGAACAACGGGCACCAAATACTTTACAACGTCACCCTCTTCCATGTCATCAGGTCCGATGAGTTGTAGTCCAGCCTTGTTTAGAAACTGATTTAGAAACAAACAAACAAAAAGGAGGAAAAAAGAAAAAAAAAAAAAAAAAAAAGAAAAAGGAAGGGGGGAAGGGAGGGGGGGAAAAAGAAAAACTCCTTTTGAAAAACAAAACCAATGCTAAGGGCAAGGCAACACACTTTAAATAAGGACAGATGCAAAACAGCTGCCAAAATTAAGAGCAACCTGACGGATGATTCTTCGGCACCAACCTGAGAGATCAGCATTACCTCTACGTTTCTAGAAGTCTGGGCCCTGTGTTGTAGACTCACCAAGAACCATCTCCTTGCAGCTGGAACTGCACTTAAAAAACAAGAACCACTTCAGTTCGGGGTTTCGTTTCGTTTCTGTTCCGATAGCAAAGCTGCAGTAGGCGCTAAAGAAGTAAAAGGCAATGCCTGTTGGAAGTTGATCCTTGGGAGATTCGCTCTTTTCCCTGTGGTGGGTTGCATGGACGTTCCCCTGGCATCCTGGTCAGCCGTGATGGAGGTGTGAGTTGTGATTCGAAGCGGGACAAGCTGACCTGATGAGGAGCTCTTGCTGTCTGAACAAGCCCTATCGCAGGTTAGTTTTCCTTCGCCTTCCATTGCAGCTACTGTCCCTCAACTGTGTTCTTGTCACTTAGATTTAACCGTGCCGAGACCCGAAGTAGCTCATGGATCTGTGTCTTTAGTGACTATTAAACACGATGGCTCCGAGTATGTATTATGAACAAGTTGTTGTACCCATATTGTTTGAACTTCTGTATTCAGCAGCTATATTGTATGATGTATGTCTGTTACTTACCAAGAGGTGGCAAAACAAACTCTTTGTTCATGTCCAGTTTAATGCAATGAATGTCGTAAATGCAATGCTGTAGTTCGGGGTTAATCGATGATGGTTTTGTTTCTAAAGGTTGGGGAGGGGGAGGGGGTGGGGGTGGGGGAGGGAAAGAAAAGGAACAATAAATAAAGGTCATTCATAAAAATTAATTCAGTGTTCACCCTTATACACAGCAAACAAACTTCATGCTGATGGTTACCAGAATATCCTCTTCCTGTTGTACTCTCTACATGGCATTAATAGTGGTTGGAAATGGCTTCTCTGGAAGTAAACAAACAAAAAAGAAGATCTGTGGCAGCAGATTCCCATGGGAAGCACAGTGTGGGGGAGTGGGAAGGTAATCAATTTGGGTTGTGGTTTGTTGATTTTGGGTTGTTGGTTTTTTTTTTTTTTTTAAGGAGGAAAACTTTGTACTCTCCACAGTTACCTAAGGAACAATAAAAATGACTAGGAGAATTCCCAGCTTGCTCCCTTGTCTTGGCTTCACCAGGTGTAAGGGAGGGGCAGGGGGAAGTAGGGGAAGGGGGAGAGGAATTAGGGGGAACAGGAATTAGTGAGGGGAGATTGAGAATTAGTGGAGGTGGAATGGGAGCGGGGGAGGGGGGTGTGGGGAGGGGGGGGGGGGGGAAGAGGGAGGGGGGGGAAGAGGAGGGGGGGGGGGGGGAAGAGGGAGGGGGGGGAAGAGGAGGGGGGGGGGGGGGAAGAGGGAGGGGGGGGAAGAGGAGGGGGGGGGGGGGGAAGAGGGAGGGGGGGGAAGAGGAGGGGGGGGGGGGGGAAGAGGGAGGGGGGGGAAGAGGAGGGGGGGGGGGGGGAAGAGGGAGGGGGGGGAAGAGGAGGGGGGGGGGGGGGAAGAGGGAGGGGGGGGAAGAGGAGGGGGGGGGGGGGGAAGAGGGAGGGGGGGGAAGAGGAGGGGGGGGGGGGGGAAGAGGGAGGGGGGGGAAGAGGAGGGGGGGGGGGGGGAAGAGGGAGGGGGGGGAAGAGGAGGGGGGGGGGGGGGAAGAGGGAGGGGGGGGAAGAGGAGGGGGGGGGGGGGGAAGAGGGAGGGGGGGGAAGAGGAGGGGGGGGGGGGGGAGGGGGAGTAGGGGAGGGAGGAAAGGAAATAGGGGGAAACGGAATTAGGGGAGGGGGGAATGGGAATTAGTGAGAGGGAANGGGGTGTGGGGGGGGGGGGGGAAGAGGGGGGAGGGGGGGGTGGGTGGGGGGGGGGGGGGGGGGGGGATGAGGGGAGGGGGAACAGGAATTAGTGAGGGGAGATTGAGAATTAGTGGAGGAGGAAGAGGAATTAGGGGGAACAGGAATAAGTGGAGGGGGGGACGGGAATTAGTGAGGGGAGATTGAGAATTAGTGGAGGTGGAACTGGAATTAGTGAGGGGGGAGTGGGAATTAGTGGAGGGGGAATGGGAATTAGTGAAGGGGGAATGGGAGTTAGTGAAGGGGGATTGAGAATTAGTGGAAGTGGAATGGGAATTAGTGGAGGGGGAATGGGAATTAGTGAAGGGGGAATGGGGAAATAGTGGAGGGGGAAAGGGAATTAGTAGAGGGGGAAGAGGAATTAGTGGAGTGGAAAGGGAATTAGTGAGAGGGAAGAGGAATTAGTGGAGAGGGAGTGGGAATTAGTGGAGGGGGAAGAGGAATTAGTAGAGAGGGGATGGGAATTAGTGGAGGGGGAAGAGGAATTAGCAAAGGAGGAACAGGAATTATTGAAAAGGGAAGAGGAATTAGTGGGGGGGGGGGGGTTGGGGTGATTGTTGAGCAGCTATCTTAGATTCACAGAGTTATTAAGGTTGGAAAAGACCTTTAAGAGCATCAAGTCCAACTATCAACCCAACACCACCACCACAGCCCCTAAATCACAGAATCATAGAATGGTCTGGGTTGGAAGGGAGCTTCAAGATCCTTTAAGCAGGGACAAAGAATCATAGAATCACAGAATGGTTTGGATTGGAGGGGACCTCCAAATATCATCCAGTCCAACCCCCTTGCAGAGAGCAGGGACATCCTCCACTGGATTAGGTTGCCCAGAGCCCTGTCAAGCCTGGCTCTGAATATCTTCAAGGATAGGTCCTCAACCACCTCCCTGGGCAGCCTGTTCCATGTCATGTAGGATGTTTAACATCTGCAGGGCTGGTGACTCCAGCACCTCCCTGGGCAGCCTGTTCCAATGCCTGACCACCCTTTCAGGAAACCTGAACCTAAACCTCCCCTGGTACAGCTTCCTCTCATCCTATCACCAGTTACTTGGGGGAAGAGACCCCTCTACCACTCCTTGAAAGGAGATTGGAGTGAGGTGGGGGTTGGTCTCTTCTCTCAACCCCCACCTCACTCCAATCTCCTTTCAAGGAGTAGTAGAGGGCAATGAGGTCTCCCCTCAGCCTCCTCTTCTCCACACTGAGCACCTCCAAGTTCCCTCAGCTGCTCCTCATATCTTCCCTTACATTTTCAATCAATGTGAAGTGAACTGAGTACAAATCATGTATGACCTGGTGTGTGGCTGCTGCTGGGAGCTGGAGGGACCAGCAGGTAGGAGCTGAGGGTGAGAGGACAGAGGTGGAGGGTTTGGCTCTTGGCTAACACCGTGGGGTTGCTTTCCCATTTGCAATTGGAGCTGATACTCCTTCAAGGAGATGAAATCCTGCCTGTGCTCCTACTGCCACTCTCTGCTGCAAAAGTGGCTGCAGCGAGGCTAATGCCACTGCTGATGTGGACAGGGGCTCCAGCTGCTGTGCTCAGCATCTCCCCATCCCCGGGGCTGACAATGGAGTTCAGGAGGTGACAGCATTTGGTAGCAGTGCTACAGCAAGAGGAAATCCTGCTGACTGTTGCTTTTGTTTGAGATGGAGACATGGTGCCTCGGGCTGCTGGGTGCAAGGGGATCATTTTCCTTCTCAGAGGGCTGCTCATCTTTAATTTGCTGTAGTCTTAGGCTAGTAAAAGTCTCCTTCCATTTAGTGCAATTACAACAAGCATCTGTTGGGGCCTGAGCACTCAACACAATCGTTCCTCTTGCTTCTGCCAAAGCAGGAGCCTCACAGGGTGCTGCAGCACCACAGCAAGCACCTTGAAATGATCTGAGACACTTTTCCAGCTGAACACTCCTAAAGCTCTTGATCTTTTGAAGCTTAAGAAGCTGCATGCTGACATGCTCCTCTCTGATAGATCCTGCACTTCTCTGCTCTCCCCTCACACACTTCCACCCTGTGCTGTCCTGGTGGCAGGGCTCAGTGTACTAAGAACCCAGCACCACCAGCAGCTTCATCTTGCTGCTGCTGCCTGGTGGGAGATGTGAGGTCTCCTCTTTCCTCTCATGGGAGATGTGAGGTCCTAGCTTTCCCCTCCAGTGGGACATGTGAGGTTCCTTATTTACCCCTCTGGTGACAGATGTGGGAACTCAACTTTCTTCTCTGGTGGGAGATGTGGGGGTCCCAAATTTCTTCTCTGGTGTGAGATGTGGTTTCCCATCTCTCCCCTCTAGTGCAAGATGTGGGGTCTTGTCTTTCCCCTCTGATCTGAGGTATAGGGTCCCTTCTTTTCCCTCTGATGTCAAATGTGAGCCTTCTCTTTCCACTCTACCCCAAGGAGTGCAGTACTCAGCAATCCCCACATCCCAGCTGGCCCAGGGGAAAAGGGCATGACCCATGCTGCCTTCAGTGCCCACCCAAGGAGCCCACTGAGCTAGATCTCATAGGCAAGAAGAATGTTTGGTGCCTGTGCAAGCTGCAAGGTTTCAGTCTGGTGTCACCAGACTGTTGTTGCCCCTTAACCAAGCAGAGAAGCAGGGCACCATGTTTAGCACCAGCAGGTGTGGTGGTTTTTCAGGCAAGCAGTGTGTGAACAGCTCTGGTCACTGATGAGGCTCAGCCTTGGAACAGGACAGTCTGGTTCATTAAGGCCCTTGGAAGGTAGCTTGGAGCATTGAGGTCAGGAAATTGAATCTAAGCAATCAGTGAGTGCTGCAAACTGCACACAGGGATTGCAACCTCTCTGCCCTAGCAGAAAGGCCCTGCTGGGCTTTTCAGCAGAGAGGGGAGAGACAAAAAATAGTGCAGTGTGGTTTCTCAGAGCTGGATTAAACCACGAATGATCCTCCACATGTAGATGTTTGGATCTTCGAGCCAGCCACAGGGGGCTGAGATACTGCCCAGTGTCAGCACTGAATGCTGGCTGGATCCAGAATGGGGACAGCTCTCTGAGGACTCCTGTCTGTGCTACACACCACATTTCTAAGGCTCTGGCCTGCCAGGCTTGTGGAGGTCTTCAGTCCTAAGCAGTGGTTTTCCCTCCAAGAAGCCTAGAAAGGTGGGCTGGAGACCCAGGGTGTAATTGGCAGCAGTATTGATCCTCAATGCAGAAGAGAAACCTGTTAAAGCCAAAAAGCTGTAAGGCAGCCACAGTCGTTTCTCTTTAATTAATGCATTTCTTCAGTGCAAACTCATTAGAGGGGAGAGTGCTGAGGCTGAGGTTATAGATCTTGAGCTGGATCCAGCAACTGCTGCAATCAATGGGGTGGCACTGATGCCAGGGAACCTGCTCCCTGCACAGCTCCACAAGTGCATCAGGGTGATTCTCCTGCATGGTCTTACCAGTGGTAGCTGCAACTCTATGCTGAGCTGCTTTTAAAGGCAGGTTGTTGTCCCAGCAGCTGGGCTTTTGTTCTGCTTTGTATCACAGTCTCACAGTCTCACAGTATCATCAGGGTTGGAAGAGACCTCACAGATCATCAAGTCCAACCCTTCACCACAGAGCTCAAGGCCAGACCATGGCACCAAGTGCCACGTCCAATCCTGCCTTGAACAGCTCCAGGGACGGCGACTCCACCACCTCCCTGGGCAGCCCATTCCAGTAGCCAATGACTCTCTCAGTGCAGAACTTTCTCCTCACCTCGAGCCTAAACTTCCCCTGGCACAGCCTGAGGCTGTGTCCTCTCGTTCTGGTGCTGGCTGCCTGAGAGAAGAGAGCAACCTCCCCCTGGCCACAACCACCCCTCAGGTAGCTGCAGACANTGACTGCTCCTGGCAGTGAGAAGGTTGATGGGGAGAAGACTGCCAAGGGCTGGACTGAAGACCAAGGGCTAAATCTCATGTGCCACTTTGGAGTACACAACATCAGAGGTGGCAGCTGTGAGGAGGAGTGGACAGGAACCCCTCAAAGCACCACAACAGATGACCCTAAACTGGCCAAGAGGGGATTCCATCACAGATATATCACATTCAAATGGCCATATAGAAAGCTGAGAGATCACTAACCCCACGAGGAGAGGCTGAGGGAGCTGGGGTTGTTTAGCCTGGAGAAGAGGAGGCTCAGGGCAGACCTTATTGCTGTCTACAACTACCTGAGGGGTGGTTGTAGCCAGGGGGAGGTTGCTCTCTTCCCTCAGGCAGCCAGCACCAGAACAAGAGGACACAGCCTCAGGCTGCGCCAGGGGAAGTTTAGGCTTGAGGTGAGGAGAAAGTTCTTCACTGAGAGAGTCATTGGCTACTGGAATGGGCTGCCCAGGGAGGTGGTGGAGTCGCCATCCCTGGAGCTGTTCAAGGCAGGATTGGACGTGGCACTTGGTGCCATGGTCTAGCCTTGAGCTCTGTGGTGAAAGCTTGGACTTGGTGATCTGTGAGGTCTCTTCCAACCTTGGTGATACTGTGAGACTGTGACACTGTGATACTAGGGCCAAGCCTTTTCCCTGGCATGGCCAGCAGGGCAAGGGAGGGGATTCTGCTCCTTTGCTCTGCTCTCCTCAGACCCCACCTGGAGTCCTGTGTGCAGTTTTGGAGCCCCCAACACAAGAAGGACAAGGGGAGAGCTTTCAGGTAGCCCAGAGCAGCACCCAAATCTGCCAGCCACACTGCCACACCAAAGGGCTGCCAAGCACCGACTTACCCAACCCCAGCTTCCTCCTTAGGCAACACCTGAGGACAAAAGAACCAGGTTGGCTTCAAAACAGTTGATCCACACACACACCCCCCAATAAATTGGATTAGGGAAAGGCACAATAATACTGTTTGCTTTAGGGGCACAGCCACATTTAGATTCTAATTTTCCTCCCTTGCTTCTCTTAAGCCAGGACTCAACAGCACAAAACGTCCTTGAACACAACAAAGGCAGAGAAGCTTTTTTTTTTTGCCTCCTGTAACATGTACCCAAAGTTAATGAGATGAGAGAGAGAGAGAGAGAAAACCACAACAAAACAAGGTGCTTTGAGGGGTGTACCTTTGTCCTGTTTGCCTGTAGTGCAATGCTCTATAAATGGATGCCATATGGTCAGATCCTTAATGCTATCTATTACTTCTCAAGTGGATGAGCCATTCAAAGACAAGTACATCCCAGAGGATTGCTTTCTATAGCCTATGACTTAATTATTTGGTGCACGAGGCTTGCTGGTCCCAATTTAGGCATGGGAGTCAGCCAGTGACTTCAGAGGAGCATCTGACCCTGCTTTTTGGTGGAGGTAGGGGGTGGGGGGAGGTGTTTGTGTGGTGTTAATATTTCACAAGGGATGAATTCCAAAGCACTGGGCCAGATAGCTGTGAGGGTTTTGTTTTGGTGCGGTACCCAAGTTCTGCCCTCAACCCCATCAACCCTGATGTGTCCCAGCTTCATAAATGAGTAAGTAACTGGACCTGTTTCTTTTTCTGTGTCACAGCACTGTTGTCCTTCACAGGCTCACAGGATGTTAGGAGTTGGAAGGGACCCAAAGAGATCATCCAGTCCAAACCCCCCTGCCACAGCAGGACCATCCAATCTAGCTCAGGGCACACAGGAACACATCCAGACAGACCTTCAAAGGCTCCACAGAAGGAGACTCCACAACCTCTCTGGGGAGCCTGTGCCAGTGCTCTGGGACCCTTCCAGGCAAGAAGTTCCCCCTTGTGTTCCACTGCAACCTCCTGTGCTGCAGCTTCCATCTATTGCTGCTTGTCCTATCCCAGGCAGCAGTGAGCAGAGCCTGTCCCCCTCCTCCTGACCCCCAGTCCTCAGATAGTTATAGACATTTATTAGATCTCCTCTCAGTCTTCTCTTCTCCAGAATAAGCAGCCCCAGGTCCCTCAGCCTCTCTTCACCAGGCAGTGCTCCAGTCCCCTCATCATCTTTGTAGCTCTCTGCTGGACCCTCTCCAGCAGATCCCTGTCCCTCTTCAACTGGGGACCTGCTCTTCAATCACATTCTGTGCTTCTGTGCTCCACAACCTCCCTGGGCAACCTGTGCCAGTGTCTTACCACCCTTAACCTGTGCCAGTGTCTTACCACCCTCACTGCAAACAACTTCTTCCTAACATCCACTTTCAATCTCCCCTCTGCCATTTTAAACCCATTTCTCCTCCTCCTGTCATTACAGGACCTCTTCCTATTATCAGGTGACAAAACAAGATAAAATGGCCTGAAACTGCACCAGAGGAGGCTTAGATTGGAGATTAGGAACAATTCCTTCCCTGAAAGGGTGGTCAGGCACTGGCACAGGCTGCCCAGGGAAGTGGTGAAGTCACCATCCCTGGAGGTGTTCCAGAAGCATGTAGACATGGCACTGCAGGGCATGGATTAGTGGCATTGATGGTGTTGGGTGGATGCTGACTCGATGGTCTTGGAGGGTTTTTCCAGCTGAAACAACTCTGTGCTTCTGTAAGAGTCTGGCTTTTCAGACTGCCATATGGAAATGCAACTTACCCTCCCTCCACTGGTTGCAAAGCCCATGGGAGCAGCAGCAGGCTGTGAAAGGCAGCTCAGAACTGCAACAGTAAGAGGCCTGGAGCACAGCCATGTGAGGAGAGGCTGAGGGAGCTGGGGGTGTGCAGCCTGCAGAAGAGGAGGCTCAGGGCAGAGCTCATTGCTGTCTGCAGCTCCCTGAAGGGAGGCTGTAGCCAGGTGGGGTTGGGCTCTGCTGCCAGGCAGTCAGGGACAGAAGAAGGGGACACAGCCTCAAGCTGTGCCAGGGCAGGTTCAGGCTGGATGTTAGGAGGAAGTTGTTGTCAGAGAGAGTGATTGGCATTGGAATGGGCTGCCCAGGGAGGTGGTGGAGTCTTGGTGCCTGGAGGTGTTGAAGCCAAGCCTGGCTGGGGCACTTAGTGCCATGGTCTGGTTGGTTGGGCAGGGCTGGGTGCTAGGTTGGGCTGGCTGAGCTTGGAGCTCTCTTCCAACCTGCTTGATTCTATGATTCTAAGGTGACCAAGACACAGCACATCCATTTCCCAATGCAGTTGGAAGGAAACATTTGGGATGGATTTTACCTGTCATACCAATTCTCTCTCTATCCTCCAAGATAGAGTCATAGAATCATAGAACCATAGGAGGCAGACTCAGAGTCAGTGATGGAACACAGAACCACAGAGTCATAGACTCATAGAACCCTAGAAGGAGTCATAGCCCAAAGGATGCAGGCAGAGGAGCAGTAACTGGATGGGGCCCTTAGTGCTATGGTCTGGTTGATTGGCTAGGGCTGGGTGCTAGGTTAGAGGTCATCTTGCTTACCCCTCCCTGCAGTGAGCAGTGACATGTTTAGCTAGATCAGGTTGCTCAGAGCCCAAGACAACCTCACCTTGAATGTTTCCAGTACATGCACCCTACAGTATCTCCTCTCCCTCTCTCCTTAGCCTGTTCTCATCTGCCCCTTTACATTCCTCATCATGGCCATGGGATGACTGGATAGGGCTGGGTGCTAGGTTGGGCTGGATGAGCTTGGAGGTCTCTTCCAACCTGGTTGATTCTATGATTCCCCAGCCTACCCCCTTGAATTAAGTGCAGTTTGCTCAGCACCTGGCCTAAAAGCCAAGCAGCACTACTGGCTTGTTGCTTAGCATCGTCACAACACAGCGAGCTCCAAATTTTCCTTTCTTCCTTTACTGTTGCTTCTCTGACCTTCATTAGCTCTGCAAGCACCGAATGCAGAGCCCATATGGAGACAGCTATCATAAAAAGAAATAAGAGAAGAAGAAGAAGAATCCTGGCCCCTTAATTAGCTCCTCATTATCTGCGAGCTCCATGCTGAAGCATTAAGATGCGGCGAAGCAATTTGTTGAGCTTCCAATTAAAACTTTCCTGGAGCTGGTGAGCCTTTTAATACTTGGTGTTTACAAATTGCCTTGGACCTCCACCAGTACACACATTTGCCTTCGCTGGGGAGATGCAGCTAGAGGAGCTGGTAGTTACTCAATGTAAAATCCTGGGGTTTAATAAAGTCATAAAGCGTCGTCAGCGAAGCTGCTCTCTTTTTGTACCTGCCACGACAGAGATGATGCTCCCTGAATGGACTGTGGAAGAGTTAAGGATCATTAAGAGGGCAATTAGCAGCTGATTTCCTAATGACTGCTTTTATAGCACTGTAAAAGTAAATGCACACAGCTCTCTTTGTATCAATCTACCCTGGGTGTGTCTCTGCCAGATGATGGTTGGGGCTGAGACCCTTCAGCTGAGGTTCAGCTCCTCCCAGCAGCACGTTGCAGGATCAGGGCCCTCACGAATAAATAAGAGCCAGATGGGCATGGATTACATTCAGTGTATTGCACAAGCTGTTAGCTGGGAGAGTGCAGCTACAGAGAGCAACACAGAAGGAAAAAATCATGGACCCATTTAGGCTGGAAAAGATCTTGAAGATCATAGAATCATAGAATCACAGAATGGTTTAGGTGGGAAGGGACCTCAAGGACCATCCAGCTCCAACCCCCTGCCATAGGCAGGGACACCTCCCACGAGAGCAGGCTGCTCAAGGCCTCATCCAGCCTGGCCTTGAACACCTCCAGGGAGGAAGCATCCACAACCTCCCTGGGCAACCTGTGCCAGTGTCTCACCACCCTCACTGTAAAGAGCTTCCTCCTAACATCCACTCTAAATCTCCCCTCTGACAGTTCAAACCCATTCCCCCTCGTCCTGACATTCCCAGACCTTGTCAATAGTCCCTCCCCAGCCTTCCTGTAGGCTCCCTTCAGATCCTGGAAGGCCACTCCAAGGTCTCCTCGAAGCCTTCTCTTCTCCAGGCTGCAGAGCCCCAACTCTCTCAGCCTGTCCTCATAGCAGAGCTGCTGCAGCCCTCTGAGCATCTTCATGGCTCTCCTCTGGACTGGCTCCAGCAGTTCCATGTCCTGCTTGTGCTGGGGGCTCCAGAACTGCACACAGTACTCCAGGTGGGGTCTGAGGAGAGCAGAGTAAAGCTCACCCAGTCCAACCCAGTGCTACCAAGTCTGCTGCTAAACTGTGCCACTCAGCCCCATATCCACATGGCTTTCAAACCCCTCCAGGGACGGGGATGCCAGCACTGCCCTAAGCAGCCTGTCCCAGGGCTTCACCTTAGTTCCTTGGATGAGTCTATGGTCTTATCTGCTGTGGTGGAAGATGAAATGGGGAAGATGAGTGGACAACTTACAGGCCTAGGGTTGTTCTCTGCCTCAAATTTGCAGAGCAAACATGAAGCAGGAGGAACAGGAGTGGCTCTGCTGACTTGGAGAGGGATGAATCATAGAAACATAGAATCAATCATGTTGGAAGAGAGCTTCAAGATCATCCAGTCCAACCTAGCACCCTGGCCAATCAACCAGGCCATGGCACTAAGTGCCTCATCCAGGCTTTTAGAATAGAACCATAGAATCAGTCAAGATTGGAAGGGACCACAAGGATCATTTAGATCCAAACCCCCTGCATGGGGGGAGTTGGAACCCTTTCTAGAACACCTCCAGGCACAGAGACTCCACCACCTCCCTGGGCAGCCCATTCCAATGCCAATCACTCTCTCTGACAACAACTTCCTCCTAACATCCAGCCTAGACCTCCCCTGGCACAACTTGAGGCTGTGTCCCCTTGTCCTGTTGCTGGTTGCCTGGCAGCAGAGCCCAACCCCAGCTGGCTACAGCCACCCTTCAGGAAGCTGCAGACAGCAATGAGGTGATTTGCTGGCAATGATTCCCAAGCCATTTGGAAGAGATGGCTACCTTCATCACACCCAAGCATCAAGCAGGGATGCAGCTTCCCTGCAGCAGACCAGGCATCAGCACCCAGAGCTTGCAGCTAACCCCCAAATGGCTTCTCCCTCCTGCCAAACAGTCTCCAGGTCCACCAGGCTGAATAAGTTCAGGTCCCATTAAGTGTGTGTTGTATAACAAGGCACAGCTCCAGGCTGGGTGGTGAATGGCTGAAAGCAGCCCTGAGGAGAAGGACCTGGGGGTCTGGGATGATGAAAAGCTCAACATGAGCCTGCAGTGTGAGTGCAGCCCAGACAGCAACCCTGTGCTGGGCTGCAGCAAGAGCAGTGTGGGCAGCAGGGCAAGGGAGGGGATTCTGCCCCTTGGCTCTGCTCTCCTCAGACCCCACCTGGAGTCCTGTGTGCAGTTCTGGAGCCCCCAGCACAAGAAGGACATGGAACTGCTGGAGCCAGTCCAGAGGAGAGCCACGAAGATGCTCAGAGGGCTGCAGCAGCTCTGCTATGAGGACAGGCTGAGAGAGTTGGGGCTCTGCAGCCTGGAGAAGAGAAGGCTTTGAGGAGATCTTGGAGTGGCTTTGCAGCATCTGAAGGGAGCCTACAGGAAGGCTGGGGAGGGACTATTGACAAGGTCTGGGAATGTCAGGACGAGGGGGAATGGGTTTGAACTGGCAGAGGGGAGATTTAGAGTGGATGTTAGGAGGAAGTTCTTTACAGTGAGGGTGGTAAGACACTGGCACAGGTTGCCCAGGGAGGTTGTGGATGCTTCCTCCCTGGAGGTGTTCAAGGCCAGGCTGGATGAGGCCTTGAGCAACCTGCTCTAGTGGGAGGTGTCCCTGCCTATGGCAGGGGGTTGGAGCTGGATGGTCCTTGAGGTCCCTTCCCACCTAAACCATTCTATGACTCTATGATTCTATAATCATCACAGGAGGACACAGAGCAGGGAGGGGAAGCAGCTTTGGTGTGCAGCAGAGCTGTAAGGAGAGATCTGTCAAGCCATGACCCAGGGCATGTGCATGAGGAGGCTTTTGTTCTCAGCCCTGGCACCGAGGACCCGTGGTAATGTGGTGCAATATGTTCTTGGGGATGTCTTTGTAAAGCCAGGAGCTGAGCTCTGTTGGAGATGGCAGTTGTGTTCCCACGCTGCTGCTGAGGCAAATCTGTCCAATTAAATAAAAAAATAAATAGAAAACCACCCCTGGAAACCAACAACAACAAAAATAAGGCCTGAAAAGAGAAAAGCAAAGGAGTGGTTGCATAAGGAATTCGCTGTGCTGGCAGCTATGGCCACTTCATGGCTTTGTTGTCCTCTGAGAGGAGGTAAATATGACCCTGAGAAACAGCTTTGGACTGGATCAATCTCAGAGCATTGGCTGACAACCAGAGAGAGGCTTTGGGCTATCTGTGTTACTGTCTTTGTCCATAGGATGCTGTTTCCCTCCTGGCCCTCAGCACCCTCCCAGCTTTGAGGCTGCTTTTTATAATGAAAGTGCAAGGTCCTGCAGCTGGGTTGAGGCAATCCCAAGCATAAATACAATGCCAAGCACAAATACCATCCCAAGCACAAAGCCAGGCTGGGCAGTGAGTGGCTGGAGAGCAGCCCTGAGGAGAGGGACTTGGGGGTGCTGCTGGAGGAGAAGCTCAGCAGGAGCCAGCAGTGTGCACTTGCAGCCCAGAAAGCCAAGCAGAGCCTGGGCTGCAGCAGCAGAAGTGTGGCCAGCAGGGCCAGGGAGGGGATTCTCCTCCTCTGCTCTGCTCTGCTGAGACCCCACCTGGAGTACTGCATCCAGCTCTGGAGCCCCTGGGACAAGAGGGCTGTGGAGATGCTGGAGAGTGTCCAGAGCAGGGCCAGGAGGATGCTGAGAGGGCTGCAGCAGCTCTGCTGTGAGCACAGACTGAAAGAGTTGGGGCTGTGCAGGCTGGAGCAGAGGAGGCTCCCAGGGGA
>WAAF01006257.1:157924-169642 GCA_013400475.1 Tricholaema leucomelas | reverse complement strand
GTGTCCCTGGGCATGGCAGGAGGGTTGGAACTGCCTGCTCCTTGTGGTCCCTTCCAACCCTGCCTGATTCTATGAATCATCTCCCTCTCACCAGACGAGGGCTGAGCTCTTTCTCCTCTGGCTTTTAAAGACCTCATCATTTTCTGGATCACTTTTCTGTATGCCCTTCTGTGCATATTTCCCCCTCCCTACTTTTTTATCACTTTCTAAGCACCTGACTACCCCCAAAAAAAAAACCCCAAACAAACTAAACCCAGGAACTCACAGGCACCTGCAGCAGCAATGTGGGTTCCTCCTCAAACACACCAAACAAGTCCCAGCAACTCAAGCAAGGGACCTTGGGGAGAGGAAACATAAATCTGCCATCTGTGGCAATTTAGTATTTACCAGTCACATCACACTAGGGCACTGTCACTTTGAATCAATGTTAAAGCTTTCCCTCTCCGTGGCCTGAGCAGTCTCCTCTTCCCATCAAATTGGCCATGGCATGCCACAATAAAACAGGCACACTGTGGCTGTGAAGGGTCACTCTGAGGGGCTGACCCCAACTCAAGGAGGTCTCCTTTGGAAGGAGGCATTCAATTAAAGCTTTCTTGCAATTCTGCAATGTGAATCAGAGAATCAGAGAATGATAGAATCAAGCAGGTTGGAAGAGAGCTCCAAGCTCAGCCAGCCCAGCCTAGCACCCAGCCCTGCCCAACCAACCAGACCATGGCACTAAGTGCCCCAGCCAGGATTGGCTTCAACACCTCCAGGCACCAAGACTCCACCACCTCCCTGGGCAGCCCATTCCAATGCCAATCACTCTCTCTGCCAACAACTTCCTCCTAACATCCAGCCTAGACCTCCCCTGGCACAGCTTGAGGCTGTGTCCCCTTCTTCTGTTCCTGCTTGCCTGGCAGCAGAGCCCAACCCCAGCTGGCTACAGCCTCCCTGCAGGGAGCTGCAGACAGCAATGAGCTCTGCCCTGAGCCTCCTCTTCTGCAGGCTGCACACCCCCAGCTCCCTCAGCCTCTCCTCACAGGGCTGTACTCCAGACCCCTCCCCAGCCTTGCTGCCCTTCTCCAAACACCTTCCAGCACCTCAACAGCTCTCTGGAATGGAGGAGCCCAGAAGGCTCTCTGCTGGGTTTTTAAATAGGCAGCTGAGTGGGAATTTGCCAGCGGTCCTGGTGGTGAGCAGTGAGGAGTGGGCTGTGCCCAGCTGCAGGAGAAAATATGCTGATGCCACTTGGCTTCACCCATCAGGAGTAGCAGGATAGGCAAGCACAAGTGTGGGATCACCTGGGAGCAGGTGTGGTGGAAGGATGAAAGGACACAGTTGGCTTTCTGGAGTGCCACGGTGAAAAGAATCATCCTGGGGATTCAAGGTGGCTCTGGGAGCTGACATTCAGACAGCACTGTGAGAAATGAGAACTGGGTGAGACCTGCAATCCAGGAGGATGTGCCTGAAGAAAAGGTGCTGGGTTAGGTCTGCCTTGGAACACAGATGTTTGTTTTCTCCAGCAAAATTTCCTCCTGAACACATCACTCAGGAGCTGGCAGCCTTCAGCCGGGACGCTCAGGCTGCACTCTGCATTAAAGAGCTCAGACAGGAGCTGAAAAATGCTTCCAAATCTCCACATTTCTTCTTTGTTATCCTTCCCCCTGAAACAGCAGGAAGAATCGACCCAAATCACTGCTGCAGCAGTGCCCAGAGGCATTTGGGATTTGCAGTGAATTGAACAAAACAAGGCTGTGATCCTCTGCTACAGCTGCAGTGACGGCAGAGATGGTGATGATGATGATGATGATATTAAACCAGGTCTGAGCATCACTTTGCTGGATCCAGCGTTGGGGCCTGATTTTCCTCAGCAGAAACCAACCTCTGGAAATGTTGGAGGGGATCCCAACTTTCTGTTGGCCATCCAGAAACACCTAACATGATACTGGCAGGCAGAGAACTGAAGTGCAGGTGCTTGGAGCAGAGCCTCTGCTGCAGCGGAGGCAGAGGAAGGGAAGCTGTTCTAAACGAAGGGCTCTGTGCCCAGATTTTAGCCATAACACTTTCCTTCAAAAACTCAATAAACCAATGTTTTGCCCAAGAAAACTGTCAGACTTTTAATTACCAGCCATTGTTACAGAGTTATCCTAATGGGAGTGAAGAGAAGCTGCTCTGTGCCTGCCAGACGTTCACGCTCCAGCGCCGCACGGCAGCGACGAGGGTGGCGATGCCCATCCTCGGCTGGTAGCCAGGGTGAGGAACCTCAGCCTCACCACTCTGGGCATGCACAAATCTAGGCTAAAGAGCTGTAAAACGTTCCAGCCTTCAGCATAAAAATAACCTCAGCAGTTAAGTCAGATGGGATAAAAAAAACCTGCAGAAGAGCAATCAGCCCTCACGCACCAGGGCACAGGATGGCTGTCGGCTAAGGGTCAGGAAGGAATTTGTCCTGGGGGTGATGCTATCTAATGGACTGTGTTAGGAGTTGTAATGCTCTCTGCTGCTGCTGCTGGAAACAGGCCACCAGAGCTGGTAGTCCACAGTGCTGCTCTAATAGGTTGTGCATTTTAACTATCAGATGCAGTATTGATGTAGTAATTCAGCCTGGAGAAGAGGAGGCTGAGGGCGGACCTCATTGCTGTCTACGACTCCCTGAAGGGAGGCTGTAGCCAGGTGGGGTTGGGCTCTGCTGCCAGGCAACCAGCAACAGGACAAGGGGACACAGCCTCGAGTTGTGCCTAGGGAAGTATAGGCTGGATGTTAGGAGGAAGTTGTTGTCAGAGAGAGTGATTGGCATTGGAATGGGCTGCCCAGGGAGGTGGTGGAGTCACCATCCCTGGGGGTGTTCAGGAAAAGACTGGATGAGGCACTTGGTGCCATGGTTTAGTTGACTGGATGGGGCTGGGTGCTAGGTTGGACTGGATGATCTTGGAGGTCTCTTCCAACCTGATTGATTCTATTCTATTCTATTCTAATTGTCATCTGTTGTGTGGGTGGCACAAGTGCTTTGTTATGTCAAGCACTCGTCCTGATCCTCACAGGAGTCCTTGGGCACTGCAGAAGCTGCCCAGGCACTGCCTGCTCGCTGTAGGAGTCCAGGCAGCCCCATGGTTAAGTAGAGTCATAGAAGCATAAAGGTTGGAAAAGACCTCTAAGATCTAAAGAACTCTGAGACCTCTAAATAGTGTGGCCAGCAGGACAAGGGAGGTTCTTCTGCCCCTCTGCTCAGCACTGCTCAGGACACCCCTTGAGTGCTGTGTCTAGTTCTGGGCTCCTCAACTCAAGAGAGATGTTGAGGTGCTGGAAGGTGTTGAGAGAAGGGCAGCAAGGCTGGGGAGGGGCCTGGAGCACAGCCCTGTGAGGAGAGGCTGAGGGAGCTGGGGGTGTGCAGCCTGCAGAATCATAGAATCATAGAATGGTTTAGGTTGGAAGGGACCTCAAGGATCATCCAGCTCCAACCCCCCCACCATAGGCAGGGACACCTCCCACTAGAGCAGGTTGCCCAAGGAGGCAGAAGAGGAGGCTCAGGGCAGAGCTCATTGCTGTCTGCAGCTCCCTGCAGGGAGGCTGTAGCCAGCTGGGGTTGGGCTCTGCTGCCAGGCAGCCAGGGACAGAAGAAGGGGACACAGCCTCAAGCTGTGGCAGGGCAGGTCTAGGCTGGATGTTAGGAGGAAGTTGTTGTCAGAGAGAGTGATTGGCATTGGAATGGGCTGCCCAGGGAGGTGGTGGAGTCACCATCCCTGGAGGTGACACCCTATGGGACCAGGCAGCTGGCCCACCAGTGCCTTGGGAGCCCACCAAAGGGTGTCCTTCAGCAAGGAACAAGAGCTGCGTGTAAGGAGAGGGGAGAAGAAGTGCAAAACAGGAGAACTTGGACAACTTTATCCCATAGCAACAAGCCTGTTCAACAGGAGGAGCATGTTCACAGCAGAGCCCTAAAAAAAGGAGCTGTTAAAATAAACATTGGCATATCTCACACCTCCCTCATCCCAGAAGGATGCTTTCTGGAAGCACATGTGGACAAACCAGGGAATGGAAGAGAAGGAAACTAGTGAAGAAGGAGAAGATTAGAGGTAGTCCAGTTGAAGTGCTGAAAGGAATCCTCTGCTGTCTTTCACTACCTAATATGTTGAATCATTACACTTCCTCTGTTGGTCACTGAGGAATCCAGCAGACTCTTCCAGAGCATCTGATCAGATCATTCCCTTCCTTGATGTCAACAGAAAAAAATAGAATCCAAGCTTTTGCTGTGGAGTTTTTTGCCCTACAAATCCAACTCCATAGAACTCTGGGTTGGAAAAGACTTCTAAGGTCATTGACTCCAACCCAACACCACCATAGCTGTTAAATGATGTCACAAAGTGCCATGGTGACAACATTTCTTCAGCACCAGTGTCTCACCACCCTCATTCTCATAGAATCATAGAATGGTTTTGGTTGGAAGGGACCTCAAAGTTCAGCCAGTTCCAACCCCACCACCATAGGCAGGGACACCTCCCACTAGATCAGGTTGCTCAAGGTCTCACCCAACCTGGTCCTGAACACCTCCAGGGAGGCTGTGGAGCACAGAAGCACAGAATGTGATCTNATCATTCCAAGCCCTTGTCAATAGTCCCTCCCTAGCCCCTCTGTAGCCCCCTTCAGACACTGGAAGGCCACTCCAAGGTTTCTTCAAAGCCTTCTCTGTTCCAGGCTGCAGAGCCCCAACTCTCTCAGCCTGTTCTCAGAGCAGAGCTGCTGCAGCTCTCTGAGCATCTTGGTGGCCTCCTCTGGACTGGCTCCAACACTTCCATGTCCTCCTTGTGTTCCTTCCTAGTCTCCAGTCTGAATCAGCCTTCAGCAAGCTTCAACTCATTCTCTCTCATCCTGTCACTAAAAGCCCTTGGAAAAAGTCCCTCTCCAGATCTCTTGTAGCCCTCTTCAGGTTCTCATTCCCTCCCATCCTGTCACTAAAAGCCGCTGTAAAAAATCCCTCTCCAGCTCTCCTGTAGCCCTCTTCAGACACTGGAAAGCTGCTCTAAGGTCCCCCTGTAGTCTTCTCTTTTGCATGTGTTGGTCTCCATGAAAACCAGAGGCCAACGAGAGGTTGGAGTTAGCATCACACTTGCACTCCTCTCTCTCCTCCTTTGCTTCTCACCTTTGTGTCAGGGCAGAAGCAGACTCCGACGTGTCCCCATCACCGCCTGCAAATGTGACATGATTAGAGATCAGGGCAGTAATGAGACAGTTTATCTTCTCTACACATACAGCCCTGCATGAACCACTGGGAAATAAGAAAGCCTTCAATAAATCATATTGTCTCTGCTGTGGAAGTAATAACAGCAGCAAGGCCAGCTACAGGGAGAAGTTTGCTCTGGTGCTGTCTCCTGAGGCGTTGCGACCAGAAGCCAGGAGGGTTCCTGCTAATTCCTCTGGGCGCACCCAAGGTGTGCTCCTGGGCTCAAGGGCTGGGGTGTAGGGGACATCCAGAGACATGCAAAGGCCTAGGAAGCTCCATTCAGTGTTGAATTCACTCCTGTGCTGCAGTGTGGACTGTTCTTGTTTAGCCTGGGGAGCCTTTCCACTCTTTGTGATGGGGTTGTTGGTTTGAGGCAAGCTGGGCTGCGAGGGGATTCAGCAGGCAGGCTGTGCCCTGTCAGGGCAGCCAGGCTTCTCTCTGCCTTTGCCTTGCTGAATCACAGGTTCTCACAGAAAACAGAGATCCCCAAACCCTAAACCCAGCTCCATTTGGAGGAGGAAAGTCTGGCAGCAAGCTGGGCTCGACAAGGAGCTAGGAGAAGACTACAACTCTCAGGTAGCGCTGAGCAAAGCAGGCTCTGGGCAGTTGGGCTGGGGGCAACTGGGTGGTTTGTCACCTCCATGCTTGGGCAGGTCACCCTGTGCCACTGCTGAGGGATCATAGAATGGTTTGGGTTGGAAGGGACCTTAAGGATCATCTTGTTTCAATCCCCCTGCCATAGGCAGGGACACCTCCCACTAGCCCAGGTTGCTCAAGTTGTCATCTAACCTGGCCTTGAAAACCTCCTTGGAGGGGCATCCACAACTTCCCTGGGCAACCTGTTCCAGTGTCTCACCACTCTCACTGTAAAGGAGTCCTTTCTACTACCCAGTCTAACATAGCTGGGATGGCACAGCTCTCCCTGCCCCTCTAATAGACCCATCAGGACAGCCCTCCAGTGGGATGCTGCAGGTTGGACACTTCATCTTCTCTTGCATAATCCTTGGGCTGAAGAAAAGCAGCTCAAAACAACTTCCCACTCACATGTCCAACCCTCTGCAAATGGCTTCTTGCCCTGGTGGAACAGAATATTGTGAGACTGCCATAAATAGGTAGCAATCAAATAATGCTGCAACCCACTCCCATCTGCTAGCAAAAAAAAAACCAACCCCAAAACAACGAAATCCTGCTGGAGTGAAAACAAGAAAGAGCTGGGAAGCATCACTGCATCCTGCACCATTGCCTGGGCATGGGCACCTGCTCCATCCTTTGCATCCATCAGGCTGTTGGTGCAGGAATTGGGTGGGCAGCACCTTTCTTGAGCTGGGAGCAATGGCTGGCTGCTAAGGAAGGTGCTGGAATGCAGGCATCTGGCTGGCAGTGCCCTGCCTGTTCTGTGTGATGTGTTCCTAGCAATGCTGTATGGAAACATTGATGGGAAGTGGAGCCAGATCCTGGGGGAAATGGGTAAAACTTTGTAGCTCAGACTTGCATTGTGTTGAGCAGGAGACTGTGTGGGCTCAGCTTATAGAGCAGCAAGGGAGCAATTCTTCTGCTGGGAAGGAAATCACTAGAGCAAAGCTCAGGGTAGAAGTTAGGGCCCCTCTGCAGCAGCCACCCCAGTGGGTGCTGGGGAGTCTCTGCCCATGCACTGTGATGCAGCTGCTGCTACTGACTGATGGTGCTGGAAGGTGTCCAGGGAAGGGTGACAAAGCTGGTGAAAGGCCTGGAACACCAACCCCATGAGGAGAGGCTGAGGGATCTGGGGGTGTGCAGCCTGCAGAAGAGGAGGCTCAGGGCAGAGCTCATTGCTGTCTGCAGCTCCCTGCAGGGAGGCTGTAGCCAGCTGGGGTTGGGCTCTGCTGCCAGGCACCCAGCAACAGAACAAGGGGACACAGCCTCAAGTTGTGCCAGGGGCAGGTCTAGGCTGGATGTTAGGAGGAAGTTGTTGTCAGAGAGAGTGATTGGCATTGGAATGGGCTGCCCAGGGAGGTGGTGGAGTCTTGGTGCCTGGAGGTGTTGAAGCCAAGCCTGGCTGGGGCACTTAGTGCCATGGTCTGGTGATAGGGCAGGGCTGGGTGCTAGGTTGGGCTGGCTGAGCTTGGAGCTCTCTGCCAACCTGCTTGGCTCTATGATTCTATGCTCAGGTCTTGGGTTGATTCAGCCTGAGGTAGGACTGACAGCAAGGGAATGTCCTTGCTTTGAACCACTGCTTAGCAACTCTGGCAAAGACACCTTGGGAAAAAGCAGAGCTGGAGGCTTTGTGCTGAAGCCCTGAGTGTGGAATGATCTCAACCCTTCCCCTGCTGGAGAGTTCTTGTGCCAGGAGCTGGTCCTGAGCAGAGACCTTGCATGTGTACAGAGAGTGCTGATTCATCTGGCTGCCACTTGAGACAAAAGAAGATCTAATTAAGTCACCAGCATATAAATAAATGTAGAAGGTATAACCTCAGAGCTCTGGAAAACCTCAGAAGTGCACAATATGCTTTTCCTCCTCTCTGGCAGGGCTGGAGCTCACCTCTGGGACTACCTCTTGGTTTAGAAGATATCAGAGAATACATTTTTATTTTTTTATCATGATTTCTCTCTCCCCCACCCACCCCCCCACACCCCCCCCTTGCAGTATTAATTTCTTGGAGTTTTTTACACTACAATTAGGTAATTTTTCTTTCTCTTTCCCTCCACTTCAGCTCTGTCTTGGGTACATCAAACCTCTGATAAGCCTCCAAATGGAACTTGGAGCAGGGCCCAATTTCCAGCTCCCATCAAAGCCTGCATGGGGGTCTGCAGCCCTCTTCAGAAGAGAGTGGCAAACAACAGCAAGTCCAACAAGGCAGGAGTGAAGCAATTGCCAGTGCTGCTCTAACTGCCAGCAGCCTCCAGTACTACTGGCACAGCTGCTGTGCCCACAGCTGCGGGACGTGGCACCAGCCCCTGGTTTAATCACACCTCCTTAAGGGGATGTTGTGTTCTGCTCAGGAAGTGGCCAATGCCTGGCTTAGTCCTGCAGCAGGAGGGAGCAGGCTAAGTGAGGAGTGGGCTGAGGAGTGGCTGAGTGGGATAAGTGAGGAGTGGGTAAGTGAGGAGTGGGTTAAGTGAAGAATGGGTACGTGAAGAGTGGGTAAGTGAGGAGTGGGCTTAGTGAGAAGTGGATAAGTGAGGAGTGGACTAAGTGGGGAGTGGCTGAGTGAGCTAAGTGAGGAGTGGGCTAAGTGGGGAGTGGACTAAGTGGGAGTAGGCTAAGTGAGGAGTGAGCTAAGTGAGGAGTGGGTAAGTGAGGAGTGAGCTAAGTGGGGAGTGGCTGAGGGAGCTAAGTGATGAGTGGGCTAAGTGAGGAGTGGGCTAAGTGAGGAGTGGACTAAGTGGGGAGTGGCTGAGTGGGCTAAGTGAGGAGTGAGCTAAGTGAGGAGTGGGTAAGTGAGGAGTGGGCTAAGGCAAGCCCAGGCCTGGGGCTGGGAGTTGTTTGCCTTTCTATTTCGTTTTACAGCTTTGGGGGTGGAGGCTTCCTCTGCACGTGGAATAGTTCAGGTTGGAGAAGACCTTTCCAGGCCATCTGGTCTGACCCCCCTGCAGTCAGCAGGAGGGATCTTGTTAGTCTTGGGCTTGGGCTTATTAGTCTTGGGCTTTGTCTTGATAGTCTTGGGGCTTGTCTTGGTAGATTTGGGGGTTCTCTTGTTAGTCTTGGGGCTGCTCTTGTCTGTCTTGGTCTTGGAGTTTGTCTTGTTAGTCTTGGGGTTTGTCTTGTTAGTTTTGGTCTTGGTGTTTGACTTGTTAGTCTTGGTCTTGGGGATGGTCTTGTCAGTCTTGGTCTTGGGGTTTGTCTTGTTAGTTTTGGTCTTGGGGCTGGTCTTACTAGTCTTGGGGTTTGTCTTGTTACTCTTGGGGCTGGTCTTGCTAGTCGTGGTCTTGGGGTTTGTCTTGTTAGTCTTGGAGCCAAGCTGGCCCCATCCTGCTGCCCCACAGAACCTGATCTTCACAGCCATGCCTGGAGCTAAGGAGGAGGTGACTGTCCCTTACCTAATGCAACTGGCTCCTGGAATGACCTTCCCTGCCAAGAATCACCTTTTTGGGGACTAAAGAGCTAATCAGCTCCAGTGGTTTGCTTCATTAAAAAAAGAGAGAGAGAGCAGCTCTGAAAGTTCTTGCATGGAAGATGAGTGACAATGACACAGCCCTCTGACTGCTCCAGGCTGGAGGCTGGGGGATGCTAATTAAGCCCCTCAGGTCTGCACAATTTCCCCCCCACACACACACTGCTTGACAATTTTTGGAGGTGATGCAGCTCCAGCCCACGTCACAGCCCCCATGCTGGCCATGCAGGAGCTTTCTCTGTCCCAGCCTCAGAGGCAGCTGCCTAATTGCAGCAGCAAGACTTATTTAATGTGCTTCCCTGCCTTGCCTACAGCTGATAAGGTCAAAGCCACCTTGAGGACAGCTGCTCAGCTGTCTGCTTGGATCCAGGCAGGACACAGCTGCTGCGACCTTTTACATAAACTTAAAGGTAGAGAGGAGCTGAAGATGAGGCAGCAGTGCCCAGGTGGGCAGCAGAGCCAATGGCATCCTGGGCTGGCTCAGGAGCAGTGTGGGCAGCAGGACAAGGGAGGTTCTTCTGCTCCTGTGCTCAGCACTGCTCAGGACACCCCTGGAGTGCTGTGTCCAGTTCTGGGCACCTCCATTCAAGATAGATGTTGAGGTGCTGGAAGGTGTTTGGAGAAGGGCAGCAAGGCTGGGGAGGGGCCTGGAGCACAGCCCTGTGAGGAGAGGCTGAGGGAGCTGGGGGTGTGCAGCCTGCAGCAGAGGAGGCTCAGGGCAGAGCTCATTGCTGTCTGCAGCTGCCTGCAGGGAGGCTGTAGCCAGCTGGGGTTGGGCTCTGCTGCCAGGCAGCCAGGGACAGAACAAGGGGACACAGCCTCAAGCTGTGGCAGGGTAGGTCTAGGCTGGATGTTAGGAGGAAGTTGTTGTCAGAGAGAGTGATTGGCATTGGAATGGGCTGCCCAGGGAGGTGGTGGAGTGGCCATGCCTGGAGGTGTTGAAGCCAAGCCTGGCTGGGGCACTTAGTGCCATGGTCTGGTTGCTTGGGCAGGGCTGGGTGCTAGGTTGGGCTGGCTGAGCTTGGAGCTCTCTTCCAACCTGCCTGATTCTATGATCCTACAATTCTAAGGTGACCAAGACACAGCACATTTATTTCCCAAAGCAGTTGGAAGGAATCATTTGGGATGGATCTGTCATACCAATTCTCCCAAAGAATCACTCACAGGGTTCCAGAGCTCTTAGTTTTCTGGATTTGGTTTTTTCCTTTCTTTCACAGAAAGATGAGTAGGGGGAAAAAAAAAAAAGTTACATCCAGGAGGAGCTAAAATTGGCTAAAAATTGGAACTGGAATTTTATGGCTGGAAAATAAAGGGAAGAAACAGCAACCAACCTGCTCTGGAGGTCTTCAGCAAGGCTGAGTTCTCCTCATTTTATTATTGTTTTTGGAAAGTTGGGACCCAAACTGACTGAAGATATGAAAGAAAATCACAGAATGGTTTAGGTTGAAAGGGACCTCAAAGCTCAGCCAGTTCCAACCCCACCACCACAGGCAGGGACAGCTCCCACTAGAACAGGTTGCTCAAGGACTCATCCAACTTGGCCTTGAACACCTCCAGGGAGGTTGTGGAGCACAGAAGCACAGAATGTGATCTTTGATCACATTCTGTGCTTCTGTGCTCCACAGCCTCCCTGGGCAACCTGTGCCAGTGTCTCACCACCCTCAACCTGTGCCCAGTGTCTCACCACCCTCACTGCAAAGATCATTCTGTGCTCCACAACCTCCCTGGGCAACCTGTGCCAGTGTCTCCCCACCCTCACTCTAAAGAACCCTTTCCTGACATGAGACACCAGGTTTTGTACTGTGCCCATGCAAGGTTTGAGTTTGGAGCAACCACCTTGCTGTGACACATTGGAGACTCCCAGGAGGCTTGGCCATGCTCTGCCTGGGAGGCTGGGAGCTACATCATGCTGCTGAGCCCCCTGTGAGATCTCTGCTCAGCACCAAGCTTGGCTGGCTGCTGCTGCACATAGTGGTCACCTCCACTTAAGTGATGAGCTTGAATGCTGGGCTGTGAAAGAGGAACCAGATTTGGGAAGTGGTGACTGCAGAGAGCTATGCTGACCCATTTTCCTCTGGATGATGGATACAGGGACTGGGAAAAGCTCCATAGCAACTGGATGTGCACAGATTAATTATCAATTCCCCATGGTGCTCTCTTGCAAAGATAAATGGAGCCAGGATATTTTCACCTCTTGTGGCCATTAACCCCCTCTCTATATTTAGCAGGTCCTGTTCCAATTTGTGGGCCAGACAGCAGCACAGCTTAGGGAATGGACAAGTATGTCTAGGGCAGTGCAGGCCATGGCCTGCCAGGAAGGTCTGTAAGCCCTCAGGTTGGTCAAGAAAAGCCTGGATGAGGCACTTAGTGCCATGGTCTGGTTGATTGGATAGGGCTGGGTGATGGAGAGAAGAGGGGAGGGGAGGG
>WAAF01006257.1:117432-128294 GCA_013400475.1 Tricholaema leucomelas | reverse complement strand
CCTCAAGCCTAAATTTCCCCTGGCGTAGCTTGAGGCTGTGTCCTCTTGTTCTGGTGCTGGCTGCCTGAGAGAAGAGAGCAACCTCCCCCTGGCCACAACCACCCCTCAGGTAGCTGTAGACAGCAATAAGGTCTGCCCTGAGCCTCCTCTTCTCCAGGCTAAACAATCCCAGCTCCCTCAGCCTCTCCTCGTAGGGAGGAGGTTGGGCTCTGCTGCCAGGCAAGCACCAACAGAACAAGGGGACACAGCCTCAAGCTGTGGCAGGGCAGGTCTAGGCTGGATGTTAGGAGGAAGTTGTTGTCAGAGAGAGTGATTGGCATTGGAATGGGCTGCCCAGGGAGGTGGTAGAGTTACTGTGCCTGGAGGTGTTCAAGGAAAGGTCCCTTCCAACCTTGACTGATTATCTGATTCTATTCTAAAAGCCTGGCAGGGCTGGGTGCTAGGTTGGGCTGGCTGAGCTTGGAGCTCTCTTCCAACCTGCTTGATTCTATGATTCTATGAACCCTGTCTGTGTTTCAGGGTGGTTTGGATGTGGTGCTTAGGGCTATGGTTTAAGGGGAATCTTGTAGAATAGGGTTCTAGGTTGGACTTGGTGCTCCTGAGGGGCTTTGCCAACCTGCCTGTTTCTGTGATGCTGTGATGGATGAGCAGGGCAAAGAACTGGAACTGAGGTTTCGGAGCCGTGGTCCCTGCCTCTGCTCCGCTTGACCAAACAGCTTCATTTATCCACAGACTCATTGCCATTCTGCATAAAACCTGGGGGGGGGGGGGAGGTTGTAGCTGCTCCTTGGCTTCCCCAGACACAGTGCAAATGAATTCTTATTTGTGAAGCCCTGCAGGTGCTGTGGGTGAAAGGGAAGGTTCTAATTGCAGAGCAATGCTATTAAGTGGCAAATTGGCTGAAACCTCTCCCTAAATGAACTGCGTGGCAAAACACTGCGCTTGCAAGGGCTGCTCCTTTGTAAAATGAAGCCACTTGCAAGCCTTGCTTGCTTTAATCTGAGTCCTTAAAGAAGATTTACAGCCTCATCAAGTCCTGAGAGCCAGTGTTAAATGATTGTAATCTATTCCACACTGCCTTACGTTCAGGTTCTGCCACATATGGTTAAGTTACATTAATTTAGCTAATGCATGCTAATTTAGGGGCTAAATTTATATCACAGCACCCAGATCGTGTGGAGATTGATGCCTCAGACATTAATGCAATAACAGTAATAATTAATAGTTAAGAACAGGAAGGCTTTGGCATGGCTGTATCCTGGAATGCTCCGAGGGAGTTTACGGTGGCTTTGCAGCGCCACTCGCTCGCTGCTCGAAGAGAGAAGAGAGAGATCTTCTCTGTCCTTTATAGAGTCGTATTTCAGCCCCATAAAACACAATCCCAACTCTTGATAGCCCCATTGCAGCAAAAATTGTTGGTCTCTGTGGCACAGGACCTCAAAGCACAGCCATCCTTTATGCCTGTAAACTCCACACCAGCTGGACGTTGCATTTCTAGATTAATCCAACAAGTTCCCCTTTTTCTCCCTGCCCAGCAACCAAAGGCTGTTTTTCTTACCCAAAATGCTTAATATTTCATGGCAAGGCAGGACTCTGGCACTCTTGTCCCTCTGCTGGCACTCTGAGTGATGTGATGCCAGGATGCTGCTTTTCACCTTCCTCCAGATGTGGCTTTGATGTCTGGTCCAGCTCACCATAGCTGAGATCAGCTTCAGCCTCCCACCGTGCAGGGTGGAAGCTCCTGATGGGGCTGTGGAGTGGGGAAAGCAACCATCCATGTACCTTATTCCCCTTCTTCTGGCACTCATTACTCAGCAGAGCTGCTGGGATCTTGCATGAGAAGAATTTAACTGCTGCATCATGGTGCAGCCTGGAGAAGAGGAGACTCAGGGCAGACTTCGTTGCTGTCTACAGATACCTGAAGGGAGGCTGTAGCCAGGTGGGGTTGGGCTCTGCTGCCAGGCACCCAGGGACAGAACAAGGGGACACAGCCTCAAGCTGTACCAGGGCAGATTCAGGCTGGATGTTAGGAGGAAGTTGTTGTCAGAGAGAGTGATTGGCATTGGAATGGGCTGCCCAGGGAGGTGGTGGAGTCCCCATCCCTGGAGGTGTTTAAGAGGAGGCTGCATGAGGCACTTAGTGCCATGGGTTAGTTAGTCAGAAGGGTTAGCTGATAAGTTGGACTCAATGATCTTAAAGGTCTTTTCCAACCTGGTTAATTCTGTGATTCTGTGAACTCCATTCCCTGGCTGAAACTCCTTTTGTGCAAACCTTCCCCTGTTCATTCCACCCTGCCTTTATAAGCTATTAACGTGGGCATTAATTACAACAGGCTTTGATTAAAGGCAGGGACCATAAAAAGCAGATTAGGGTTCCCCTGCTTTTAAGCTCCTACGTGAAACTGTGTAGCCACCAGCTGGGAAAAGGTCCTCTTGGTCCAGGAGAAATAAATGCTGCTCCCCATGGTGGGCAGAGCCTGACCCCATCCTTTTAATCTTGTGTCTCCCTCGCTGTGCTGAAGCCATGGGAGCAGAGAAGAATTTCAGGCGTTGCTCTGAAGCTGGTTGCTGGCATTATTTAAGGATATTCAATCTCAAAGGCAACAACTAAACTATGAAATCACTGATGAGCTGCTTGCCCCATTTTGGTGGCTGTCAAGGGCAGGGAGGGAGGGAGAATGCTGCTGCTCATCAGCAGATCTGTGCTTGTGGGAGGGCAGCGGTGCCAGACTTGCCCCTAGAGAGGACACAACCCCCCCATGCTGGGCTTGTTTGCAGCAGGGTTTGAGGAACTGGGGAGATTTCAGGCTGTTGAAGTCCACTCCCTCAGCAAACCAAGCTCTGAGCTGGATCCTTGACGTCTTGAGTACTGCCTTCAGTTTGGGGCTCCCCAGGTGAAGAGGGACAGGGATCTGCTGGAGAGAGTCCAAGGGAGGGCTATGAGGATGCTGAGGGGACTGGAGCACTGCCTGGTGAGGAGAGGCTGAGGGCCCTGGGGCTGCTTAGTCTGGAGAAGAGAAGACTGAGAGGGGATTGAATCAATGTCTGTAACTATCTGAGGACTGGGGGTCAGGAGGAGGGGGACAGGCTCTGCTCACTGCCCCCTGGGATAGGACAAGCAGCAGTGGATGGAAGCTGCAGCACAGCAGGTTCCAGCTCAACACAAGGGGAACTTCTTGCCTGGAAGGGTCCCAGAGCACTGGCACAGGCTGCCCAGAGAGGTTGTGGAGTCTCCTTCTGTGGAGCCTTTCCAGGCCTGTCTGGATGTGTTCCTGTGTGCCCTGAGCTAGATTGTGTGGTCCTGCTGTGGCAAGGGAGTTGGACTGGATGCTCTCTTTGGGTCCCTTCCAACCCCTAGCACCTGTGATCCTGTGATCCCCTCAGCCTCCTTTTTCTTTAGGCTGCACAATCCCAGCTCCCTCAGCTGCTTCTTACCAGCCCCTGTTCTCCAGACCCTTCACCAGCTTCATTGCCCTTCTCTGGAACCACTTCAGCAACTCAGTGTCCTCAGTGAGCAAGTCTACTCCAAACCATCCACATCCCAGCCTGGTGGGAATCATGACTTTAGGGCAAAGCAGACATCCCTGTGCTTGCTTCAGGCCAACTCTTCGCTGTTGGAGATTGTGGAGGGGATTTTTTTGAAGACAGAAGAACTTTTGCAAGCAGAGTCATAGAATCACAGAATCAAGCAGGTTGGAAGAGAGCTCCAAGCTCAGCCAGCCCAACCTAGCACCCAGCCCTGCCCAACCAACCAGACCATGGCACTAAGTGCCCCAGCCAGGCTTGGCTTTAACACCTCCAGGCACCAAGACTCCACCACCTCCCCAGCTGGCTACAGTCTCCCTTCAGGGAGCTGCAGACAGCAATGAGCTCTGCCCTGAGCTTCCTCTCCTGCAGGCTGCACACCCCCAGCTCCCTCAGCCTCTCCTCTCAGGGCTGTGCTCCAGGCCCCTCACCAGCTTCATTGACCCTCATCACTGAGTCAGCACAGAGGTCTGCAAAGATCCAAGCTGACACCTCCTGAGCTTCCAGCACTCCTGCTCCAGTGTCTTCTCTGTGTCCTCATCCTGTCACTGCCCTGCAGAAAGCCCCCAGAGCAGTAATACGACTCCTTGGCCTTATGCTAGGGGCTCAATGAGCTATTGGCAATCTGATGCTCATTCCTTTGTTATGATTTGTTTGTTCTTTGGTGGGAAGGAAATGGATTTTGTTCCAAGTTTGATATTTGCAAACTCTTGGGGATGTTTCTCCCCAACCCCCAGGTTGACTTGAATAATAGATTGTGAGAGCTCAGCCCAGGCAGCAGGGCCACGCCGGGTGATGAAGTGAGCAATAGAACTTGGCTGGGGGCCTGTGCCTCCATAGCCCTGCAGAAACTTGCCTGGTGACAATGACAGAGCTTTTATAAATGAATCTATTTGCTGTTGGCAGGCAGGCAGCAGCATGGGCAGGAAAATCAGGCTCCCTTTAGCCAGAGCCCTCCCTCTTGCACGGTGGTGGCTGATTAAATGCTCCTTGACGTCTGCGTGGGGATGCTCCATGTGCTTAGAGAGTTCAGCCTCACCTTCTGCTCCACCTTCTTTTAGGCTCAGGCTAAAACACACCTTGGATGGCCAGATGTGTGCCAGGGGTTTGCCTGGGTGCTGGCTTCTTCAGGTGCTGAGGTTTGGTTCTCACCCTCAGGTACCAAGAGCCAGGCTCTGCTGGGTGATGCCCACTGCCAGGACAAGGGGCACTGGGTGGGAGCTGAGACATAGGAAGTTTCAGTTAAACATGAGGAGGGATTTTTTTCCCCTGTGAAGGTGACAGAACACTGGAACAGGCTGCCCAGGGGTGTTGTGGAGTCTCTTTCTCTGGAGATATGCAAAACCCACCTGGACATGTTCCTGTGTGATCTGCTCTGGATGCTGCTGCTCTGGTGGGGGCGTTAGACCAGATGAGCTTCAGAGGTCCCTTCCAGCCTCTGGCATTCTGTGATTCTATGAAGTTATTCACAAGAGGAAACCTTCCCAGGAGGCTGATAGAAGTATAAAGCAGAAGACCCTTTCACTAGCTGAATTTCCTGAGCCTTGGCCAATGCCCCAGACCGCGAATCACAGCTTTGGAGAGGCAAAGAGCTCTCTGGGTTTGCTTTTCACTGCAGATTCAGGCAATGCCAGCATGGTCTGCAGTAAAAGCCTCCTGCTTCCCCAGGCAGTGGTCCTGAAGGCTGCCAGGCAGGAGGAGCCCAGAGAGAGCCTTGACTGTGTGAGGAACCAGCTCCCACCTTCGCTTGGTTTCGCCTGCTGGCAAACCCTCTGATGGAAATGGATTTCAGCTCCTCCTGCCAGATGGTGATGTGAACCAAGGGCTGCAGACAGAGATCGCCTCCAGGCTGAATTTAAAATGCCTCAGTACATTTTATTTTTGTCCAGGATGCCTTTTAAGAGGCACTCAGCTGAGCAGCAGTGAGGTAGCCTGCAAGCAGACCCCGGGATTTGAGAGGAGCTCTTGCAGCAGAGCCTTTTCCTGCTGCAGCAGCCATCAGTCATGGCTCCTGTGGCCCCAGATGGCTTCTAGTCACCAGGATGGCTTCTGTTCACCCCAAGTGGCCTGCATTTAACCCCATGCCTTGTGTTCACCCAGCACAACCCAGGGCAAAGGCTCCTCATGTACAAGGACAGTTTTTTCTGCAGCCACATCTGGCCCAGGAATCACAGACTCATGGAATGCACTGGGTTGGAAGGGACCTCTAAAGGTCATCCAGTCCAACCCCCCTGCAGTCAGCAGGGACATCTCCAACTAGATCAGGTTGCTCAGAGTTCCATCAAGCCTGGTTTGGAGTTTTTCCATGGATAGGGTCTCCACAACCTCCTTGGGTAACCTGTTCCACTCTTCTACCTCCCAGGGTAGAAGAACACCTCCTCGTGGTCACATGGAACTTCCTATGTGCAAGTTTGTGGCTGCTACCTCTTGTCCTGTCACTGGGAACCACTGAAAAAAGAGACTGGCCCCATTCTCTTGGCACACAGCCTTGATAAGCACTGGTAAGACTCTCCCTCAGTCTTCTCCAGGCTAAAAAGCCCCAAATCCCTCAGCCTTTCCTCATGAGAGATGTCTTAGTCTCCTCATCATCTTTGTAGTCCTTTGCTGTACCCTCTCAAGCAGTTCCATGTCCATCTTGAACTGGAGAGCACAGAATAAGACCCAGAACTCCAGATGTGAGTACACTGGGGCAGAGGAGAGGGGAAGCTCCCTTGACCTGCTTGCAACACTGTTCTTGAACTTGGAAGCCCAGAATTGGACAGAGAACTCCAGATGTGAGTACACTGGGGCAGAGGAGAGGGGGAGGACAACTTCCCTTGACCTGCTTCAACAGTCTTCTTGAACTGGAGAGCCCAAAACTCCAGATGTGGGCACACTAGGACAGAGGAGAGGGGAAGGAGAACTTCCCTTGACCTGCTTGCAACATTCTTCTTGAACTGGGGAGCCCAAAACTCCAGATGTGGGCACATCAGGATAGAGCAGAGGAAGGAGAATCTCCCTCACCCTGCTTGCCACACTCTTTTTCCTTCTTGAAGCAGGGAGGCCAGAATAGGACCCAGAACTCCAGATGTGGGCACGCTCGGGCAAAGCAGAGGGGAAGGAAAACCTCCCTTGACTTGCTTGCCACACTCTTCTTACTGCACCCCAGGATGCCAACAGCCTTCTTGGCCATGAGGGCACATTGGTGGCTCAAAGTCATCTTGCTCTCCACCAGCACTCCCAGGTCTTTTCCACAGAGCTGCTTTCCAGCAGGCTCTACTTGCAACACCCTGCCTGACGTTTCAGAAGGGACCATTCATCCCCAGCAGTGCTCCAGGTGGAAGGACATTTATGCAAAGCAACAATCTGTTGTTTGCTCAGAGTTCTGCCTTCCCCACTCTGCTGCAGGTGGGATTTGCTCTTCAGTTCCTTCTGACCTCAGGTCCTGCCATGAAGTCATGCTCCTGCATTTATGACATCAGTCGTTGCCATGGCAGTGGTGTCCAAAAAAAAGAGGAGAAGAAGAAGAAGAAGAAAAGGAGGGGGGGAAGGGGGGGAAGCCTCTCTTATTACTGTTTAAAAGAGAATTATTCAGTATGTTGTGGATCAAAAGAGCTGGGATCTGGGGATGTGCCTCTGAGAGGCAAAGAAACTCGAACAAAGCCCCCAAAAATAGCAATATTTGGATAAACTGGATGACAGCCAGATTGTCCTGGGCTCATTTTCCTCTCTGCATTATTCACTGCCTCTTTTAAGCTGCAGGGAGCTAATTCAGTAGCTGAAATGCATCATCCCAGGAGCTTTTTCATGCCTCAAGGCAGAGCCTCGGCACGAAGCCACCTCTGCCCCATGCGGGCTGGCTGCAGCCTCCCGCCCTGGCCTGCTGAGCCATGTGCTCATCTGCACATGTTGGACACCACTGCAGGACCTGCTGCTGCTGCCCTCTTTGCTGACAGGTGAGGAGTGGCATTCAGGACAGGGCTGATAGCAGTGTGCTAGCTGTGGGCTGGGGGACAGGCTCTGCTCACTGCTGCCTGGCATAGGACAAGCAGCAACGGATGGAAGCTGCAGCACAGGAGGTTCCAGCTCAACACAAGGGGGAACTTCTCTACTGGAAGGGTCCCAGAGCACTGGCACAGGCTGCCCAGAGAGGTTGTGGAGTCTCCTTCTCTGGAACCTTCCCAGGCCTGTCTGGATGTGTTCCTGTGTGCCCTGAGCTAGATTATGTGGTCCTGCTGTGGCAGGGGGGTTGGACTGGATGCTCTCTTTGGGTCCCTTCCAACCCCTGACATCCTGCGAGCCTCTAATCCTGTGCTCACCAGAATGACCTGAGGTCTTGGCAGGGTGTGGGAAATGAAGGGTAATTGCTTCTAAGGACATCCCTTTCCCATCAGGAAACCACCAAGTGGGGAAGAAGATCAGGTGGCTCTGGCTGCGTGGTGAGGCTGTTCTGGGGTGACAACGTTGGAATTACCACTCGGCACCAAAAACAGAGCTCGGATTGGAGGCCACGAGTGTGGAAATTGCCAGGGCTGATTGAATCTCTTAGTTCCTTGCAGAGAAAGGGAGGGGGGAGAAAGATATTAAACAAACAAAAAACGAAGGGGGGGGAGAAGAAAGTAAATAAGAAAGCTCTGCAAAATATCTGCATCTCTGGCAGTTTCCTTGTCTGCAGTCACAGAAAGCCACCCACGGTTCTCTGCAATAAATCTGTAATCCCAGTCCTTTGCTTCCCCTTCCTCATGCACATACATTACCTTTTTGCTCAGCAGTTTTGACTCCCTCCCACTTTTGTTGATGGGTGGAAGGAGCAAGGAGGGTGAGGAGAGCAGAGAATAAAAGATGGTGCCAGGTTTTCAACACAACAAAGCGACCGCAGAGAGTTTGTTTCCAGCTGGAATAGCCAAACGCTAATGAAATGTGTGTGGTGGTGCTTGCAGCTACTCCCTTCCCCCCCCAACCCAGAGGTATCCAATGGGCATCTGAGTGTTGTGTTTCAAATTCCCTGACATGTGAAGTCTGTGGCATTTTCAAAGTCAGATGGAGCTGTGAGGAAGGAGTTGTCCCACAGGGCTGTTGGAGGAAACAAACAAACGGCTGCCATCGAGCATTGATTTGGGTTGCTCTGCTGTTGTTGGCTTTTTCCCTGTTCAATCAACCATATCTTATAGATTATTAAAGTGACTTTCTGTCAGGGGAGCCTAAAGAGGCTTTGTCACTATCTGTTGGATTCAGGGATGGTCTTTCCCACGTGAGTAAGGGCAGTGGAAATGGAGGTGCTGAGGTTCTGGAGGATAGTGCATTGCTCTGTCCTGGAGCTCATCAGGCTTTGGGCATCTGTCCTTGGGCAAGCTTCCATCCTTGGGTCTGCATCCATCCTTGGGGCTGCATCCATCCTTGTTTCTCCATCCATCCTTGGGGCTACATCCATCCTTGTTGCTCCATCCATCCTTAGATCTGCATCCACCCTTGGGTCTGCATCCACCCTTGGGTCTGCATCCATGCTTGGGGCTACATCCATCCTTGTTTCTCCATCCATCCTTAGATCTGCATCCATCCTTGGGGCTGCATCCACCCTTGGGTCTGCATCCATCCTTGGGTGTGCATCCACCGTTGGGGCTGCATCCATCTTTGGGTTTTCATCCATCCTTGGGTGAGCATTGCTCAAGGTGGGACTGAGGACCTGCCTCCTCCTGTTGCTCTTGCATGTGGTCAGTTCCCAGGCTATTTATCTGGACTTGATGATCCTAAAGGTCTTTTTGTAGGATCATAGAATGGTTTAGGTTGGAAGGGACCTCAAAGCTCAGCCAATTCCAATCCCCCACCATAGGCAGGGACACCTCCCACTAGAACAGGTCGTTCAAGGCCTCATCTAACCTGGCCTTGAACACCTCCAGGGAGGGAGCAGCCATAACCTCCCTGGGCAACCTGTGCCAGTGTCTCACCACCCTCACTGCAAACAACTTCTTCCTAATATCCAGTTTTAATCTTCCCTCTGCCACTTTAAACCCATTCCTCCTCCTCCTGGCATTACAAGGCCTTGTCAATAGTCCCTCCCCAGCCCTCCTGTAACCTCCTTCATAAACTGAAAGGCTACTGTAAGGTCTTCTCGAAGTCTTCTCTGTTCCAGGCTGCAGAGCCCCAACTCTCTCAGCCTGTCCTCAGAGCAGAGCTGCTGCAGCCCTCTCAGCATCTTGGTGGCCTCCTCTGGACTGGCTCCAACACTTCCATGTCCTGCTTCTGCTGGAGGCTCCAGAACTGCACACAGTGCTCCAGGTGGGATCTGAGGAGAGCAGAGCAAAGGGACCTTAACAATTCTCTGTTTGCAAACTCTTGCTCATGCTTTTTTTGCAAGCTCTTTGCATGCTTCTGACCTGTGCTACAATTTACTGAAGTCCTGAATTTTCTACTTAAAATCTATCACCCTCCTGCCAAATCTTTCAGCTTTCTGATGATCCAGCACAGAAATCAGCCACTTTGCTCCTTTCCCACAAGCAAAACCCTGCTTTGAGTCCAAACTGGACATTGGGCATGGTTTAAGGATGGCTTTTGGGCATCTCTGGCTTGAAACCTCAGCTAATTCAGCCTTTTCTGCACTGCTTTCAGGATATTAATTCCAGTCAAGATCAGTTTTGCTCACATCTGTGGTTTTGTTTTTTTCTGGCCAGATTCTCAGCCCACAGAGCTCAAACTGTTCCATCAGCCCATGGTCTCCCAAATCAAACATGTCAGCAGTGTCTCACATGAGCTGGACCTCGCTGGGTCTCATTTGCAGATCTGTGGTAGCAAGATTAAAGTTTGTTAAAAAAAAAAAAGAACTAGAATAATAAGGAGAAGCTTCAATGGATCAGGGGAGAGGGGGAAAAAAAGAGTTTAAATTGAAATACTATCTATAACCTGTGCTAATCCTCCCCCCACTGCCAGATTTTAATTACCCAAAGATAATAAGAAGGGGCTGGCTTGTGCCTGCAGCCTTTAAATATGATTTTAGAGCCTCCTTAAAGGGACAGCCCCGAGGGAGAGGTTGCAATTAATACTCTGAGATGGAAAGCCAATTTCCTCCCTTGTTCTTCTGCTCCTCTGTTGTGTGCGCAATCATCCTCAGTAAGGCTCCCATCGACTTCACTCACCTTAGACCAGGCCCTAAAAAACAACCTCAGAAGCCATCCAAGCAACCAAAGCATTGCTAAGGTTGGCCAGGGGCCAAGCTCTGTCAGCCACATTTAGATGGATGTGTTGGAAGATTCATGCTATGAAGTGTAGGAGTGGAAGGAGTGGAGCAATATCTCTGTTCTCAGGGGACAGAACTTAGAATCACAGAATGGTTTAGGTTCATAGAATGGTTTAGGTTCATAGAAT
>WAAF01006257.1:86601-102469 GCA_013400475.1 Tricholaema leucomelas | reverse complement strand
GACTCTATGATTCTATGACTCTATGATTCTATGACTCTATGATTCAGTTAAAGGCTGTTTGCAGAAGCCAGGTCCACAGCAGGCCATTATGGGCTGGCTGGCCCACAGTTGTGCCACCAAACAGTGTGACTCTGGGGACACTGCATCATCCCACACAGCCATGCTCCAGCCTAATGGAGGGTATAAAAAACCTAACAGAAAAAACATAGAGGATGATGTATGGCTCCCACCAGACCTGGATAATTCCTCCCTCCTCTCCTGCCTGCTAAGTGCTGCCTTGAAAATCAGAAGGTGATGCTGCTAAGTACATCCAGGGCTGACTTTCTGAGGCAGCCAGCCCATAATTACACACAATGTTAAGTGCAGAAACATTTCCAAGGCTCCACTGAGAGCGGGAGCAAAGGGAGGAGGGAGATTGTTCTTTTAATTGATAAAACATCCCCACCCCCAAGCCAGCCTGCGGGGCTCTGCAGCAAGGTCAGGTCGGTGTCACCATCACCTGCCGTGCTGATGGCCAGCACTGACACCTCCCCCCCAGCACATACAGCACTGCAGAACTCAATGCTGTGATCCCCTGCTGCTGTTTCAGGTGAGGAAGATGAGGGCATTTCTGAAGGGCTTCTCTCAGAGCCAGGCTGAAGGGCTGGCAGGGAGCCACCAACTCAGCAGTGCTGCTGCTCCAGCCCTGCTGCCTGAATTCATAAGAAGAGCTCACTCCTGGACCACAGAATCAGAGAACCAAGCAGGTTGGAAGAGAGCTCCAAGCTCAGCCAGCCCAACCTAGCACCCAGCCCTGCCCAACCAACCAGACCATGGCACTAAGTGCCCCAGCCAGGCTTGGCTTCAACACCTCCAGGCACCAAGACTCCACCACCTCCCTGGGCAGCCCATTCCAATGCCAATCACTCTCTCTGACAACAACTTCCTCCTAACATTCAGCATGAATTTGCCCTGGCACAGCTTGAGACTGTGTCCCCTTCTTCTGTCCCTGGCTGCCTGGCAGCAGAGCCCAACCCCAGCTGGCTACAGCCTCCCTGCAGGGAGCTGCAGACAGCAATGAGCTCTGCCTGAGCCTCCTCTGGCTGCAGGCTGCACACCCCCAGCTCCCTCNAGAAGAACCTCTCTTGTCCTGCTGGTTGTTGTTGCTGGTTGCCTGGGAGAAGAGACCAACTCCACCTGGCTACATCATCAGGAGCAGCTCCCAAGCAGGCTCCCAAGACCTTTGCAGTGCTCCTGTGTCAACCCTCTGCTTAATTCAGCTGGTGAAAAACCAGAGAGAGCTGTGCAGCACCATTCAACTCCCCTCCCTGCTCTCCTCAGTGGTTCAGAGTGAATTTGCTGGAGCTCAGCATCCTCCTGGCAGGGTGACCTGTTCCTGCTGCTGTTAAAATCTGTCCCCAAAGCCCTCCTTTTCTCTCAGCAAGACAAGCAAAGACTCCTCCCTTGCATTACATTAGGATTACAGACCCACTTGGTGGCTGAAAAAGAGCAAGGAAAGAAAAATCAGAGAGGGTGTGAAGCCCTTGAGCTTGGGAGAGGTTTGTGCCTTCCCCAGCTGCACACACAGCCCTGCTCAGCAGCTGCACCCTTTTGTGACACAAGTGCCTGTCACTGACGTTTTTTCCTCTACTTGAGGTCAAAAAGGCTGAAAATGACTCGTGGGAATGGTTTTGGAGCACTGATGAATTGTTTCACTTGGAAAAGACCTTAAAACTCATCAAGTTCAACCTTTAACCCAGCACTGCCAAACCCACCACTGAATCACAGCCCTCAGCACCACATCTGAACACCTTTGAAAGCCCTCCAGGGAGGGGGAATCCACCACTGCCCTGGACAGGTTGGTCCTGGGCTTAGTAACTCTTTCAGGGAAGAAATTGTCCTTTGTGCCCAACCTAAACCATCTCTGGTGCAACTTGAGGCCATTTCTTCTTGTCCTTTCACTTCTTCCTTAGAATTAGAGACCAGTCCTTACCTGGCTCCAACATCCATTCAGGGAGTTGCTGAGAGCAGTGAGGTCTCCTCTCAGCCTTCTTTTCTCCAGGCTGATCAACCCCAGTTCCCTCAGGTGCTCCCCACAGGACTTCTGCTTTAAACCCTTCATTAGATTCGTTGCCCTTCTCTGAACACTTTCTAGAGCCTCTTTGTGCAGGTGGAAAAAGACCTTCAAGATCATCAAGACAAACCCATCACCTAACCCTTCTAATTAACTAACCCATGGCACTAAGTGCCTCATCCAGACTCCTCTTAAACACCTCCACCACCTCCCTGGGCAGCCCATTCCAATGCCAATCACTCTCTCTGACAACAACTTCCTCCTAACATCCAGCCTGATGCTCAGAGGGCTGGAGCACCTCTGCTCTGAGGACAGGCTGAGAGAGTTGGGGCTCTGCAGCCTGGAGAAGAGAAGGCTTCGAGGAGACCTTAGAGTGGCTTTCCAGTATCTGAAGGGAGCCTACAGGAAGGCTGGGGAGGGACTATTGACAAGGTCTGGTAATGTCAGGACGAGGGGGAATGGGTTTAAGCTGGAAGAGGGGAGATTTAGACTGGATGTTAGGAGGAAGTTCTTTACAGTGAGGGTGGTAAGACACTGGCACAGGTTGCCCAGGGAGGTTGTGGATGCTTCCTCCCTGGAGGTGTTTAAGGCCAGGCTGGATGAGGCCTTGAGCAAGCTGCTCTAGTGGGAGGTGTCCCTGCCTATGGCAGGGGGTTGGAGCTGGATGATCCTTGAGGTCCCTTCCAACCTAAACCATTGTGTGATTCTGTGATTCTATGATTCTAACCTGAACCTGCCCTGGCACAGCTTGAGGCTGTGTCCCCTTGTTCTGGTGCTGGCTGCCTGGCAGCAGAGACCAATCCCAGCTGGCTACAACCTCCCTTCAGGGAGCTGCAGGCAGCAATGAGCTCTGCCCTGAGCCTCCTCTGCTGCAGGCTGCACACCCCCAGCTCCCTCAGCCTCTCCTCACAGGGCTGTGCTCCAGGTCCCTCCCCAGCCTTGCTGTCCTTCTCTGGACACCTTCCAGCACCTCAATATCTCTCTTGAACTGAGTAGCCCAGAACTGGACACAGGACTCTTGCCTTCTTTTACATCCCTTCTGCCACTTGGAGCAGTGACTGCTGCCCCCAGACCTGAAACTACAGACCTGAAACTACCACCTCAGCCACAGAAGTGAGGGCAGGGGGATGGGCAGGTCCTGCTGTAGGGTTCAAATTCCCAACAAGGGCAGTGTTGGATGTTGCTGAGGCTATGGAGAAACACAAGCAGCAGCCACTGAAGTGTGATGCCAGCTGTGCTTATCTTCTCCCTGCAGAGCCTGCTTGCTTTCTTAGGTGATACACATCAAAAGGGCTATTTTAAGTCATGGGCTTGGATGGTTCTTCCTTTTCCCCCCCTCCCCCTTCTTCTAAAAATCATCTCCTACAGCAAGAAATTGCTGCCTGAACACTGGGTTGGAGCAAACCCAAGTCATCTTGATCAGCCCTGATAGAAAATGACAACTGGGGGAATCGGGGGCCACACTTCATTGGCTCTGTCAAACATCAGAAACAACCTGAAGGATTACTTTTTAAGCTGAACTGAGGAGCAGCAGCACCTGCCAGGTCAGCCCTGGGCTTAGAACTTGCAGGAGGGGGCTTAGCCAGGCAGCTGGATGGCAATCAAGGTGTTTCAAGGTGGTTTTGGATCTCCACATCTCGGTGCCCCATCACATTTTCTCTTTGGGGTGAGAGCTGTTACTGCCCTAGCACTGAGCATCAGCAGCATGCTTGATTCTGTGATTCTATGACAGACATAAAATAGAACATGTGGGGAGGTGATGGGCAACAAGTTCCTCCTTTATGACCAACAGGCATAGAGGAAGTGATTCTGCCACTGATCCAAACCAGCCATCAAGGCTTGCACCTACTAACTTCAGTTATGGGGACTGTCAACAACATGAATCAGAGTCACAGAATCATAAATCAGTCAGGGCTGGAAGGCATCACAAGGATCATGTAGTTCCAACCCCCCTGATGTGGGGACTGCCATTTCCAAGCAGAGAAGGGGTTAACCTGAATAAAAAGAGAAGTCTGAGTTAGAAGCTTCCAAAATGGCTTCAACTTCTTCATCAAGGGAGAAATCTGCTGCATTTCTCCCCCTCAAACAGCAGGTTGTGTTTGCCAATTAGCACACAGGCTCCAGTGATGTTCCCAAGCCTCTGTCTATGGCCAAAAAATGAAAGCAGATCTTTGCCAAAAGACTTCTTCCTTCTCCTCCTTCCTCCTCCACACACAGTCCCTCTCTGCTTGGCAAGAGGGAATTTTCCTGTTTTTCAAGGGGAAAGAAAATATCTTTGCTGTTATATCCCATGCACCACTACAGACTGCATCAGGGAGGACCTTGCAGTCCTGTTGGACAAGAAGTTATCCACAGGATAGAGTTGGGGCTGTTCTGTCTGGAGAGGAAAAGGCTCTGAGGTGACCTTATTGTGGCCTTGCAGTATCTTGAGGGGGCTACAAGAAAGCTGGGGAGGGACTTTTTAGGATGTCAGGGAGTGATAGGAATGGGGGGGATGGAACAGAGCTGGAAGTGGGGAGATTCAGAGTGGATGTTGGGAAGAAGTTGTTCAGCATGAGGGTGGTGAGAGGCTGGAATGGGTTGCCCAGAGAGGTATTTAAGGCCAGGCTGGATGAGGCTCTGGCCAGCCTGATCTAGTGTGAAGTGTCCCTGCCCATGGCAGGGGGGTTGGAACTGGATGATGCTTGTGGTCCCTTCCAGCCCTGACTGGTTCTATGATTCTGTGATGTGCCCTTGTGGCCAAGAAGGACAGTGGTGTCCTGGAGTGCATTGAGAGTGTGGCTAGCAAGTCAAAGGAGGTTCTCCTCCACCTCTACTCTACCCTAGTGAGAACACATCTCGAGTACTGTGTCCAGTTCTGGGCTCTCCAGTTCAAGAGGGAGAGAGTCCAAGGGAAGGCTGTGAAGGTGATGAAGAGACTGGAACATCTCTGTCAGTTGAGGGAAAGCTGAGAGACCTGGGGGCTGTTAGCCTGGGGAAGAGAAGATGTTATTAATAGTTAGAAACACCTAAAGGGTGAGTGCCAAGAGGAAGGGACCAGGCTCTTCTCAGTGGTGTCCTGTGGTAGGATGGGAGGCAATGGATACAAACTGGAACACAGAAATTTCCACCTCAACATGAGGAGAAGTTTCTTTGCTGAAAGGGTGCTGGAGCCTTGGAGCAGGCTGCCCAGAGAGGCTGTGGAGACTTCCAAGACCTATCTGGATGCATTCCTGTGTGACCTGCCTGAGGTGATCCTGCTTTGCTAGAGGGGTTGGACTCCATGATCTTCAGAAGTCCCTTCCAACCCCTACCATTCTGTGACTCGATGCAAACAGCCACACACATATCACATGGGCCAAGCAACCTCCCCCTTGCTAGCCCCTCCAAAGGAGATGCTCATTTGACATAAGCTACACTTGAGAGAGTAATGAGTTATGCTAATTGAGCTCATCCTTGCAAATTGATATTGCTCCTGCAAATAGACACCACCAAAAAACCAAACCTTTGATATGTTTGCATATCACCTGCAGGAGGCTCATTTCCAATAGCAACAGGGGCAGCCTGTGGCTCAGCTCTCCAATCTCACTGAGGGAAGCCACACTTTGAGAGGCAGGAGGCTTGGCCTTCATTATTATGGGTGATAAAAGAAAGCTCATTGAGAAGGATGCTGCTGCAGCATCCCCTCCCCAGCACCAGCCCCACCAAAAGCTGACCACAAGAGACTCCCAGGGCAGCAGTACCTGTGGATGGGGACAAGGCTGCTGCTGCAGCATCCCTTCCCCTGCCCCAGCCCAACAAAAGTTGGCCAAGAGAGACTCCTGTGACAGCAGTACCTGTGGATGGGGACAAGGCTGCTGCTGCAGCATCCCTTCCCCTGCCCCAGCCCCACCAAAAGTTAGCCACAAGAGACTCCCAGGGCAGCAGTACCTGTGGATGGGGACAGGGCTGATGCTGCAGCATCCCCTCCCCTGCACCAGCCCCACCAGAAGTTGGCCAAGAGAGACTCCTGTGACAGCAGTACCTGTGGATGAGGACAAAGCAAAGCAAGGTCTGTCAGCTGTGCTCCATCACTTGTTCCTCGGAGCACCAGGTCACATTCTTGAGAGGCCAAGAAAGTTCACAACCAAACAACTGCTTCTAGATCCCTATCGATTGAGGAGGAGAAAGAAAGAGATCATTAAGTATTTAAATGGAGACAAATGAGTCTCTCTTGCTGTGACATCCACTAACCTCTCAGGCAGCCACCCTTAATTCCCAGAAAGCAAGGGGGGGGGGAAAAAACAACCAAACCAATAAAAAAATCAAATCATTTGTTCAATCAGTCCCTAATGAAGCCATAAATCATTAGCAGAAGAATTCTTCCCAAACTGAATTACTCCTTTCAATTTATTTTGGTGGTTTTTTTATTCCTGCTTCCCTTTCATTCCTTCCTTCCCCAGAGAGCTGAGCAGAGTCAATGCACTGGGATTAGTCTTAACCAGGCTGATGCTGCTCAGTAACTTTTTGACTTCTTTTGGGTTTTGTTTTCTTTTTCACCGCCAATCTTGGCAGGAGAAAATGAAAATCACAATGCCAAAGGCCACTGCTTCCCATGAGGGTTATTCAATCAGGGCTGGGGAGTTTATTTACCTTTTATGTATATATATATGTACAGATTGAATCCTTCTGGAAAAACAGAGAGCAGGAGCTTGCCTTTGGTTTTGTCTTAATGAAGATTCCTGATCCAGCCAGCTCCAGCTCGCAGCCTTCCCATCCCTATCGCTCCACCAAAGTGTTCTGAGATGTGCTACAGAGCCACACTGAAACAAGATTTAATCTGCCCAACATTTCTGCACCACTGCATCACTCTTCATTTAATCTTCACTTCTTTGCAGCCCAGCACGAAGCAGGAATGCACAAGTGGCAGGTGCAGAGGCAAAAGCTCCTGCACAGACTCACAGAATTAACCAGGTTGGAAAAGACCTTCAAGATCATTGAGTCCAACCTAGCACCTAACACCTTCTGATTAACTAACCCATGGCTCTAAGTGCCTCATTCAGCCTCCTCTTAAACACCTCCAGGGATGGGGACTCCACCACCTCCCTGGGCAGCCCATTCCAATGCCAATCACTCTTGCTGTTGAGAACTTCCTCCTAACATCCAGCTTGAACCTGCCCTGGCACAACTTGAGGCTGTGTCCCCTTCTTCTGTTGCTGGGTGCCTGGCAGCAGAGCCCAACACCACCTTGCTACAGCCTCCCTTCAGGTAGCTGTAGAGAGCAATGAGCTCTGCCCTGAGCCTCCTCTTCTCCAGGCTGAACAACCTCAGCTAAACACAGGTCTTACCACACTGCATGCTCCAACTCCCAGGCACCAAACCCAAACTTCTTCATGCCCAGGGTAACTTTAGGAAAGGGTTTAATTTTTCCTTCTCTGTTTCATGTTTAACCCCAAAACTATGGAACATTTGAGGAGAGGCTGAGGGAGCTGGGGGTGTGCAGCCTGCAGAAGAGGAGGCTCAGGGCAGAGCTCATTGCTGTCTGCAGCTCCCTGAAGGGAGGCTGTAGCCAGCTGGGGTTGGGCTCTTTTCCCAGGCAAGCAGCACCAGATCAAGGGGACACAGCCTCAAGCTGTGGCAGGGCAGGTCTAGGCTGGATGTTAGGAGGAAGTTGTTGGCAGAGAGAGTGATTGGCATTGGAATGGGCTGCCCAGGGAGGTGGTGGAGTCTTGGTGCCTGGAGGTGTTGCAGCCAAGCCTGGCTGGGGCACTTAGTGCCATGGTCTGGTTGGTTGGGCAGGGCTGGGTGCTAGGTTGGGCTGGCTGAGCTTGGAGCTCTCTTCCAACCTGCTTGATTCTAGGATTTGCCAGTTCCTCCTCAAATCTACACCACACAAGATCCTGCAAAGCAGAGGTGTAGTCATTCCAGTTTTATTCCCCCCCACAGGCTTCATTTGCTCTTCTCCTTCTGATACTCATGAAGGGGCTACAAACAGATTTCTCTGTTTTGCTCCTCATCCTCTGCACTGACCACCCTCAGCTCTCCCAAGCTGCACTTGAATCCAAGTTAATTCTTATTTGAGCCCCTCCATTCTGTTTGATATTCATTATCCTTTTCATTACTTCTTAACCCAGTTGAGTTTCTTCCCTTCTTTTTATGCACCTCAACCTGTTCTCCATTCACTAAATCCTTTGAATCCCTGAATTGCACTTTTTTGTTATCCTTGCTGTTATTACTTACATCCTGTCTCTGCCATCCTGGCATTTGGGGGTTTTTGTTTGGTTGGGGTGGTTGTTGTTGGGGTTTTTTTTTATCCCCCTGAGGCTTAGACATTTGTGTGTGTGTGTGGATATGTAATACATCATCTGCTGAGCAGCATGCAAATTGCAAACTAGGGGAGAATGGCAACCTGCCTGTTGCCAACGTGAGCATCAATGAAATATGGGGAATTAATTTAGCCCCATGAAGGAGATAATTACTATTTTGCAGATTGAGAAAGTGGGGCATAAAGAGATTAAGACCTGAGGCCCCAGTCTAGCCAAAACCCAATCATATGCTTAATTTAAAGGAGATTAGATAGTTCCCTTAAAGCCAGCAGGGACAGACATTGCTTAATAGCAGGCAGACATGGAAATGTTTTGCTAAACAGAAGCAGTGTAGTGGTGAGATGAGGAGGTGGAGGGGCAGGGCTGGGTGAGGAAAGTGTTTTACAGACTCAACTCTAACAAAGCCAGGCTGAAATTCAGAGAATCACAGAATGCATAGGGGNACAGCCTCCCTTCAGGCAGCTGCAGACAGCAATGAGCTCTGCCCTGAGCCTCCTCTTCTGCAGGCTGCACACCCCCAGCTCCCTCAGCCTCTCCTCACAGGGCTGTGCTCCAGGCCCCTCCCCAGCCTTGGTGTCCTTCTCTGGACACCTTCCTGTACCTCAGCACCTCTCTTGAATTGAGGAGCTCAGAACTGGACTCAGGATTCAAGGAAGTATCTCACCTATTCTCACTTCCCTGCAGTAAGCATGGACATGCCCAGGTAGATCAGGTTGCTCAGGGTCCCATCAGGTTTGACCTTGAGGTGTTCAAGGCTAGGTTGGATGAGGCTTTGAGCAAGCTGGTTTAGTGGAGAGTGTCTCTGCCCATGGCAAGAGGGTTGGAGGTAGATGATCTTTAAGGTCTCTTAGGAAGAAGGAAGAAATTCCTCACAGAGTGATTGGCATTGGAATGAGCTGCCCAGGGAGGTGGTGGAGTTCCCATCCCTGGAGGTGTTTAGGAGGAGGCTGGATGGGGCACTTGGTGCCATGGGTTAGTGAATTAGGAGGGTTAGGTGCTAGGTTGGACTCAATGATTCTGAAGTTCTTTTCCAACCTGGTGAATTCTGTCATTCTGTGAACTTCTTCCTACCATCCAGCCTAAACCTGCCCTGGTGCAGCTTGTGGCTGTGTCCTCTTCTTCTGTCCCTGATTGCCTGGGAGAAGACACCAACCCCTAGATGCTGAACTGACTCCCAACTCCAAAACCCTCCCAGATTTCACCTTGGTTTTCCCCCATCCCCACCCAGCATTAAACCATTCCACACCTGTGCTGGGGCTAGGAGCCACCTCTCCTTCCTACACTTTGCTTTTCTTTGAAGTCTCCTTAGCTGGTGGTTGTTCCTTATTCATCCTCCCTTGGGGACAGCTCAGCTCTGCCAGTTTTCTACTCGATTAAATCTCAGCCTTGCCGAGCCTGCACCGTGACTGCAGCAAGGATGCAGCACAGCCTGGATGGCTCTAGCTGAGTCAAAGAGCTCCTTGATGGCTCTAGCTGGGTCAAAGAGCTCCTAGGGACACCCACCCACATCCCAGCACAGCCCCATACTGCCAGTGCCCACCCTGCTGCAGGCTTCCCAATTAACTGGGAGCCCAGAAGGCAACTCACATCTTAGGCTGCACCAAGAGCAGTGTGGCCAGCAGGGCAAGAGAGGGCATTTTGCCCCTTGGCTGTGGTGAGACCTCACCACAAATACTGCCTCCACTTCTGGTGTCACCAGCACAAGGAGGACACATAGCTGCTGGAGAGAGTCCAGAGGAGGCCACAAGAATGATTCAAGAGCTGGAGCAGCTCTGCTGTGAGGACTGGCTGAGGGAGCTGGGGGTGTGCAGACTGGAGAAGAGAAGACACCAGGGGAACCTTGGAGCTGCCTGCCTGTGCCTGAAGGGATCCTGCAGGAAGGCTGCAGAGACTTTGTCTGAGGGTGTCTAGAGACAGGCCAAGGGGGAAGGGTTTGAAGCTGAGGGAGAGAAGGTTTTAGACTGTATCTGAGGAAGAAATTCATCAGTGCAAGGGTGGTGAGAGTCTGGAATAGGTTGCCCAGGGAGATTGTATCTGCCTCTTCCCTGGGGCACGTGGAAGGCCAGGTTAGACAAAGCCCTGAGCAGCCAAGTCTGACTGAGAGGTGTCCCCTACCATCCTCAGCTTTGGAGCTGGCCTGACTTTTTAATCTTTTGAGTCAAGAAGAAAGCATGGTAAGGACCTCTTCTCCTTCTCCTCCTCCAGCAGGGCTGTAGGTGCCATGTAGATGCCCCAGGGAAGCTGCATGCATCATCCATACCCACGTTGCCATGTTGCTCCTTGAGCTGTGCCAAGGCTGCTGGGGTCCATCCAGTCTCTCATCTGTATGTCAAACTAATGTGCAAGTATGGGTTTACATCAAAGACCAGAGCAGGAGAGTTATGCCAGTCCCCTGGGAAAGCAGTACCCACCTTAATAAGGTGTGTAAATATCTATTTATTTGCTACACTGGAACCAAAGAGGCTGTTCTGGTCTGCTGGAGAGAAGAAATGCACATTTTAAGACTGTCTAGATACATAATTACCTTGGAGAGAGAGAGAAATAAATCATCAATGTCTTCTTGCTTTCCAGGAAGGAACCATCCTGAGCTCTCTTCAGTAGGCTGAAGATGAGGCAGCAGTGCCCAGGTGGGCAGCAGAGCCAATGGCATCCTGGGCTGGCTCAGGAGCAGTGTGGGCAGCAGGACAAGGGAGGTTCTTCTGCCCCTGTGCTCAGCACTGCTCAGGACACACCTTGAGTGCTGTGTCCAATTCTGGGCCCCTCAACTCAAGAGAGATGTTGAGGTGCTGGAAGGTGTTTGGAGAAGGGCAGCAAGGCTGGGGAGGGGCCTGGAGCACAGCCCTGTGAGGAGAGGCTGAGGGAGCTGGGGGTGTGCAGCCTGCAGCAGAGGAGGCTCAGGGCAGAGCTCATTGCTGTCTGCAGCTCCCTGCAGGGAGGCTGTAGCCAGCTGGGGTTGGGCTCTGCTGCCAGGCAGCCAGCAACAGAAGAAGGGGACACAGCCTCAAGCTGTGCCAGGGCAGGTCTAGGCTGGATGTTAGGAGGAAGTTGTTGTCAGAGAGAGTGATTGGCATTGGAATGGGCTGCCCAGGGAGGTGGTGGAGTCTCTGTGCCTGGAGGTGTTGCAGCCAAGCCTGGCTGGGGCACTTAGTGCCATGGTCTGGTTGGTTGGGCAGGGCTGGGTGCTAGGTTGGGCTGGCTGAGCTTGGAGCTCTCTTCCAACCTGCTTGATTCTGTGATTCTCTCCTCTAGCTCCTTTTGCTGACACTGAGTGTCCCTAGGCACGGTGGGAAGTGAGCCTGGGAGAGAACCCAGTAAAAACCAGTACTGACAGTGGTGGGGGCAAACCCTTCCTGTGAGCTTTAGAAATCATGGGATCATAGAATCACAGGATGGTAGGGGTTGGAAGAGACCACATCCAGTCCTACCCTGCTGCTAACTCAGGGACACCCACAGCAGCTTGCCCAGGATCACAGGATCAGAGGATATTAGGGGTTGGAAGGGACCCAGGGAGATCACTGAGTCTAAATGAGGACCCAAGGAGATCATCGAGTCCAACTGAGGTCACAATGTTCAGGTGGGTTTGGAATCTCTGCAGGGAAGGAGACTCCACAACCTCTCTGGGCAGCCTGCTCCTGGGCTCCAGCACTCTCAGAAGTTTTTCTCTGAGTTCCAGTGGAACTTCTTGGGTTCTAGTTTGTGGCTCCTGCCCCTTGTCCTAGCACTGAAAAACATTTGGGTCCTGCCATTCAGACTCTGATCTTAAAGGTGTTTTAAGAGGGACAGGGATCTGCTGGAGAGAGTCCAAAGGAGGACTATGAAGGTGATGAGTTTACTGGAGCACTGCCTGAGGAGGAGAGGACCTGTGGCTGCTTAGTCTGGAGAAGAGAAGACTGAAAGGGGATCTAATGTCTATAACTACCTGAGGGCTGGGGGTCGGGGGGGGGGACAGGCTCTGCTCACTGCCCCCTGGGATAGGACAAGCAGCAATGGATGGAAGCTGCAGCACAGGAGGTTCTAGATCAACACAAGGGGGAAGTTCTTGCCTGGAAGGGTCCCAGAGCCCTGGCACAGGCTGCCCAGAGAGGTTGTGGAGTCTCCTTCTGTGGAGCCTTTCCAGGCCTGTCTGGATGTGTTCCTGTGTGCCCTGAGCTAGATTGGATGGTCCTGCTGTGGCAGGGAGCTTGGACTGGATGATCTCTTTGGTTCCCTTCCAACCCCTGACATTCTGTGATTCCCAACCAAAGCCATTCTGTGCTCCTCTCCAGCACAGGATATATTTATCACCACTGATGGAAGGAGATGCCCACTGAGGACCCAGAGTTAAGTGCAGGAGAATTGATTTGGTACAGGCACAGCAGCTTCAACTGCCTCCCAGCGGCACCTCCCAGCTCTGAGCTGGGGCTTGGGTGTGCTTTGCTCAGCTCCCCTCCATCCTTCCTGCCTCTTTCCCCATTCCAGGCATGACCTCACTTCCAAAAAGCAAGGCTCAGCTATTTTAGGGGCTTGTGGTCATTCTGTATTCTATTGAAGATCTCCTGGTGGTCCACAAAGAGTTAATGAAGAGAGGTCTCGGTTAGCAGGCAGCCGATGGGGGGGTGCAGCCCTCCAGTCGATAACTCGCTGACAAGGTCCTCCTGACCACCCCCCAGCAAACCCTCCTCAGCTCTGCAATATGCTTATGACCACCATGAATTATTTAGTGGCCTTTTCCTGAGGGTTTGAAGTGGGCCCCAGAACTAAAGGCAGCCTCTTCCTGCATCCCCTCTCCCACTGAGCACCAGGCAGGGGCTGCATCTCCATCCCCCCCACCGATCCTCCCCTCCAACCCTAACATCGGAGTTAGCTGAGGCTAGGGCAGGAGGCCAGAGCCTTGAACAGGGTCATGGCTCCTCTTCTTCCTTCTGAAGCTGTTTGCTGAGCTGCTGGCAGTTGGCTGTGCTCCTGGGGGCAGTGGGATGTGCAACCCTGAATCCGTGGCGCTGGGGAAAAGGTTTTGAGCAGCACAGCTCCCAGCTCTGGGGCATGAGCAGGGAGGATGAACACCAACACAGTCTGGGATAAACTTAGCAGCAGACTGTCACAATCACATCAACACCAAAGAGCCCAAGGACCTGGAGGTGCCCAGGCTGCTTCTCTGGAAGAGCTGGAACACAACCTTGGCTGCAGCAGGGAGCTGCCAGCCTGGGCTCAGTTCGAGATGCAGCCTCTCTGAACAGGGGATGATGAATTATGCATCCTGGCCCAGCTTGGAGATCATTGAAGATAAATAATGCTAAGTAGGAGCTTGCTGCCTGCTCCAGCCCCAGCCTGCCCCTGCACTGCCTGTTTCTTTGCCTGTGAAGAGTGCTGTGGATCCTGGAGCACAGTTTGATGTGGGAAGGAGGACTTTGTGCAGCTGGAAGTTCTTTGTTCACTTGTTCTCTAGGCTGGCTGATTTGCTTCCTTTTCCAAGGGTCCTGGGAGCTCTTCTTCAGTTTCATCCATCAATCCTTGGGCCCAGATGTGGGTTGGAGTGGACCCCAGAGAGTTCCAACACAAATGTCAGGTGGGAGTTCCCTGGATTTGTTCCAACAATGGAATTTAGGTTGATTTTGATGGGAAAAGAGCACTGAGCACTGCTCCCCTCCACCTCTCCCCTACATTTCCATCCTGTGCTGTGTGAGCAGCCCCAGGTGGCAGCTGGTGAGGCACACTGGGGGTGCTCAGCATCTCCTGGGGCCCAGTCTGCCCCAGTCTGGCACCATCTGTGGGTCATCTGATGCAGCTTCTGACACTGGATCTTTCTCCTCCTGCAGAAAAGGGATCCAAGAGTGCACACCCATGAGGGTGGGGACAACATCTGCCGTTGTGCGTGGGCCTGGGGACCTTCAACACCAGGCAGCATCCACCATGGACCACTCTGCAGGGCACAGCTGCTGCAAAGGGGCCATCTCCTAAAGACTAAGGACACTGCTGGAGGGGTGGGGGAGAGGGAATCACCTAGGATGCAGGGAAAGTGAGACCCCCTGCCCCAGACATGCCCTCACTGCCCCACAGCCCTCTGCACCCCACGAAGCTCTGTCACATGTCACTAAAAGCCTTTCTGTCCCCACTTACCACAACCTGCCTCATCCCTGCTGTGCCTCCAGTCAGCTCCTCCGTTCCTCTGCAACCCAGGAGCCCCATTTTGGCTGCAGGCTCTCTCAGATTGGGTGCTGCCACCCCCCAGGCACACCCACACAGCTAAACAACTGGGACCAGCATCAAGGCACAGCTGAGCTGCACTGATTTATGGAGCCAAAGGGTTTATGTCCTCCCTCTCCCAGCTCTTTTTCCCTAAGTGGAACACATACTGAGTGTATCTCCCCACTGTGCCAGGCTACTGTAAAATCCTCTGCTCCTTCTCTCTCTGCTTAAACTCACCTCAGGATGAAAGGCTTCAAGCTGGGCAGCTGCTGAGGCTGGAGCACAGCAAAGGTGCTCCCCTTACTAGGGTGGGTGGGGGTGTGGGAGAAGCTCCCATCCCCACAGCAGCTGGGCTTGTTCATCCCTGAGATGGTTCTTTTCCCCAGGGGTCTGTCTCTTGGCTGATCTCTTTTTCTGCTTCCTTTGCAGTATGAAAAAGCACAAGGCAGGGGCTGGCAGGGCAGAAGAGCACTTAGAGGGGAATATTTCTGTTGCTGGGCTTTTATTTAATGAAAAAGTCATTAACTGAGCTTGTCTATAAACAGTGACATCAGCCCTGCTGCAGATGGGGCCCATTACAAATGTAGCCACAGGAGAAGTTTGCCTCTGCTCTGTTTAAAGTGTAGAAGGAGCTCTAGGGCTGGGCACGTTCCAAGGACTGATCTTGGTAGACATCTCCATCCCCCACTTTGCCTGGTCACTGGGCAGAGAGATGAGGAAACAAACCCACTTTGGTGCTTTGGAAGCCACAGAAGATGCCTGCAAAGGGGTTAAATAGCATCATTATAATTAATCACTCCTAATGAGTGCTTGCAAATAATGAGACAGATGGTGCCACAGTGCCCAACCTCTGGTGATGCCTCAGAAGCTGTGCACAACTCCAAAGCAGGTGATCTCTGGTAGAAAAAGAGACCTTCTGGTGGCCTTTCAGTATTTAAAGAGGAACTATGAGAAAGCTTGAGAGAGAGGTTTGAGTAGGGCCCAAACAGGACAAGGGGTGATGGTTTAATCTAAAAGAGGGAGAGTAAGGTTGGAGAGGAGAAAGGCATTTTTGACAGTGAGGGTGGTAAGAACCCATCCCAAGTTGCACAGAGAAGTGGGAGATGTCCCATCCCTGGAACCATCCCAGGTCAGGTTGGTTTGGGCTCTGAGCAACCTGCTCTAGTTGCAGATTTCCCTGCTGACTGCAGGGGCATTGGAGCAGATGAGCTTCAGAAGTCCCTTCCAGCCCAAACCACTCTGGGATTCTAGGACTCCATGACTCTGTGATCTCTCTTGCTCTTCACTCCTCCTGGCTCAGGAGCAGTGTGGCCAGCAGGACAAGGGAGGTTCTTCTGCCCCTGTACTCAGCACTGCTCAGGCCACA
>WAAF01006257.1:73721-86581 GCA_013400475.1 Tricholaema leucomelas | reverse complement strand
CAGAGAGAGTGATTGGCATTGGAATGGGCTGCCCAGGGAGGTGGTGGAGTCTCTGTGCCTGGAGGTGTTGCAGCCAAGCCTGGCTGGGGCACTTAGTGCCATGGTCTGGTTGGTTGGGCAGGGCTGGGTGCTAGGTTGTGCTGGCTGAGCTTGGAGCTCTCTTCCAACCTGCTTGATTCTATAATTCTATAATTCTGCATAGCCCCAGGGTCACCAAACTGTGTGTACCCAAAACTCCTGCAGGTTCAGCAAGCCCAGAGCCCCCAGCAACAGCAAGAGCTCAGCAAACTGGAGCTGTTTGTGTGGCTATGGATGAGGCTCAGACCTTGGCAGGGAACTGATCTGGTGAGGGGAGCCTCTCTCTATCTTTTTGGCAGTTTGGCTCCAAGTTGCTCCACTCCCTTTTATTCACCATCCCAGCAAACCAGAGGAACCCTGCAGGCTCCTTTCCATAAATCTAAATAAATTCCTCCCCAGCACTGGCCAGGAGAGTTCTGCACCCAGGAAGGTGAAGTGCAGGAAGCATTCCAGGCTGCATTTTCCCACTCACACTGCAAACCTGTTGTCCCTATTGACGTCAGTGGGCACACTGAGCCTGCACCAGCTCTGAGCATTTAATCCTATGTGACCTCTGCAAAGAAACACAGCAAATTAGTGCCAGAGTTAAAAACAGAACCCGAGAGTCCTGAGCCCTACCTCCTTCATTTAATCACCGGATGAAGCTTGCTCCTGATGGAAAGCAAACAGATGAGAAGTGGGACAGAGTTCTGCCATGAGCTGCAAATGCTCTGACTGCTGCTCAGATTGGAGTTGGTCATCCCTGGAGTTGGTTCCTCCTGGTTTCTGCTCCTAACTTGTCTCCACTTCTCAGCCCTCGAAGGGGCGATGCAGTGCATGGCTTTGTCTCTGATCCCACACAGAACCATTCAGGTTGGAAAAGATCACAGGTTCACAAGAGGTTGGAAGGGACCTCCACAGATCATCAAATTCAACCCCCCTGCCAGAGCAGGACAATAGAATCTAGCACAGGTTAAACAGGAATGCATCCAGACAGGCCTTGAAAGGTTCCAGAGGAGACTCCACAACCTCTCTGGGTAGCCTGTTCCAGTGCTCTGGGACCCTTCCAGTCAAGAAGTTCCCCCTTGTGTTGAGCTGGAACCTCCTGAGCTGTGTTTGAGCCTTGTACACTGATGGATGCCTCCAGGCAACAGCTTCTACAAGATGTCTTACAAGATCTTTAAGATCACCAAGTCCCACTGGAACCCAACTACCATGGCCACTAAACTATATTCTGCCAGGGTTGTGCCCACTCCCAGTCAGCATGGAGGGACAAGTGGTGCTTTGGAAGCCAAACTTCAGCCATCTCCTCTGCCAGCATATGAGGCATATTCCACTTGACCAGTGGCCTTCCAGTGTCTGAAGGGGACCTACAGGAAGGCTGGGGAGGGACTATTGACAAGGTCTGGTAATGACAGGAGGAGGAGGAATGGGTTTAAAGTGGCAGAGGGGAGACTGAAAGTGGATGTTAGGAAGAAGTTGTTTGCAGTGAGGGTGGTGAGAGACTGGCACAGGTTGAGAGTGGTGGGACACTGGCACAGGTTGCCCAGGGAGGTTGTGGATGACAGAGCTTGGAGCTCGATCAAAGATCACATTCAGTGCTTCTGTGCTCCACAACCTCCCTGGGCAACCTGTGCCAGTGTCTCACCACCCTCAACCTGTGCCAGTGTCTCACCACCCTCAACTTGTGCCAGTGTCTCACCACCCTCAACCTGTGTCAGTGTCTCACCAGCCTCACTGCAAAGAACCCCTCCCTAACATTCAGTCTCAATCTCCCCTCTGCCACTTTAAACCCATTCCTCCTCCTCCTGTCATCACAAGCCCTTGTCAATAGTCCCTCCCTTGCCCTCCATCAGATCAGATTGCCCTGGGGCTGAAAGAGCCTGATTTGCACACCCCAAACCACACAGACTGAATTCTGGGGGGTGGGGGGACAGCTTGGGATGAAATAGCTGAAGTAGGTCTAATGAAGCAGCTTAAGTAGGTCTGATGGAGGCAGCTGCCTTGGCCTCAATGAGCAGAAAGAGGCAGGATGCTGCACTCTCATCTCAATCACTGTTGAATGCTCTGGGAGATGTGCAGGGGAAAAAAAGGCTCTCTTTAAATGTGAGATGAGGCATTAGGACACATTTGCTGCTCTTCCTCTGCTATGTGCCATTTCCAAAGGGTGAAAGGGCAGGTTCTTCACGCCCAAAAAAAAGAAAAGAGGAGCACATGGGATTTAAAATATGCCAACCACTGCTGCCCTGCATCTCTTAGCATCATCTTCTACCAGCAACCCCTGCTGGGGAGATTTCCAGAAGGATTAAACTGAAAAAAAAAAAAGCCTTTTCCAGCATCTGCTGCTTGAAGGGAGGAGGTTGCTATGGAAACAGCATCTGGCCTATTCACAGGAGTTTTATATAAGGAAAGAAACAAATAAAACATTAAGCAAAAAACAACACACACAGCACACAAAAGAGAGGTGACTTTGTCTGCCTTCATCAAAGAGAGAATGAGGGCGATTGGGAATGACCCAGCCTGAAGCTGGCAGTTTCCTACCCAGCCCTCCTGGCTTGCCTCCAGAGCTGGGGGGTGGAACATAGAATCATAGAACCAACCACGTTGGAAGAGAGCTCCAAGCTCAGCCAGCCCAACCTAGCACCCAGCCCTGCCCAACCAACCAGACCATGGCACTAAGTGCCCCAGACAGGCTTGGCTGCAACACCTCCAGGCACCAAGACTCCACCACCTCCCTGGGCAGCCCATTCCAATGCCAATCACTCTCTCTGCCAACAACTTCCTCCTAACATCCAGCCTGAACCTGTCCTGGCACAACTTGAGCATGGGCACAGAGGGGCTGGTTGAGCAAAGAGAGGAGGACCCAGGGTGATAATGCACATACTTGTCTGTGTTTCTGCACAGCAGGGGGACAGAGGCAGGAGAAGAGGGGTCCTGAGGACTTTCAGCATCTTGTAGAGCACTCAGACTGCCTCTGGGTAAGTGTTGATGGGGTTCTCCATCTCACAGTTGTGGGGTTTCTCCTCTGCACCCTGAGGTAGTGAAGCCTGATTGTCATCAGCCTCCACTAAGGGCTGGGGGGGATTCTCCATAGGGCTGAGACAAATAAGCCCAGGGGGTAACCAGAGCAAATATGGATCAGCAGAGTCACAGGATCACAGAATCATAGACTGGTGAGGGTTAGAGGTGATCTTTAAAGCCCATCTAGTCTAACCCCCTGCAGTCAGCAGGGACATTGCAGCTAAAGCAGGTTGCTCAGAGCCCCCAGACAACCTGACCTGGAATGACTCCAAGGACAGGGCACCTCCCACTTCTCTGGGAAACTTGGGCCAGGGTTATACCATCCTCAGTGTCAAAAATCCCCTCCTTCTCTCTAGTCCAAATCTCCTTCTTTTAATTCAAACCATCACTCTTTACCCTGCCACAGCAGGTCCTGCTCTAAAATCTGTCCTCATCAGTCAGAGGACCTCAGATGCTCCTATATGAGAGTGAACTCATCAAGCATTGGGCTGCTTGCAGCACATTCAATGATCATTTCTTGCTTCAGCCCAGCACAGGACCACTGCTCTTCCCCCTGCTGGGAGATGGGGTTAGCAGAAACGTTGTAGGGGAGGAGAAGAGATGGGCCCAAGCTGAGCGAGGCACCAGCTGTTCTCTGCCTTCTCTCCACCAGCTTGTGTGTCCTTGGTTTAATTGTTAAATGCTTGATGACACTGGAGAAATGGTGATGAATGTTCTTCTGGAGCCCAGCTCTTTATCAGCTTGATTTGTATTTCAGGGCAGAACAGCAGACATTAGTGATGGCTCCTAGCCAGCACATTTGGATGGAGGTCTGGAGGATGTCCATGATGGAGAAAAGCAGCTGGCATGTGGGAATCTTCTCATGATGAGGCACTGACAGCTACCTGGTTAATCATGGCAAAGCACTGAGAAGAGGCAGAGTTTTGCTACTGCCAGCTGGGACAACATGAGGTGCCCACAGGCTCCAGCACTGCCAGGGATACTGAGGAGCTGGACCTCGAGCATCAGCTTGAGCTAACTCAGTTGTAAGCTGGGGGATGGCTGCACAGAGAACAGCAGCAGCTTACTCAAGGACATAAAATACATCCACCAGGCAACTGATCCAAGCCTGATGTGTGCTGGCTCCACCTTGCTGAGGGATCTTTGGGGCTTACTCCTCCTTCACTCCCACCCAGGTGGGATAAGGCTGAGCCAGAAAAGCCTTAACCTAGCCATGGCTCATTGCTGAGCTCATGCCAGCAAGGTCATTTCAGACCCCACTAGCACCACCAAAGCCACATTTCAAGCCCAGCTTCTGCTGCTGTTGTTTTCAGGAACACAATTTACCATCTGGCCACTCTTTGTGCTCGAGCTTGATGCAAATCAACACAGCTCCACTAATTGCTGAGATGCTAATGCTGCTCACGCCAAGGCAGCTGGCCAGTTGTCAGCTCTGCACCACGCTGGCACACGAGCAGGGGGACTGACCTGCAGCCCAGGAGATGCCACTGACCCTGCTGTCCCGGCCCATGGCTTGCCATGCAAGATTAACTTGCCTCGGGATGCTCTCAGAGCCTTAAAATGAAAAGGCAGCAGCATCTCTGGAACAAAGAAAAGGAGTGGGGATGTAAAGGAGGAATCCAGCCCTGCAGATAAGCTGCCCCAGCACAGAGAGGAGAGGGCAGGTAGTGGTAGACCAGCGCTGGGTGAATCTTCTCCAGGAGCAGATGGGCTGAAACCCCTATCAGCAGATGCAGACGGTGGGGGGGGGGGGGAACAGAGGAGTCAGCAGGGTGTGAAAGCCTGTTCAGATGAAGCGTTGCAGCAATTAGCACTTGAGAAACAACGAGGCAGCTCCTAGATCAAGCAGGCTGCCTGCCCGTGGCCCTCCTGCCCACCACCTGCCTCCTCCTGCAGGCTCAGAGCTGGGCTGGCATTCCCCTAACGCTGCCCAGAATAGTTACAAGCCAACATCCTCACAGCCCCCCAGGGGCTCGGTCTTACCTCCCCTGTGCTCCAGCCCAAGTGGGGAGTTAACTGTTTTGCCTGCAGCAGAGAGACTCCACTCTTAACAGTTCAAAATGACCCTGTCACTGCAGATCCGCAGAGCTGTGGCTGAGCTGCAAAGAGAAGCCAGTTTGGGAACCTGAAACGAATGTATTCCCGTGGCTGGTGATTAGGAAGAGGTTCAGATGAGATGTAAGGCACTGCGTGTGTCTGTGCTGGCTCGTGGCTGTGAATCCTCAAGCATCCTCCCCAGTAGCTCTCCTCCTTTATTTTGTTCTTCCAAGACTGATCAATGAGTTCTCTTCCCCAGCACTTGAAACGAGAGAAGAGGAATTTCAGACCACTCTGCTAGATTCGTTTATTTCCTCATTAACTTCTCCTGCGTGGAGGAAAATCTCCCTTCGGTGTGCTCAGAGCTGGAGACAAAGGCCAGCAGCAGAGCCGAAGCTGCTCTGAGGTTCTCACGGAGGAGGTGGTGGTTGTGCACCCCAGAATGGACACCTAGGGGGTGCCTGGTGGGGTTCCCAGAGGAAACAGAGCTGGAGGGGTCTGTAGGGAGCTCAGGTTGTCCTGAGACCTCCAGAATTTTGCTCAGGGTTGAGGGGATGACACAGAGCATCAGGGCAAGCCTTGGGACTCACAGGGGCAGCTCAGGCAGCTCTCGGCTGGGGGCAACTGGGAGCGGTGCAGAGGGGACTGCACCTCCCCACTGCCTCTGTGCCAGTGGCTTCCTTTCATTAGATTACTCAGGTTAATTAAATCAAGAGCACTGTTAAAAGTTCCTTTAAAAAACCCTAACAGGTGGCTACAGAGCTGATGCTGTGCAGCACAGGGCTGGCACACTGCAGGCAGGGAGGCAGAGGTCTGGCGTGAGGCAGGAGCAGAGATGAGGAGGCACCGGGTCCAGCTCCCAGCGCTTGCTCAGGTTGGCAGGCTCCAGCCACTCTCCAAGCTGCTGACTGTTGCCTGGTCATGAAGGGCTCATTTGTGCAGCCAAAGAGGATGGCACCAGCAAGGTGCCAAACCATCAAGCAAAACCCAGCTGGGATCATACAGAAGTGAGCAGCTATGGGCTGGCACCACAGTGCAATCCCAAGCACAGCTCCAGGCTGGGTGGGGAATGGCTGAGAGCAGCCCTGAGGAACAGGACCTGGGGGTTTGGGATGATGAAAAGCTCAACAGGAGCCTGCAGTGGGAGTGCAGCCCAGACAGCAACCCTGTGCTGGGCTGCAGCAAGAGAAGTGTGGGCAGCAGGGCAAGGGAGAGGATTCTGCCCCTTGGCTCTGCTCTCCTCACACCCCACCTGGAGTCTTCTGTGCAGTTCTGGAGCTCCCAACAAGAGAAGGACATGGAAGTGTTGGAGTCAGTCCAGAGGAGGCCACCAAGATGCTCAGANTGAGGGTGGTGAGAGACTGGCACAGGTTGAGGGTGGTGAGAGACTGGCACAGGTTGAGGGTGGTGAGACACTGGCACAGGTTGCCCAGGAAGATTGTGGATGCTCCACAACCTTCCTGGAGTTGTTCAAGGCCAGGTTGGATGAGGCCTTGAGTGACCTGTTCTAGCTGGAGGTGTCCATGCTTATGGTCGGGTGTTGGAATTGGCTGAGCTTTGAGGTCCCTTCCAACCTAAACCATTCTATGATTCCCAGCTCTGGAGAGCCACAGGGGCTGAAGGGTTGGCTTTAAAACATCTGCCCTTCTATTCCCTCCTTGTTATTATTCCTTATTCATCAGCAGTGGCATTAAATCCCTTAGGAGTTTCTCCCAGATCCCCTCTGAGGCTGAAGCAAAGCAAATGAGTGGCTTTCATGCTGCCCTGGTGTTTGCCCAGCCCTGATTTACACTCTTCCTGGAGAGCACACATCATATATTAGCACCAAGCTCACTCTGCTCACCACAGCAATATTTCTCCCTCTCTTCTAAACCATGGCCTATTTTGGAGTTAATAAATTCCCCCCCACAACCTGCCAGACTCCTCCTGATCCACCCCACAAAGGGGAAAAAAAGAAGAGAAAGGAAAAAAAAAAACAGCCAACAGGGAAAGAAACAAACCCCTTGGCATCACCATGGCAACCTGCTCTTTCCCACTGCTGCAGAGCCTGCAAGCTCCCACTCCCCATTTATCAGTCCTGTTGGACCAGGCAGTGGTGGCAGTCAGCATCATGTTACAAGTGTTGGATGCTCGTGGAGAGAGGTTCTGCTTCAAAGCAAGTTGCATGTTTCATGCATCAGCCCTCAGGCTGGCAGGAGCCAGGAATGCCTCCACAGGCTGCTTTCCAGTGGGTGGGTTTGGGAAGTGGGACCATGAGCAGGGCAAGGGATGGCTGTTGGCTTGCCATGCCCAAGGGTGTCTGGTGGTGCTGCTTGGCTGGAGGTGCAGCCCGTCCTGTGAGGGGCTGAGAGAAATCAGCCACAGGTTTTTGCTACCCAGATCACACTTCCCTTGGTTGTTGGCACAGAATCCCAGCATGGTAGGGGTGGGAGAAGACCTCCAAAGATCATAGAAACATAGAATCAGATAATCAAGCAGGTTGGAAGAGAGCTCCAAGCTCAGCCAGCCCAACCTAGCACCCAGCCCTGCCCAACCAACCAGACCATGGCACTAAGTGCCCCAGCCAGGATTGGCTTCAACACCTACAGGCACCAAGACTCCACCACCTCCCTGGGCAGCCCATTCCAATGCCAATCACTCTCTCTGACAACAACTTCCTCCTAACATCCAGCCTAGACCTGCCCTGCCACAGCTTGAGGCTGTGTCCCCTTCTGCTGCTGGCTGCCTGGCAGCTGAGCCCAACCCTACCTGGCTACAGCCTCCCTTCAGGGAGTTGTAGCCAGCTGGAAGTGACCTCAAAAGCTCATCTGGTTCAGCCTCCCTGCCAGAGCAGGATCACCCAGAGCAGATCACACAGGGCCACATCCAGCCTGTTCTTGAAGATCTCCAGAGAGGGAGACTCCACAACCTCCCTGGGCAGCCTGCTCCAGGGCTCTGTCACCCTCACAGGGAAAAAAATCTTCCTCAGGTTCACATGGAACCTCCTGTGCCTCAGTTCCCACCCATTGCCCCTTGTCCTGGCACTGGGCATCACTGAGATCATCCAGCCCAACCCCCCCTGCTGAAGCAGGGCACCCACAACCACTTGCCCAGTACCACAATGCCCAGCTACGTTTGGGAGCTCTCCAGACAAGGAGACTCCACAACCTCTCTGGGATGCCTGCTCCAGGGCTCAGCACCCTCAGACCAAAGCAGCTTTTCCTTATGTTTAGGTGGAACCTCCTGGCTTCCAGCTTGTGCCAGTTTGCCCAAGGTCACAATGCCCAGGTGGGGTTGGAATCTCCCTACAGAAAGAGCTTCCACAACCTCTCTAGGCAGCCTGCTCTATGGCTCCAGCACCCTCACAGCACATGAGTCTTTCCTCCTGTTCAGATGCAACCTCCTGGGTTCCAGCTTGTGCCAGTTGGCTCTTGTCCTGTCACTGTGCACCACTGAGAAGAGTCTGGCCCCATCCACTTGCCTCCTGTAGAGGATGCCCCAGCTGACTGCAGAGGGGTTGGACTAGAAGACCTTTAAAGGCCCTTCCCAAGGCATGCTGTGATTCTCTGGCTCTGTGGCTCCCTACAAGTGCAGCAGATGGGCTCATGCCAGAGGAAACTCACTTCTGCCTCACAGCTGAGGCAGCCACATTTCTTTTCTTGGTTTCATACCCCCACATTTGCAAACCCATTTCCTCACTCAGTGAGCAGAAGGGTGAGCACAGCCACTTCCCTCACCAGATGGGCACCAAGGCTGTGCCCTGGCCTGCTGGCATGCCCAAAGACAGCTGCCCAAAGCAGCTGCTGCACCAAGCCTTGGCATCCAGGGTGTCAATAAAGCTGGATCCCAACACTGATTTAGGCAAATGAGATGCAAGAGGTCCCTTGCTCCTCCAGCATCCCTGGTGAGGGTGGCAGAGACTGTGCTTGCTACAGGTTTGATTAGCTCTCTTGGGCAGGGAGTGCAGATGCTGCAGCTGGCTCTTGGTGCTCCCCCAAGATGAGCACAGCCTTGAAGGCATCACATGGAAGAGCAGAGCAAGAGTGGATGTCAGTGAGTGGATTAACATTGTTTAGCTCTTGCTTTAAGTGAGTGCAGAGCCTCCTTGTCTCCAGGCACAGGAATAGGTTTTTGAACAAAGGTGGTGAGAAAAGCAAAGCAGTGACCCAAAATGGGCTGGATGATCCAGCATCACATGAGGTGACATCATTGAAGGGTGCTGGGCAGGTCTGGGTGCTGGGACACAGGATCAGAGGATCACAGGCTCACAGGATGTCAGGGGTTGGAAGGGAACCAAAGGGATCATCCAGTCCAAACCCCCTGCCACAGCAGGACCATCCAATCTAGCTCAGGGCACACAGGAACACATCCAGACAGGCCTGGAAAGGCTCCACAGAAGGAGACTCCACAACCTCTCTGGGCAGCCTGTGCCAGTGCCCTGGGACCCTTCCAGGCAAGAACTTCCCCCTTGTGTTGAGCTGGAACCTGCTGTGCTGCAGCTTCCATCCATTGCTGCTTGTCCTATCCCAGGCAGCAGTGAGCAGAGCCTGTCCCCCTCCTCCTGACCCCCAGCCCTCAGATAGTTACAGACATTGATTCAATCCCCTCTCAGTCTTCTCTTCTCCAGACTAAGCAGCCCCAGGGCCCTCAGCCTCTCCTCCTCAGGCAGTGCTCCAGACCCCTCATCATGCTCATGCACAGCACTGTGCAGCATCCTCCTAGGAACCTGAAAGCCAAATCTGCAGTTTCCAGCTGTGGGCTGATTTATCTGAAGGGTGCTGAGCTCTGAAGGAGGCAACAGCTTCCCTCCTTGTTCCCCCTGGGCATACTGGGTTAGCTCTTTCATGAGGTGTTTGACCAGACAGCTCCCTGCAGGTGAAAATGAGGGAACATTCCTCTCCTTTCCAATGCTGCCCTGCATCAGGGTTTTGCTCTTCTGCAGTGCTGCAGATCATTGTCAGCTCTCAGTCCCCCTTTGCATCAGGCAGTTGAGCTGTTCCTTCCCCGGGAAGAAACTCAGGTACAAGCAAGATCTGGGGAGTGAGGGGCAGAAGCTGCTGAGAGGTCTGGAGAACAGGAGGAGCTGCTGAGGGAGCTGGCATAGTTTAGCCCAGAGAAGAAAAGGCCAAGAGGAGACCTCATTGTTCTCTCTACAGCTGCCTGAAAGGAGGTTGGGGTGAGGTGAGGCTCAGTCTCTTCTCCCTAGCATCAGGTGATAGAACAAGAGGGAATGGCCTGAAATTGTGCCAGGGGAGGTTTAGTTTGGAGAGCAGGGAAAATGTCTTTGCTGCAAGAGTGGTCAGGGATTGGCACAGGCTGCCCAGGGAGGTGATGGAGTCCCCACCCCTGCTGGTGCTCCAGAAACCTGAGGCCATGGCACTTGGGGACATGATTTAGTGGCCATGGTGGGGTTGGGCTGACAGATGGACTCGACCTGAGAGGTCTTTTCCAACCTTTACAAATCCATGACCTTCCCTTCTTGTGACCATTCTCCTGCAGCAAGAGACCAACCTCCACCACAGAGCAGCCCTCTGCAGCTTCCCTCACTGCCTTTGTGCAAGGCAGAGGCTTTGGTGCTGGTCTCAGCCTGCCCCAGCAGCATTGTGGTGCTTGCCACATCTCCCCAGGGTGTTTGCTTCATGAAGATTAAAGGAGTGCTGCTGCAAATATGTCAGTCATAAAACAACAGCAAATAATAATAGAAGGGGGAGGGAAAAAAAGCACTCAGGCTACCAGCAGGAGTGGAAATCTCAATTAGCAAATATATCAATCACTGATGACATCTTAAGTAGCATTTACAGTGAGAGCATCACAGAAATGATTTGCAATTACAGCTCTGCTGTGTCTTCCCTGGGAGCAGAGCTTCCTGGGATGCTGGAGCTCCCTCAGGGAAGCACCAGGCAGGATTCCAGCCCAGGGCAAAGCTGAGGGTTCAGCAGCCTGAGTGGGGTTTAGGGTTAGGAGTCCTGCTACCCCAACATAATGCTGTTGTCTTTGGAGTTGACAGAATCACAGAGTCACAAACTGGTTTGGTCGTCCAGTCCAACCTCCAGCACTCAGCAGGGACATCTGCAACCAGAGCAGGTGGCTCAGAGCCCCAAACAGCCTGACCTGGGAAGGTCCCAGGGATGGGGCAGCTACCACCTCTCTGGGCAACTTGGGACAGGGATTCACCACCTTCAGTGTTAACAAATCTCTTCCTTTTCTCTGGTCTAAGTCTCCCTCTTTTTCGAGTTCAAACCATCACCTCTTGTCCTGTCACAGTCTGATACAAATCTGTCCCCATCTTTCTGATCACAGGAGCACAGACTTACAGGCTCACAGGATGTCAGGGGTTGGAAGGGACCCAAAGAGATCATCAAGTCCAAACCCCCTGCCACAGCAGGACCATCCAATCTAGCTCAGGGCACACAGGAACACATCCAGACAGGCCTGGAAAGGCTCCACAGAAGGAGACTCCACAACCTCTCTGGGCAGCCTGTGCCAGGGCTCTGGGACCCTTCCAGGCAAGAACTTCCCCCTTGTGTTGAGCTGGAACCTGCTGTGCTGCAGCTTCCATCCATTGCTGCTTGTCCTATCCCAGGGGGCAGTGAGCAGAGCCTGTCCCCCCCTCCTGACCCCCAGCCCTCAGACGGTTAGAAACATTGATTCAATCCCCTCTCAGTCTTCTCTTCTCCAGACTAAGCAGCCCCAGGGCACTCAGCCTCTCTACAGCTCCTTTAAGTAATGAAACACCACCAGAAGGTCTCCCTGGAGCCTTCTCTTCTCCAGGCTGAACAACCCAAACCCTCTCAGCCTGTCCTCACAGCAGAGAGCTTCCAGCCCTCCCATCATTGCTGTGGCCTCCTCTGGCCCTGCTCCAACAGGTCCACATCTCTGCTGTGCTGAGGACCCCAGAGCTGCATGGAGTGCTCTGGGGGGAGTCTCACCAGAGCAGAGCAGAGCAGAGCAGAGCAGAGCAGAGCAGAGCAGAGCAGAGCAGAGGGAGTTGCCAGGTCAGAGTCATGGGAGTTGTGTGGGATGCTGTGGCACAGCTCCATCAAAGGGTAACCCTTGCTTAGGGTGGAAGGGGCTTGGTCAGCTCACTGCTGATAGCAGTGGAGAGCTGAGGACAGAAGAACTCTCAGCTGGGTCTCACCCAGCTTCATTCAGCCTCCCACCTGGGAGTGGTTTTGCTTTGCAAAGCAACCAAGTCTCCAAGAGCCATGCACACAGGTCCCATCTGCCTGTTCCTGGCCCCAGTACAAGGGGAATCATCAGTCCTGTTGGTGCCAGCAGGGGGATAATGTCCCAACATACCCTGCCAGCATCGTCCCACCTGGTACCCACTGCCTGCCCAGGAGCTGCCCCTCATGTCCCCCAGCCTGGTGCCCATACCCAAGCCAGGGACCAGCCTACTAGGGATGGAGGCAGAGATTATTTACAGCTCCACTGCTAATGCCTAAGACTCAGGATGGAAAAAGGGATTGGAGAAAGGCATTGAAACATGCACAGTCATTTATGGATGTTAGTGGATTGCAGGCAGCTTACAGGCTCCCAGCTGCCACCCAACCCCTGCGGGCAGCCACAGCCACGGAAAGACTGTGGCATGTGTGACAGGAGGAGTAAAGCTTCTCCTGAACCTCCTCCAACCCTGAGATGTATTGCTACACACTGAAGAGAAAAAGGAGAAATGAGAGAAGGGAAGAGAAGAGAAGGGAAGGGAAGGGAAGGGAAGGGAAGGGAAGGGAAGGGAAGGGAAGGGAAGGGAAGGGAGGGGAGGGGAG